>CAHIKZ030000714.1:60000-195000 GCA_903632075.3 Acanthosepion pharaonis | reverse complement strand
TATATGTATATATATGTATGGGTATATATATGTATATATATATGTGTATATCTATGTATATGTGTATATATATGTGTATAAGTATATATATATGTGTACATATATGTATGTATATGTGCATATGTATATGTGTATATATATATATATATATATATACAGACATGACAGAATTGAACAGACGCTCACAGAAACCGTTTATTTTATTAAACAAGTAATTTACTCAAATGAAGTAATTATAAATGGTCATAAATTTAATAACTAATACTTGGTTGACATCCCTTTTGCTTTTTTTAATGCAAGGACCCTTCGAGGCATGCTAGCGATGTGTTTACGAATATCATCTTGAGGGATTTCTTGCCTTTTTTGACGCAAAAATCCTAAAAGTTCGGGCTTAGAAGATGGCTTCCTGTTCTTTTTGCGGAGTTTTCGCTTTTATATGCCCCAAAGGTGTTCAATAGGGTTAATATCCGGGGACTGACTTGGCCATGGAAGTTTATTGATCCCATTTTGCCTCAACCAATGTTGCGTTGCTTGGGCAGTGTGACATGGAGCTCCATCTTCCATAAATAGGGAGTCAACTTTGCTCATTCTACTACTTGAGAATATTGGAAGGAGCCCTTTCTTTAATATAGAAACATATTTGGTTGAATTAATGTTTCCTTCACACTCCACAAGCTCTGAGCTACCATCACTCCAAATTGCACCCCATACCATTACTGAAAGGCCCCCATGTTTCACCGTTGGCTGCAGTCTTTTTAGATCAAACTCTTGACTACAGAATCTCCATACCCATACTCTTCCACTGTCGGAAAATAATGCGAATCTCGACTCATCAGAGAAAATGACAGTGGTCCAAAAGGTCACAGGTCTCTCCACCATCTCATGAGCCCAATCCTTTCTGCGTTTGATATTGGCTGGACGGAGAAGTGGTTTCCTTCTCGCAGCTCTGCCATAGTAGCCCAGCTTGTGAAGATACCTGACAGCTGTTCTGGGACTGACAGCAACTTGTGTTGCTATGCCAGAGGCTTTGCAACGTGGATCCTGTTCAACATTTCTTTCGACAAGACGCATGGTTCTTTCAGAATGACCAGGGCGGCATGGATGAGGTTTTGGGGCACTTCTTGCCCTCTCTGGTTAATTGTACCATCACACTATTAACAATAGAAAGGGGTATTGAAAGATTCTCAGATATTTTTCTTTGACTAAGACCACCTTCATGTTGGCCCACAATACGTCCTCACTGAAATTCGGATAAGTCTGATGTTCCTTTGGTTCATGGCATGTTCCAGTATTGTTATCTGCAATTTTAATCAAATAATCTGAGTTAATTTATCTTGGTTATTAAAAAAAATCAGAAATAAAATTTATCTTGGTGTCTATTCAATTCTGTCATGTCTGTGTATATATATATACATACATATACACACACACATATATATATATACATTGTCTGTATTTAGGCAGCATTTTTTCGTTCATACATGTTTCATTAAATAATTATTTAATGAAACATATATATATATATATATATATATATATATAAAACGTATATATATCTATGTGTATATATATCTATGTGTATATATATATATATATATATATGTTTGTGTGTGTGTGTGTAGATAGATAGATAGATAGATAGATAGATAGATAGATATGCATGTATGTATTGGCAGTAATAGCTTACACAATGTTAATCATTAGACACTTATCTTCTGGTCGACAGCTAATTAAAGGCTTGTTTTCCCGCCAAATTCGACTTGCCATTGTAATCTATTTAGTTATTTTTCTTTTACTACAATCATTTCTCTTTTGAACCATAACCATTTGGGATCACACTTTTGCAACGTTTCTTCTTTCTAAATTACGTAAGCGTTCACTAACATGTTCCTCCATGTTTTTTCCGTCATGTTTTCCTCCATCTTTGTTATACCGTCCTGTAAAAGTGCAGTATATCAACGTGTCACATCTTCTACTTAGCTTGTTCTTAATGTCGCTTGTTTTAAGCACGTGTATTTTTTTGTAGATTGACCAACCTGATGGAACTCTTGGGAAATTGTATTCTTCACGGGGAAAATTAGAATTTGTTTCGTTGGCCCTTGATAAGATAACCTTTGGGAAACGACGTTTTATTGTATCGCTAATCTGCTTCCATAATTTCCCTTGACACTGTCCTCCGCTGAGTCAAATTGTTGCAGTAATTTCATTGTATGGGTTACTGTAACTTTAGGTAAGAAACATCTCTTTGGTATCACTCGTTCTCTCCTTGTCAATTTATGTAGCCCCAGAACGTTGGCAATTAGGTCTCTCAACAGCTTTATTTGTTTTGACATCCAATAATAATTCCACCATTAAGACACCTCTTTTTCTTTTAGAGGAAAGGTTCTCAAACTTTTCTTATTCATTGACCACTTTTACTCTTTGCTGGGCCACTATAGAAATTCAACGAAAAAAAAGAAGCTTATTTTACTTTTTACTAAGAGAAGTTTATTAATTGTACTATAGAAATAGTAAATGTATATTCTTTATTTTAAAACTAATTTAATTGAATTTAACTCTTTCAGGCCTGCGTTCCTGAACAATTTTAACACTTCTCTTTGAGCTCCTGAGTCAAAAATTCGCAAATAATTGGTATGAAATATTTCCCGGTAGATATAAAAATAGTTACAAAAAATATAAGCATTATACTTAACAGGGTGAGTGTCATGATTTTCTACGTTCACTTTCTCGCCAGAATTCTTTGTGTGTCAATCTATCCAGCTTGTGCTGCCTCTATTCACAAGAATAGCAAAACACGACACAAAGGTTTACCCACTGCTCAACCGGTGGCTGGGCATTAAATCATTTTTCTCTACCACCGGTAAAGCAGTTGTTAGGGCTCAAAGGTTTAATGAAAATAAACTTGTATCTAACAAATAAATTCTATGAAACTTTTATATGCACTAGTACATATATAGGCCCTCAGAGAGGATGGTTTTGTCAGAAATTGCCTCTTCTGCTGAAGAGGTTAATACTGTTAATCTTTCCTTTATATATATATATATATATATATATATATATATATATATATATATATATATATATATATATATACTGTTAATCCTTCCTTATATAATTTATATTTAAATTAATTTATTATTAATATCTTTATATTTTTTATTAATTAATTTATATCAATATATTAATATTTCATTAATATTTAAGATTAATCTAATTATTTATATATTAGATTAATTTATATAATAAATCTTATATATATATATATATAGATAGATAGATAGATAGATAGATAATATTAGTGGTAAATATACATACATATGCAAAATATATAAATACCCATACGTGTATATTTTTTGAATAAAAATTCCAAGAAGAAGAATCCAGGTAGAACTCAATGTCCAGGACAGAGTAAGGATATAATAAAAAAGGCTTAAACACTAATATTCCATGGTCATAATTTATTCCATTGGAATCGTAGATACGTGTATATATTATTGTGTATGTGTGTATTCGCATGTGTTTTTGAATATAGAAATATAGGTCCTTGCTGGATTAGATAATCGTTATATTTATTTTTATATGTTTATATTTGATTTGTAACCTGTAGTCGATATTAAATTTGTCAAATTTTCTCAATTACAAAGCGGCACGTCGTTCAATTTTACTTTCCTTCGTCCCATCTCTCCCCCCCCCACCTCGTCTTTTACTCCCTCTTACTCTAACATTAGATTGTCTATGGTGTGTGTATGTCACCACGAAATGTATCTTTATGCATTAGACATCCGACAACATTCATTTTTCTCTTACTTAAACCCCTTCCACCCACCTCTCCTAAAATTCTTTCTGTTAAGGTTTAATCTCCCTCCTCCTCATACTTACACTTTCTCTAAATTCTGTTTTTATTTCCGGAGTTGGGTTTTTTCTGTTTTCTTTTTGAATTTGTAGGTCTGATGAATTGGATCGTATTGACGATTCCAATGGAATAAATTATGACCATGGAATATTAGTGTTTAAGCCTTTTTGTATATATATATATATATATATATATATATATATATATATATATATATATATATATCGACTAGGTTACATTTGTCATTCGTGTACATTTAGGGCTAGTCTGTCTTCAACGATTACGTGTGTAGTAGTGAGTTAACTGTGAAGTGTTCCGTTTAACAACAGCAGGATATTCCTATGGCCGAATGTTAATTTGACGCGAGGCTTTCACGTCTGTATCAGATTACTTTTCCATACCGAAGGCAGCCGAGTCATCCAGGCTTTACTGATGTTTATCGTCGAGTTGCTGAGACAGAATCCTATGGATCGAGGAAGGCCGGGATCCACTTGTACGCCTGCAAAACACATTCTACAGGCTAAACTTTAAACTTAATAACTTAAAAACGAAGGATGTTTATGTTGATTTTCCCTTGTTTTGTCATGAGGAACTCATCTCCAATGATTGTTAAAAGTAATTTCGATACACCCTGTATAAGTGCCCAGGTAGGTAAATCAGCATTTGCTAGTAAATTAATGCGCAGTAACTTCCCTTAGTTGTTTAACAGCTGATACAAATAAAATGAAGTGTTTATTCAGATAAAATTAGTTCCCGAACAACGTCGGCCATCTCTGCTAGTTACGAATCAAGAAATGCGGCCATTATGGATAAAGCCAACGATAAGATACTGACTCATGTTTTTTATTTGTATTTATTTGGCGAATAGACTTCGTTCACTCGAAGATCAAAGCATTGATCAGCGGAGAAAAATAGGATAGAATTTATGTACATTTTGTAATGATATTAACGATATATTTCGAGTAAAAAAATCGTTTTGGATTATTTCTTTGCGCGGAAGGAAAGAAATTATGCTACGAATGATTGACTGCTTTGTTCGTTTACATCGCATTAACAAATGATAAGTTGTTTGAGAGGGGAAAAAGGAACACCTTCGTTGTCTCAACTAAATGCCTATTTATGAATATATATTATTATTCCATGAAAGAGTAGCCTAGTGATTAGACGTTAGCGAGTCAATCATCAGATGAGATGGAGTATAAGTGAAATCATGCGTAGATCAATTTCACTGAGACTGTATAAGAACATTATTATTAATAAATAAAAAATATAGAATACTACTAATAATACATATCATAAAATAAAATGAAAGAGATAACATTAAATCTTTGTTTAAAACAAAATAAATAAAACGCAAACAATAAAAGTTCTCCAGTATGCTACCTGAGAAACGGATTCTTCGCACTAAAAGATACCGAATCAACTCTCTTTGCTACAAACACTCAAAGAGTCAAGACATATGTTTTTTTTTCACCCAAGCAAGGCAGGAATGCCACTAGTACGCAGGGGTTTACAGGGAGTGAAAGTGAGAGAAAAGACTGAGTATAGTGAGGATTGAGGAAAGGACAAAAGATGAACGGGATTCAAGAAGATAGAAGATGGCGATCGATGTTGCATTTAAATTTTGTTAATCATTTCACCCCAAGCAAGGCGGGAATGCCACTAGTACGCAGGGGTTTACAGGGAGTGAAAGTGAGAGAAAAGACTGAGTATAGGGAGGATTGAGGAAAGGACAAAAGATGAACGGGATTCAAGAAGATACAAGATGTCGATTGACGTTGCATTTAAATTTTGTTAATGATTTCACCTCAAGCAAGGTGGGAATGCCACTAGTACGCAGGGGTTTACAGGGAGTGAAAGTGAGAGAAAAGACTGAGTATAGGGAGGATTGAGGAAAGGACAAAAGATGAACGAGATTCAAGAAGATAGAAGATGGTGATCGATGTTGCATTTAAATTTTGTTAATCATTTCACCCCAAGCAAGGTGGGAATGCCACTAGTACGCAGGGGTTTACAGGGAGTGAAAGTGAGAGAAAAGACTGAGTATAGGGAGGATTGAGGAAAGGACAAAAGATGAACGGGATTCAAGAAGATACAAGATGTCGATTGACGTTGCATTTAAATTTTGTTAATGATTTCACCTCAAGCAAGGTGGGAATGCCACTAGTACGCAGGGGTTTACAGGGAGTGAAAGTGAGAGAAAAGACTGAGTATGGCGATGATTGAGAAAAGAACAAAAGATGAACGGGGTTCATGAAGATAGAAGATGGCGACTGACTATTTAAATTTTCTTGTTCAATTCACTCCACTGATAAATGTCCCCTGTCCGACAGAATTAGATTCCAACTATAGGCATTGTATAGAACAAATAAAAGCCATTTTATTTATTTCAGGTAACCTTGACTGAACACCTTTGTACTTTTCTGCCATATTGGCATCATTGTCGTAACCGAGAAAAAGATTTCTGAATCTTTGCAACTTTACTAATTAAACATATCTTAAAATTACAGTAAATTACTCACTCTCGCTCTCTCCCTAGTGTTTTGTAACACAATACTTATCATCTCTCAGTTGCATCTCTCTCCTTGGACAGAGTGTACTCAAGGCCGACTCCATCAAAGAACAGAATCGCAACTGAGGAAAATTATACTGAGAAGTGCCAGCCGTGGGGGACAGCTCCCCGAGGGCGCGCCCTCTTATTGTACTAGAGAGAGGGATCGGTGCACACACTGAGGCCATGCAAGTGCCGGTTGTGAGGGCTCGGGAATTTTTGTTTCTAGCCCGGGTGCATGCGCTCGGGCTCCCCACATTAAAATAACCTTTTGTCACAACCTGGCCTCGTGGGGTGTTGAGTAAATACAAATTACAGTCATTCTTTTAAAAATGTGATATATTTACAGATGTCATTATTAATTTAAATAAATAAAAAACATAAAATAAAAATACTAATAAATAAAATAAATAATATGAAAGAAATAGCATTAAAACTTTGTTTAAAAAATAAAACTAAAATAATAAAAGTTCTCTCAGTATGCAACGGAAAACTTTCCTGTCTGAGAAACAGATTCCTCGCGCCGAAAAAAATGCCTAACTTACTCTCTGAAAGAGTCATGGAACCCATTTTCTTTCTTCGGCAACTTTCTTGTCATAAGACGAAGTGACTTTCTTCCTGTACTGCATACAACTTTAAAACACATGGAACTGAAATACACACCATACATTAGTACACAAAATTAAATGATTTGATTTTAATTTACAATTTAACATTCTTTTAGTGTTATTTCTTTGTATGTTTTTATTTCTTGTGAACACGCGGCTATTTCTACTGGAATCATGGCAGTGACCCCACAAGTGACAGAACTGTCAATGGTAATTCTGTTCTTGAAGAATGGTGTCAACAAGAATTTTCATAACAGAAAAGAGAAAATAATGGCAGTGTTCTGGAAGTTTAAGATTTTGGTCTCAATTTCAAATTCTTCTTAAATTCTTTCCCAAGCGCAGTACAGGAATTGCTTCTACATTTCATGTACGGTGAACATCTTCATCTCTCTAGCCAGATCCTGGTATTTTTCAATCTTTTCATTCTCTTTGGAGTCCACTCTTGTATCGTATGGGAAAACAAAGTCAATAATTTGAAACTATTCGCTTTGTCAAGAGGGTGATTGAAAAGTACCTCCCTATTTTATGTATGAGTGACCAACTAGAAGTCCTGGCTTTTTTTCTTTGGGGTTGGTTAAAGGAGCAAGTCTGCTATGCCAAACCAAGACTTTGGAAGAACTTGATGGGCGAATACAAGAGGTTATGTCTTCCATATCACAAGAGTTCCTGGTGAAATTAATTGACGTGTTTCCTGGTCAGTTCGAGAAGCTGTTACCGAAATCAGATGCCCATATCAAATTTTAAATAAAACCTCACGCTAAACACTTTCCCCTTATATCCATTTCTTGTAAAAATAAAAAAAATACAGTTAATAAATAAATGGGAAGTTACTTTCAATCACAAAATATATATATATATATATATATATATATATATATATATCAATTGTGTTTATACTTGAGTATATAGGTAAAAATGGTTCGTATTTATACTTGAGTCTATTTAAACACAATTGATTTAAAAAATTATATATATATATATATATATATATAATATTTTTAAATCAATTGTGTTTATACTTGAGTATATAGGTTAAAATGGTTCTATTTATACTTGAGTCTATTTAAACACAATTAATTTAAAAAAATTATATATATATATATATATATATATATATATATATATATATATATATTTTTTTAAATCAATTGTGTTTATACTTGAGTATATAGGTAAAAATGGTTCGTATTTATATTTGAGTCTATTTAAACACAATTGATTTTAAAAATATTATATATATATATATATATATATATTTTTTTAAAATCAATTGTGTTTATACTTGACTATATAGGTAAAAATGGTTCGTATTTATACTTGTGTGTATAGTATAATATTGGGATTATACTTGCGTGTATAAGTAAATAAATCAGCCTTATATTTGAAACTATAAGTAAATATTGATCAGCTTTATACTTGAGTCTATAGGCAAACATTTATCGGCTATATACTTGTCTATAGGCAAACATTGATTGGCTTTTTACTTGAGTCTATAAATAAACATTTATCGGCTATATACTTGAGCCTGTAGGCAAACATTGATCGTTTTTTAATTGATTCAGCACTACTTAAACACACTTGTCTAATCTTTAATAATTTTTCAATGAATAATCTTTGTAAATTATCATTCATTAGTTCTTTCTCTAAGTACGGCCTTTTTTCAGATTCGAAAAATATTGATTTTTTATCGATTTGCATGGGTTGTATTTGTCAAAATCTAGATAAAGCGTAAAAACGATTATGAATATTTACAGATTTATCTGAACTTAATTGTTATTTGTAACTATCAGCTTTGAAACTGTATTAAATATATCCAGATTTCTTTAAGAAAAACATTCTGATTCTTTACAGATACTGTAAACGAAAAAAAATTCTTGTGGGCTGATATTTTTGGTAGCACATCCACAAAAATTGGGAGTTTTAATGATCTTAAATGAAAACTATACTCACTCTTATTAATTCTTTTTTTTCTTCTGTTTTTTAAATAAATATTTCTATATATGCTTTTTTTCATTTTTTGTAAAACAATGTCCGTTCTCCGGACGCAGAACTGGTGAGGAACATGGAATACTCCAGAAGAGTACTGTAATTTGTCTAGAAAAATTACAGACCCATGGTAGAAATAAAACTAAGCTCTATCGTAATTAATACTGGGGAGGGTGTGGAACACTAACGAGAGTTTTTGTGACGCTTTCCTTAGTTTAAACCAAAAAAATCTGTTGTGAAAAACAATAACAAAATATTATATCTATCTCGGTCTGTTCATTATCTATCTATCTATCTCAGTCTGTACATATCTATCTATCTATCTATCTATCTATCTATCTATCTATCTCAGTCTGTACATATCTATCTATTTGTCTATCTGTCTATCTATCTATCTATCTATCTATCTATCTATCTATCTATCTATGTCACAACACTCCCTGGTTCAACGGAACTAACCTATTTTTACCTATCCAGATGATGACTGAAGAAAATCGAAATCTTGGACGATGTTTTTTTGTATTTTTCTTTTGGAATGAATTTCGGTAAATTTTTTGAAGGAATTTCCTCCTGAGAAGAATTATTTGTAATTTGAAAAATTCGATCATTAAAATTAATCGACAAAAGGTGTTTATTTTTATTAATAATATTTTCCTTAACGAATTCTTTTTGCCTTCATAGACAATATAGCGTATAGACTCGCGCAACACCATCTTGGTAAATATAATGTAAGATTTCATTATTTTAAATGAATACTATATAGAATTGATCCCCCACTTTATAACCATATTGAGATGGAAAATCCTTCATAATGTTTTAGTCTCGAGCCAAGTCATCTTGGGAAATATAATAAAAGATTTAATTATTTTAAATACACAAAAATGCATACAATAGAGAATAGAACCCTCACTTTGTAACCACATTGAGATGGAAAATGCTCCAGAAGTTTTTGCCTCGAGCATCACCGGCTTGGGAAGAATAATATAAGATTTAATTGTATTAAGCAGACACAAATGCATACACATGCAGCACGTCTTTTTGTCACCCATCTGATGAAGTCATTAGAGGCGATGTTATTTATCGAAACATACTTTCATAGACGTTTTTCCAAATGTCAATAACTTATAACTCTGTCGAGATTACATACCTAAATTTATTACACACAAGCACACACACACACACACCTACACACACACACACATATATATATATATATATATTTAAGTTATGAAGAACTTGGTAATCCGTATGGGTAATCCCAAGAAGGATGAAATCCTGAGAGCTCAATGTAAATCCAGAGCTAATATTTAAAAGAAAAACAGACCACTTTAAGGTTCCATTATGATAATTTATTTCACCAGAGTCCTTTTAATGGACGCCGGATCATCAGATAGCACTTCCAAAAATGAAATGAAACGAAAAATGAAATTAAAATTGATGGGTAGTGTAAGTTTTTGTAATTTAACAGAGAGTGTGAGAGGGATAGTTAAAGAAACATGTGTGTGTGTGTCCGTATGTGTGTGTGTGTGTGTGTGTTTGTATGTGTGAACATCCAAAGGTCTTGATAAACAAAAGCTGGTAGGAGATCTTAATTTTGACCTTGATCTAATAGTTCAATTGCGGTGTGTGTGCGGTGGGGTGGGGTATAAACTCTCTTTCACATTCAATACCTTAAAATCCATGATATTAACATTCTCTCATCTCCATGCAGACCCCGAATTTGTGTCCAGTTATGATGAATAGTTCCATTGTTATTACCATCAATGATATTGTTGTGTTATAACCTATATATTCGTTATATATGGGCAAGTTAAAAAACATATATAAATATATACGCATATATACTTGCACGTACATATATATTTTTCTCGGGTTTTATAAAAACTGTGCTCAATGTTATCTAACAGAGCTATTAAATATATATTAGTGAATACATATAATAACCCACATACGTGGAATATTATGCGCTATTATATATATATATATATATATATATATATATATATATATATATATATATATATATATATCAAGTATAGGATTGGTGTATACGGAATAAATTCCAATAACCAACAAATACTATTCTTAAAATAGTGCTCAATACAGAGTAGAGCGAATATAATTATTTATTTGAAAATGATAACATATAACATAAATATGTTATAAAATCACTATAAATATTTATGTTATAATTTTCGAATAAATAATTATATATATATATATATATATATATATATATATATATATATATATATATAGAGAGAGAGAGAGAGAGAGAGAGAGAGAGAGAGAGACATTGATGCATGTTTAATAAATATAGACAAGTGTTGTCTATTTATTTTATGTAAATTCTTTTCATATCGTCTGATAAACTTAATAACATTATCATTAAACGAAGAAAGAAAATCACCATATTGATACATGTTTTAATCCTATCTAAGCTTTCGGCTTACATAAGCCATTATCAAAGATGACAATTACATTATAATATATTAAGCAATACACGGACAAAACAATAATGATAATCTGTTTTTGTTTACATGGAAGATTTCCAAGCAAAGACAAACTCGTGCATATAAAAGGCTGGAAGCGAAAATCGCACCGCAGCTCATGACGTCACACATGACCACGCGATATAAATACATATATCTCTATATATATATGTGTGTGCGTGTGTGTGTGTATATCTAAAACTGTGCTCAATGTTATCTAACAGGGCTATTAAATATATATTAGTGAATACATATAATAACCCACGTATATATATATGCATTTTCATAGTAAAAATCATTGGCCAGTGGATTTTCATAGTAAAAATCATTTCCAATGCATTTTCATAGTAAACATTATTTCCAATGCATTTTCATAGTAAAAATCATTTCCAATGCATTTTCATAGTAAAAATCATTGGCCAATGCATTTTCATAGTAAAAATCATTGGCCAATGCATTTTCATAGTAAAAATCATTGGCCAATGCATTTTCATAGTAAAAATCATTGGCCAATGCATTTTCATAGTAAAAATCATTTCCAATGCATTTCATAATAAAAATCATTTCCAATGCATTTTCATAGTAAAAATCATTGGTCAATGCATTTTCATAGTAAAAATCATTGGCCAATGCATTTTCATAGTAAAAATCATTTCCAATGCATTTCATAATAAAAATCATTTCCAATGCATTTTCATAGTTAAAATCATTTCCAATGCATTTTCATAGTAAAAATCATTGACCAATGCATTTTCATATTAAAAATCATTTCCAATGCATTTTCATAGTAAAAATCATTTCCAATGCATTTTCATAGTAAAAATCATTGGCCAATGCATTTTCATAGTAAAAATCATTTCCAATGCATTTCATAATAAAAATCATTTCCAATGCATTTTCATAGTAAAAATCATTGGCCAATGCATTTTCATAGTAAAAATCATTTCCAATGCATTTCATAATAAAAATCATTTCCAATGCATTTTCATAGTAAAAATCATTGGTCAATGCATTTTCATAGTAAAAATCATTGGCCAATGCATTTTCATAGTAAAAATCATTTCCAATGCATTTCATAATAAAAATCATTTCCAATGCATTTTCATAGTAAAAATCATTTCCAATGCATTTTCATAGTAAAAATCATTGGCCAATGCATTTTCATATTAAAATCATTTCAATGCATTTTCATAGTAAAAATCATTTCCAATGCATTTTCATAGTAAAAATAATTTCCAGTGCATTTTCATAGTAAAAATCATTGGCCAATGCATTTTCATAGTAAAAATCATTTCCAATGCATTTTCATAGTAAAAATCATTTCAATGCATTTTCATAGTAAAAATCATTTCAATGTATTTTCATAGTAAAATTATTGGCCAATGCATTTTCATAGTAAAAATTATTGGCCAATGCATTTTCATAGTAAAAATCATTGGCCAATGCATTTTCATATTAAAAATCATTTCCAATGCATTTTCATAGTAAAAATCATTGGCCAATGCATTTTCATAGTAAAAATCATTTCCAATGCATTTTCATAGTAAAAATAATTTCCAGTGCATTTTCATAGTAAAAATCATTTCCAATGCATTTTCATAGTAAAAATCATTTCCAATTCATTTTCATAGTAAAAATCATTTCCAATGCATTTTCATAGTAAAAATTATTGGCCAATGCATTTTCATAGTAAAAATCATTGGCCAATGCATTTTCATAGTAACAATCATTGGCCAATGCATTTTCATAGTAAAAATCATTTCCAATGCATTTCATAATAAAAATCATTTCCAATGCATTTTCATAGTAAAAATCATTGGTCAATGCATTTTCATAGTAAAAATCATTGGCCAATGCATTTTCATAGTAAAAATCATTTCCAATGCATTTCATAATAAAAATCATTTCCAATGCATTTTCATAGTAAAAATCATTTCCAATGCATTTTCATAGTAAAAATCATTGGCCAATGCATTTTCATATTAAAAATCATTTCCAATGCATTTTCATAGTAAAAATCATTTCCAATGCATTTTCATAGTAAAAATAATTTCCAGTGCATTTTCATAGTAAAAATCATTGGCCAATGCATTTTCATAGTAAAAATCATTTCCAATGCATTTTCATAGTAAAAATCATTTCCAATGCATTTTCATAGTAAAAATCATTTCCAATGTATTTTCATAGTAAAAATTATTTGCCAATGCATTTTCATAGTAAAAAATCATTTCAATGCATTTTCATAGTAAAAATCATTGGTCAATGCATTTTCATAGTAAAAATCATTGGCCAATGCATTTTCATAGTAAAAATCATTTCCAATGCATTTTCATAGTAAAAATCATTTCCAATGTATTTTCATAGTAAAAATCATTTCAATGCAAAATTTTCATTTCATAGTAAAAATCATTTCAATGCATTTTCATAGTAAAAATCATTTCCAATGCATTTTCATAGTAAAAATCATTTCCAATGCATTTTCATAGTAAAAAAATCATTTCAATGCATTTTCATAGTAAAAATCATTTCCAATGCATTTTCATAATAAAAAATCATTTCAAATGCATTTTCATAGTAAAAATCATTGGTCAATGCATTTTCATAGTAAAAAATCATTTCAATGCATTTTCATAGTAAAAATCATTTCAATGCATTTTCATAATAAAAATCATTTCCAATGCATTTTCATAGTAAAAAAATCATTTCAATGCATTTTTTTTATAGTAAAATCATTGGCCAATGCATTTTCATAGTAAAAATCATTTCCAATGCATTTTCATAGTAAAAATCATTTCCAATGCATTTTCATAGTAAAAATAATTTCCAGTGCATTTTCATAGTAAAAATCATTTCCAATGCATTTTTTCATAGTAAAAATCATTTCAATGCATTTTCATAGTAAAAATCATTTCCAATGCATTTTCATAGTAAAAATCATTTCAATGTATTTTCATAGTAAAAATTATTGGCCAATGCATTTTCATAGTAAAAATTATTTTCCAATGCATTTTCATAGTAAAAATCATTGCATTTTTTCATAGTAAAATCATTTTCCAATGCATTTTCATAGTAAAAATCATTTCCAATGCATTTTCATAGTAAAAAATCATTGGCCAATGCATTTTCATAGTAAAAAATCATTTCCAATGCATTTTCATAGTAAAAATCATTTCAATGCATTTTCATAGTAAAAATCATTTCCCAATGCATTTTCATAGTAAAAATCATTTCCAATGCTTTTTCATAGTAAAAAATCATTGGCCAATGCATTTTCATAGTAAAAATCATTGGCCAATGCATTTTCATAGTAAAAATCATTTCCAATGCATTTTCATATAAAAAAATCATTTCAATGCATTTTCATAGTAAAATCATTGGCCAATGCATTTTCATAGTAAAAATCATTTCCAATGCATTTTCATAGTAAAAAATCATTTCCAATGCATTTTCATAGTAAAAATCATTTCCAATGCATTTTCATAGTAAAAAATCATTTCCAATGCATTTTCATAGTAAAAATCATTTCCAATGCATTTTCATAGTAAAAATCATTTCCAATGCATTTTTCATAGTAAAAAATTATTTCCAATGCATTTTTTCATAGTAAAAAATCATTTTGCATTTTCATAGTAAAAATCATTTCCAATGCATTTTCATAGTAAAAATCATTTCCAATGCATTTTCATAGTAAAAATCATTTCCAATGCATTTTCATAGTAAAAATCATTTCCAATGCATTTTCATAGTAAAATTCATTTCCAATGTATTTTCATAGTAAAAATCATTTCAATGCATTTTCATAGTAAAAATCATTGGCCAATGCATTTTCATAGTAAAAATCATTTCCAATGCATTTTCATAATAAAAATCATCTCCAATGCATTTTCATAGTAAAAATCATTTCCAATGCATTTTCATAATAAAAATCATTTCCAATGCATTTTCATTAAAATCATTGGCAATGCATTTTTCATAGTAAAAATCATTTCAATGCATTTTCATATTAAAATCATTTCCAATGCATTTTCATAGTAAAAATCATTGGCCAATGCATTTTAGTAAAAATCATTGGCCAATGCATTTTTCAAAAAAATCATTTCCAATGCATTTTCATAGTAAAAATCATTTCCAATGCATTTTCATAGTAAAAATCATTTCCAATGCATTTTCATATTAAAAATCATTTCCAATGCATTTTCATAGTAAAAATCATTGGCCAATGCATTTTCATAGTAAAAATCATTTCCAATGCATTTTCATATTAAAAATCATTTCCAATGCATTTTCATAGTAAAAATCATTGGCCAATGCATTTTCATAGTAAAAATCATTGGCCAATGCATTTTCATATTAAAAATCATTTCCAATGCATTTTCATAGTAAAAATCATTGGCCAATGCATTTTCATAGTAAAAATCATTGGCCAATGCATTTTCATAGTAAAAATCATTTCCAATGCATTTTCATAGTAAAAATCATTGGCCAATGCATTTTCATAGTAAAAATCATTGGCCAATGCATTTTCATAAAAAAATCATTTCCAATGCATTTTCATAGTAAAAATCATTGGCCAATGCATTTTCATAGTAAAAATCATTGGCCAATGCATTTTCATATTAAAAATCATTTCAATGCATTTTCATAGTAAAAATCATTGGCCAATGCATTTTCATAGTAAAAAATCATTTCATATTAAATGCATTTTCATAGTAAAAATCATTGGCCAATGCATTTTCATAGTAAAAATCATTGGCCAATGCATTTTCATATTAAAAATCATTTCCAATGCATTTTTCATAGTAAAAATCATTGGCCAATGCATTTTTCATAGTAAAAATCATTGGCCAATGCATTTTTATTAAAATCATTTCAATGCATTTTCATAGTAAAAATTATTCGCCAATGCATTTTCATAGTAAAAATCATTGGCCAATGCATTTTTATAGTAAAAATCATTTCCAATGCATTTTCATAGTAAAAATCATTGGCCAATGCATTTTCATAGTAAAAATTATTGGCCAATGCATTTTCATAGTAAAAATTTCAATGCATTTCATAGTAAAAATCATTTCAATGCATTTTCATAGTAAAAATCATTTATCAATGCATTTTCATAGTAAAAATCAATTTTTTCTTAGTAAAATCATTTCCATGCATTTTCATAATAAAAATCATTTCAATGCATTTTCATAGTAAAATCATTTCCAATGCATTTTCATAGTAAAAAATCATTTCCAATGCATTTTCATAGTAAAAATCATTTCCAATGCATTTTCATAGTAAAAATCATTTCCAATGCATTTTCATAGTAAAAATCATTTCCAATGCATTTTCATAGCAAAAATAATTTCCAATGCATTTTCATAGTAAAAATCATTTCCAATGCATTTTCGTAGTAAAAATCATTTCCAATGCATTTTTATAGTAGAAATCATTTCAAATGCATTTTCCTAGTAAAAATCATTTCAATGCATTTTCATAGTAAAAATTATTTTCAATGCATTTTCATAGTAAAAATCATTGGCCAATGCATTTTCATAGTAAAAAAATCATTGGCCAATGCATTTTCATAGTAAAAATCATTTCCAATGCATTTTCATAGTAAAATCATTGGCCAATGCATTTTCATAGTAAAAATCATTGGCCAATGCATTTTTCATATTAAAAATCATTTCCAATGCATTTTCATAGTAAAAATCATTGGCCAATGCATTTTCATAGTAAAAATCATTGGCCAATGCATTTTCATATTAAAAATCATTTCAATGCATTTTCATAGTAAAAATCATTGGCCAATGCATTTTCATAGTAAAATCATTGGCCAATGCATTTTCATATTAAAATCATTTCAATGCATTTTCATAGTAAAAAATCATTGGCCAATGCATTTTCATAGTAAAAATCATTGGCCAATGCATTTTCATAATAAAAATCATTTCAATGCATTTTCATAGTAAAATCATTGGCCAATGCATTTTCATAGTAAAAATCATTTCCAATGCATTTTCATAGTAAAAATCATTGGCCAATGCATTTTCATAGTAAAAATCATTTCCAATGCATTTCATAATAAAAATCATTTCCAATGCATTTTCATAGTAAAAATCATTGGTCAATGCATTTTCATAGTAAAAATCATTGGCCAATGCATTTTCATAGTAAAAATCATTTCAATGCATTTCATAATAAAAATCATTTCAATGCATTTTTCATAGTAAAAAATCATTTCCAATGCATTTTCATAGTAAAAATCATTGGCCAATGCATTTTCATATTAAAAATCATTTCAATGCATTTTCATAGTAAAAATCATTTCCAATGCATTTTCATAGTAAAAATAATTTCCAGTGCATTTTCATAGTAAAAATCATTGGCCAATGCATTTTCATAGTAAAAATCATTTCCAATGCATTTTCATAGTAAAAATCATTTCCAATGCATTTTCATAGTAAAAATCATTTCCAATGTATTTTCATAGTAAAAATTATTGGCCAATGCATTTTCATAGTAAAAATTATTGGCCAATGCATTTTCATAGTAAAAATCATTGGCCAATGCATTTTCATATTAAAAATCATTTCCAATGCATTTTCATAGTAAAAATCATTTCATTTTCATACTAAAATTAATTTGCAATGGCATTTTAATAGTAACATATCTACATGCCCCTCAGCGTTGTACAATACTTAACTTGGCTAGTCTGGCTTACCATTTATTAATGAGTTCACGACCAACTCGCTTTAACATAAACATTCTTGATTAAATAAACCTAACGAAATTTACCATATCCTAAAGCCAATCATCTTAACATAATTTACATTCACCCATATATATATATATATATATATATATATATATATATATATATATATATATATATATATACATAGAGAGAGAGAGAGAGAGAGAGAGAGAGAGAAAGAAAGAGAGAGAGAGAGAGAGAAGCAACCAAAATTCATTAACGTCAGAGTAAACGAGGCACGGTGGAGTAATGGATAGCGGCTTGGATTGCGGAATCGGAGGGCCGCGTTCGAATTCTAATCTAATCCGTTGCATTAACTTACGTGCTAATACCCTTGGGAAACTTGTGAATCCTCTTTTTACCCCCTCCCCCAGCTATGTTGGCTTTTTCATTTTTATTATTAAGGCGTCCATTATATTTAATTTTTTTACATATGGATGAGGTTATTATTTTTGTGTTCTATTAGTATGTTTTGGATGAAGTCTGGTAAGTTTGTGTGTGTGTATTTAAATGGGTTCTAGTAGAGCCGTGGTCAGATAGGTGCAACGTAAGGCGTCTAGATAGGGATGTAGTTGTGCGACCAATGTAATTATTTAGCTGGTGTGTTGTTATTTATGAGGATAAAGTTAACTGTTTTAAATTTCTTGTAGTACATAATTAATTTGATTTTTTTTAGTTGGGGTAGTCTAACTTGCTTGGTGTTCGTCTTTAATGAAACATGTATAAGTGAAGGATTGCTGCCTAAATACACAATATATATATATGTGTGTGTGTGTTCCTAAAAAGTGATGGATATTTTTATTAATCCGATAGATTTTATTAAACGTTATTTGTATAGACGCTCCGTTTATTTATTAAACAGTGTATTCCTTTATTTTCTTCTACCGATCTGAATATTTGAGAAATCTTATTAAAAGAAAAATCGCGCTCCGGCTGGATTCGAACCTGAATATTGACAAACGACATTTTGGCAAAACTCACCAATAGCTTCATTTACCCTGATAATAACTTAGTTTCAAAAGCCCCGATCATATTTCCTGTTCTTTGCTAACAATATAAACTTCAGACAATTTCTGACGGAATTTCTTCCTTGTCTAAGATGGAGTAATCGCAATTTGGAAAAAAAGTGTAGTCTTTAATAATATTTGCTTTGAAGAAGACTTTGCTTCCCTAAATGCACAGAACTCTGTATGTATCTACGTATGGGTATTGACTCATAACCCATCCGACTTTGTTAGGGTGCGACACAAGGTGCTTTATTTCACGAGCGCTTACACTAGGGTCATAGGTCAAAATTTACCCAGTAAATCTCAGTCTGTTCATTATCTATTTATCTATCTATCTATGTTCATTATCTATCTATCTCAGTCAGTTCGTATCTATCTATCTATCTATCTATCTATCTATCTATCTATCTATCTATCTGTCTCTCTGTTCACTATCTATCTATCTATCTGTCTATCTTAGCGAAAACAATAGAATGACATCGATGATTATAAAGGAGAATTGTCTGATAGAAAAATTGGTGACGGCGGCAATTCATTTGCAAATTCCGATTCGATTAATAAATTGTAACATCCATCGCTTCGTCGCGTGGCTTCTTTGATGAATTTCGCTTCTGGGAGTAAAACTGGAATATGCTTTATGGCCGACAGAAAGACGCAATATTCGCAAAGTGTATCAGGAATTAAGGGATCTGAATATAACATTAGAAAAAGAAGAAGAAATAAAAATGCTGATTCATGTGATGTCTAGCCGCCGATGAGGAAACTGAAAATGAAAGCAGGAAGGCGTATTGGATTAGCGAATGTGAAACCGAATGTCCATTGAAATAGCAACAGATACCCCTTGCAAACGGTACAAAAAAGACAAAGGTGGAGTGTGAACCTCACAATAGACTCATTAATCTTCTCCTTCTTAGGAAAAATTAAAGAATAAATGAATAAATATTGAAGGAATCATTAAATAAGGTTTTAGAGTTTAGGAAGAGACTTCACAAGAATAGAAGTTGTTATGGTCCGGTTCCTTGTACCACGGTGATAGTCCAAGATAGAACCAATAAAGAACACGAACACGGGTATGGAATAACACAGATATATTACAAACAGGAATAGAAGTAGAAGTGTTAGTATGAACAATCAGGTTTAGTAGAGAGAACAATGTAGTCTCGACAAGTATCACTATTCCAATGTCTTGCAGTAGTTGTCTGAACGTGACTCTGTTTCGGACTGCCTCTGACTCGACTGACTCGCTCGCTCTGACTGACTGACAGACTCCTGACGGACTTCTGACGGACCTCACTCCAGACTTCAGACTGAACGGTATTTAGTCACCCCGCACCCACGACGGCATTATGTGGCACAATGCCGGTTTAACGTGGGATCTCCGAGCCCGTGGGATCTCCGAGCCCGTGGGCTCGGCCAAAAATATGCCCTTTGAAGCGTATAAACGGGTTCAGGGTCGGTTTACCTCCCCGAAAGAGACTCCGCCCTTCGGCGTAGCCTCGTTCGGGTTCCTCCCCGCCCGAAGGCAAAGAGTTCAACCGATCAGCCGGTCGCCCGACTTCGGACTGAACTCCCTGCTTCCTCTTGAGGCGCAGTATTTATTACGTAAGGTCCCAAAACAGAAGTGAAGTAGAATTTTGGACAAGAGTAGAGGGTTATTCCTTATTTCCTTTTTAGGACTGGTTTTCCTAATCCTTTTAAAATCTATTTCAACACTATACTTCCCAAACAACATTTTTCGCCACCTAGTTTCGCTTATCGTTTAATTCCTCCCTGTCCTTAAATGTCATTTTTCGGATCCTTCAATTGGACTTGATAAAGTTTTTTTCCTCTTATAGTTTCACCTATCTTTATCTTTCAAACAGGGTTTTTATCCTTTGTTTTTCAATTTAAGATTTCACCACTAGTTTGTCCCATGAACAGGAGTAGAGGTTTTTCCATTTTTCCAGTTTTTCGCCTATCTTTTAGTTCTCAATCCTTCCCGGTCTTTCAAACATCCTTTTATCCTTTTTTTATTTGAAAACCAGACTTCTAAAATCTCCACCTATTCTCTTAAAAGTTATTTTTCCTCAATTGGAGTAGATAGGTTCACCTATCTTTTATGTCTTACTCCTTCCCGGTCTTTCAAACAGGAGTAGAGATTTTATCCTTTGTTTTTCAATTTAAGATTGGTTTCCCGGAACCTTATAAGGCCTATTTCACCACTAGACTTCTAAAATCTCCACCTAATCTCTTAAATATCATTTATCCTCAATTGGAGTAGATAGGTTCGCCTATCTTTTAGTTCTCAATCCTTCCCGGTCTTTCAAACAGGAGTAGAGATTTTATCCTTTTTTTTTCAATTTAAGATTGGTTTCCAGGATCCTTATAAGGGCTATTTCACCACTAGACTTCTAAAATCTCCACCTAATCTCTTAAATATCATTTATCCTCAATTGGAGTAGATAGGTTCGCCTATCTTTTAGTTCTCAATCCTTCCCGGTCTTTCAAACAGGAGTAGAGATTTTATCCTTTTTTTTCAATTTAAGATTGGTTTCCAGGATCCTTATAAGGGCTATTTCACCACTAGACTTCTAAAATCTCCACCTAATCTCTTAAATATCATTTATCCTCAATTGGAGTAGATAGGTTCGCCTATCTTTTAGTTCTCAATCCTTCCCGGTCTTTCAAACAGGAGTAGAGATTTTATCCTTTTTTTTTTCAATTTAAGATTGGTTTCCAGGATCCTTATAAGGGCTATTTCACCACTAGACTTCTAAAATCTCCACCTAATCTCTTAAATATCATTTATCCTCAATTGGAGTAGATAGGTTCGCCTATCTTTTAGTTCTCAATCCTTCCCGGTCTTTCAAACAGGGAGTAGAGATTTTATCCTTTTTTTTTCAATTTAAGATTGGTTTCAGGATCCTTATAAGGGCTATTTCACCACTAGACTTCTAAAATCTCCACCTAATCTCTTAAATATCATTTATCCTCAATTGGAGTAGATAGGTTCGCCTATCTTTTAGTTCTCAATCCTTCCCGGTCTTTCAAACAGGAGTAGAGATTTTATCCTTTTTTTCAATTTAAGATTGGTTTCCAGGATCCTTATAAGGGCTATTTCACCACTAGACTTCTGAAATCTCCACCTAATCTCTTAAATATCATTTATCCTCAATTGGAGTAGATAGGTTCGCCTATCTTTTAGTTCTCAATCCTTCCCGGTCTTTCAAACAGGGTAGAGATTTTATCCTTTTTTTCAATTTAAGATTGGTTTCAGGATCCTTATAAGGGCTATTTCACCACTAGACTTCTAAAATCTCCACCTAATCTCTTAAATATCATTTATCCTCAATTGAGTAGATTGGTTCGCCTATCTTTTAGTTCTCAATCCTTCCCGTCTTTCAAACAGGAGTAGAGATTTTATCCTTTTTTTTTCAATTTAAGATTGGTTTCCAGGATCCTTATGAGGGCTATTTCACCACTAGACTTCTAAAATCTCCACCTAATCTCTTAAATATCATTTATCCTCAATTGGAGTAGATAGGTTCGCCTATCTTTTAGTTCTCAATCCTTCCCGGTCTTTCAAACAGGAGTAGATTTTTATCCTTTTTTTTTTTCAATTTAAGATTGGTTTCAGGATCCTTATAAGGCTATTTCACCACTAGACTTCTAAAAATCCACCTTTCTTAAATATCATTTATCCTCAATTGGAGTAAATAGGTTCGCCTATCTTTTAGTTCTCAATCCTTCCCGGTCTTTCAAATATCATTTTATCCTTTTTTTTTCAATTTAAGATTGGTTTTTCACCACTAGGATCCTCAATTGGGATAGGTTTTCACCACTTTTTCCAAACAGGGTATCTCCACTTCTTCCACTTCTTAAATATCATTTATCCTCAATTGGAGTAGATAGGTTCGCCTTTTTTAGTTCTCAATCCTTCCCGGTCTTTCAAACAGGAGTAGAGATTTTATCCTTTTTTTTTTCAATTTAAGATTGGTTTCCAGGATCCTTATAAGGGCTATTTCACCACTAGACTTCTAAAATCTCCACCTAATCTCTTAAATATCATTTATCCTCAATTGGAGTAGATAGGTTCGCCTATCTTTTAGTTCTCAATCCTTCCCGGTCTTTCAAACAGGAGTAGAGATTTTATCCTTTTTTTTCAATTTAAGATTGGTTTCCAGGATCCTTATAAGGGCTATTTCACCACTAGACTTCTAAAATCTCCACCTAATCTCTTAAATATCATTTATCCTCAATTGGAGTAGATAGGTTCGCCTATCTTTTAGTTCTCAATCCTTCCCGGTCTTTCAAACAGGAGTAGAGATTTTATCCTTTTTTTTCAATTTAAGATTGGTTTCCAGGATCCTTATAAGGGCTATTTCACCACTAGACTTCTAAAATCTCCACCTAATCTCTTAAATATCATTTATCCTCAATTGGAGTAGATAGGTTCGCCTATCTTTTTAGTTCTCAATCCTTCCTTCGGTCTTTTCAAACAGGAGTAGAGATTTTATCCTTTTTTTTTTCAATTTAAGATTGGTTTCCAGGATCCTTATAAGGGCTATTTCACCACTTAGACTTCTAAAATCTCCACCTAATCTCTTAAATATCATTTATCCTCAATTGGAGTAGATTGGTTCCTTCTTTTAGTTCTCAATCCTTCCCGGTCTTTCAAACAGGAGTAGAGATTTTATCCTTTTTTTTCAATTTAAGATTGGTTTCCAGGATCCTTATAAGGCCACCACTAGACTTCTAAAATCTCCACCTAATCTCTTAAATATCATTTATCCTCAATTGGAGTAGATAGGTTCGCCTATCTTTTAGTTCTCAATCCTTCCTGGTCTTTCAAACAGGGTAGAGATTTTATCCTTTTTTTTTTTCAATTTAATTGGTTTCTCCTTATAAGGCCTATTTTCACCACTTTCTAAAATCTCCACCTAATCTCTTAAATATCATTTTATCCTCAATTGGAGTAGATAGGTTCGCCTATCTTTAGTTCTCAATCCTTCCCGGTCTTTCAAACAGGAGTAGAGATTTTATCCTTTTTTTTTCAATTTAAGATTGGTTTCCAGGATCCTTATAAGGCCTATTTCACCACTAGACTTCTAAAATCTCCACCTAATCTCTTAAATATCATTTATCCTCAATTGGAGTAGATAGGTTCGCCTATCTTTTAGTTCTCAATCCTTCCCGGTCTTTCAAACAGGAGTAGAGATTTTATCCTTTTTTTCAATTTATGATTGGTTTCCAGGATCCTTATAAGGGCTATTTCACCACTAGACTTCTAAAATCTCCACCTAATCTCTTAAATATCATTTATCCTCAATTGGAGTAGATAGGTTCGCCTATCTTTTAGTTCTCAATCCTTCCCGGTCTTTCAAACAGGAGTAGAGATTTTATCCTTTTTTTTTTCAATTTAAGATTGGTTTCCAGGATCCTTATAAGGGCTATTTCACCACTAGACTTCAAAATCTCCACCTAATCTCTTAAATATCATTTATCCTCAATTGGGTAATATTCGCCTATCTTTTAGTTCTCAATCCTTCCCGGTCTTTCAAACAGGGTGGAGATTTTATCCTTTTTTTTTTCAATTTAAGATTGGTTTCCAGGATCCTTATTTTCACCACTAGACTTCTAAAATCTCCACCTAATCTCTTAAATATCATTTATCCTCAATTGGTAGATAGGTTCGCCTATCTTTTAGTTCTCAATCCTTCCCGGTCTTTCAAACAGGAGAGATTTTATCCTTTTTTTTTTCAATTTAAGATTGGTTTCAGGATCCTTATAAGGGCTATTTCACCACTAGACTTCTAAAATCTCCACCTAATCTCTTAAATATCATTTATCCTCAATTGGAGTAGATAGGTTCGCCTATCTTTTAGTTCTCAATCCTTCCCGGTCTTTCAAACAGGGTAGAGATTTTATCCTTTTTTTTCAATTTAAGATTGGTTTCCAGGATCCTTATTTTTCACCACTAGACTTCTAAAAATCTCCACCTAATCTCTTAAATATCATTTAGAATTGGTTTCAGGATCCTTCCTTCGGTCTTTCAAACAGGGTATTTTTACCTTTTTTTTCAATTTAGAGATTGGTTTCAGGATCCTTAAAATTTCCCACTAGACTTCTAAAATCTCCACCTAATCTCTTAAATATCATTTATCCTCAATTGGAGTAGATAGGTTCGCCTATCTTTTAGTTCTCAATCCTTCCCGGTCTTTCAAACAGGAGTAGAGATTTTATCCTTTTTTTTCAATTTAAGATTGGTTTCCAGGATCCTTATAAGGGGCTATTTCACCACTAGACTTCTAAAATCTCCACCTAATCTCTTAAATATCATTTATCCTCAATTGGAGTAGATAGGTTCATCTTTTAGTTCTCAATCCTTCCCGGTCTTTCAAACAGGAGATTGGTTTTTATCCTTTTTTTCAATTTAAGATTGGTTTCCAGAATCCTTATAAAGGGCTATTTCACCAGACTTCTAAAATCTCCACCTAATCTCTTAAATATCATTTATCCTCAATTGGGTAGATAGGTTCGCCTTCTTTTAGTTCTCAATCCTTCCCGGTCTTTCAAACAGGAGTAGAGATTTTATCCTTTTTTTTTTCAATTTAAGATTGGTTTCCAGGATCCTTATAAGGCCTATTTCACCACTAGACTTCTAAAATCTCCACCTAATCTCTTAAATATCATTTATCCTCAATTGGAGTAGATAGGTTCGCCTATCTTTTAGTTCTCAATCCTTCCCGGTCTTTCAAACAGGAGTAGAGATTTTATCCTTTTTTTTCAATTTAAGATTGGTTTCCAGGATCCTTATAAGGGCTATTTCACCACTAGACTTCTAAAATCTCCACCTAATCTCTTAAATATCATTTATCCTCAATTGGATTAGATAGGTTCGCCTATCTTTTAGTTCTCAATCCTTCCTGGTCTTTCAAACAGGAGTAGAGATTTTATCCTTTTTTTTTAAGATTGGTTTCAATTTATAAGATTTCACCACTAGACTTCTAAAATCTCCACCTTCTCTTAAATATCATTTATCCTCAATTGGATCGCCTATCTTTTTTTTTTATTCTCAATCCTTCCCAGTCTTTCAAACAGGAGTAGAGATTTTATCCTTTTTTTTTTCAATTTAAATTGGTTTCCAGGATCCTATAAGGGCTATTTCACCACTAGACTTCTAAAATCTCCACCTAATCTCTTAAATATCATTTATCCTCAATTGGAGTAGATAGGTTCGCCTATCTTTTTAGTTCTCAATCCTTCCCGGTCTTTCAAACAGGAGTAGAGATTTTATCCTTTTTTTTTTCAATTTAAGATTGGTTTCAGGATCCTTATAAGGGCTATTTCACCACTTTCTAAAAAATCTCCACCTAATCTCTTAAATATCATTTATCCTCAAAAGATAGGTTCGCCTATCTTTTAGTTCCTCAATCCTTCCCGGTCTTTCAAATAGGAGTCATTATCCTTTTTTTTTTCTTTAAGATTGGTTTCAATCCTTATAAGGCCTATTTCACCACTAGACTTCTAAAATCTCCAGATATCATTTATCCTCAATTGTTAGGTTCGCCTATCTTTTAGTTCTCAATCCTTCCCGTTTTCAAACAGGAGTAGAGATTTTATCCTTTTTTTCAATTTAAGATTTCCAGGATCTGGTTTCCAGGATCCTTATAAGGGCTAACCTAATCTCTTAAATATCATTTATCCTCAATTGGAGTAGATAGGTTCGCCTATCTTTTAGTTCTCAATCCTTCGGTCTTTCAAACAGGATCCTATCCTTTTTTTCAATTTAAGATTGGTTTCCAGGATCCTTATAAGGGCTATTTCACCACTAGACTTCTAAAATCTCCACCTAATCTCTTAAATATCATTTATCCTCAATTGGAGTAGATAGGTTCGCCTATCTTTTAGTTCTCAATCCTTCCCGGTCTTTCAAACAGGAGTAGAGATTTTATCCTTTTTTTTCAATTTAAGATTGGTTTCCAGGATCCTTATAAGGGCTATTTCACCACTAGACTTCTAAAATCTCCACCTAATCTCTTAAATATCATTTATCCTCAATTGGAGTAGATAGGTTCGCCTATCTTTTAGTTCTCAATCCTTCCCGGTCTTTCAAACAGGAGTAGAGATTTTATCCTTTTTTTTTTCAATTTAAGATTGGTTTCAGGATCCCACTTAAGGGCTATTTCACCACTAGACTTCTAAAATCTCCACCTAATCTCTTAAATATCATTTATCCTCAATTGGAGTAGATAGGTTCGCCTATCTTTTAGTTCTCAATCCTTCCCGGTCTTTTCAAACAGGAGTAGAGATTTTATCCTTTTTTTTCAATTTAAGATTGGTTTCCAGGATCCTTATAAGGGCTATTTCACCACTAGACTTCCTTTTTTTTCAAAATCTCCACCTAATCTCTTAAATATCATTTATCCTCAATTGGAGTAGATAGGTTCGCCTATCTTTTAGTTCTCAATCCTTCCCGGTCTTTCAAACAGGAGTAGAGATTTTATCCTTTTTTTTCAATTTAAGATTGGTTTCAGGATCCTTATAAGGGCTATTTCACCACTAGACTTCTAAAATCTCCCTAATCTCTTAAATATCATTTAAATTGGAGTATCATTTTTAGTTCTCAATCCTTCCCGGTCTTTCAAACAGGAGTAGAGATTTTATCCTTTTTTTTCAATTTAAGATTGGTTTCCAGGATCCTTATAAGGGCTTTTCACCACTAGACTTCAAAATCTCCACCTAATCTCTTAAATATCATTTATCCTCAATTGGAGTAGATAGGTTCGCCTATCTTTTAGTTCTTTCCTCAAACAGGAGTAGAGATTTTATCCTTTTTTTTTGGTTTCAATTTTCGCCTATCTTTTAGTTCTCAATCCTTCCCGGTCTTTTCAAACAGATTGAGTTTTATCCTTTTTTTTTTCAGGATCCTTATAAGGGCTATTTCACCACTAGACTTCTAAAATCTCCACCTAATCTCTTAAATATCATTTATCCTCAATTGGAGTAGATAGGTTCGCCTATCTTTTAGTTCTCAATCCTTCCCGGTCTTTCAAACAGGAGTAGAGATTTTATCCTTTTTTTTTCAATTTAAGATTGGTTTCAGGATCCTTATAAGGCTATTTCACCACTAGACTTCTAAAATCTCCACCTAATCTCTTAAATATCATTTATCCTCAATTGGAGTAGATAGGTTCGCCTATCTTTTAGTTCTCAATCCTTCCCGGTCTTTCAAACAGGAGTAGAGATTTTATCCTTTTTTTTCAATTTAAGATTGGTTTCCAGGATCCTTATAAGGGCTATTTCACCACTAGACTTCTAAAATCTCCACCTAATCTCTTAAATATCATTTTATCCTCAATTGGGTAGATAGGTTCGCCTATCTTTTAGTTCTCAATCCTTCCCGGTCTTTCAAACAGGAGTAGAGATTTTATCCTTTTTTTTCAATTTAAGATTGGTTTCCAGGATCCTTATAAAGGGCTATTTCACCACTAGACTTCAAAATCTCCACCTAATCTCTTATCATTTAAAGATAGGTTCCATCCCTAATCCCGGTCTTAAATAGGATACTTATGAGGCACCACTTATCCTCAATTGGAGTCATTTATCCTCAGATTGGTTTCAGGTAGAAAAAAATCTCCACCTAATCTCTTAAATATCATTTATCCTCAATTGGGTAGATAGGTTCGCCTATCTTTAGTTCAATCCTTCCCGGTCTTTCAAACAGGAGTAGAGATTTTATCCTTTTTTTTCAATTTAAGATTGGTTTCCAGGATCCTTATGAGGGCTATTTCACCACTAGACTTCTAAAAATCCACCTAATCTCTTAAATAATTTATCCTCTTAAATAGGTCATTTTTATCCTCAATCCTTCCCGGAAACAGGAGTAGATTTTATCCTTTTTTTTCAATTTAAGATTGGTTCGGATCCTTATAAGGCTTTTCACCACTAACTTCTCAATCTCTTCCTCAATTGGAGGTTCTTCCTTCCCGGTCTTTTCAAACAGGAGTAGAGATTTTATCCTTTTTTTTCAATTTAAGATTGGTTTCCAGGATCCTTATAAGGGCTATTTCACCACTAGACTTCTAAAATCTCCACCTAATCTCTTAAATATCATTTATCCTCAATTGGAGTAGATAGGTTCGCCTATCTTTTAGTTCTCAATCCTTCCCGGTCTTTCAAACAGGAGTAGAGATTTTATCCTTTTTTTCAATTTAAGATTGGTTTCCAGGATCCTTATAAGGGCTATTTCACCACTAGACTTCTAAAATCTCCACCTAATCTCTTAAATATCATTTATCCTCAATTGGAGTAGATAGGTTCGCCTATCTTTTAGTTCTCAATCCTTCCCGGTCTTTCAAACAGGAGTAGAGATTTTATCCTTTTTTTTTTCCAAGATTGGTTTCCAGGATCCTTATAAGGGCTATTTCACCACTAGACTTCTAAAATCTCCACCTAATCTCTTAAATATCATTTATCCTCAATTGGAGTAGATAGGTTCGCCTATCTTTTAGTTCTCAATCCTTCCCGGTCTTTCAAACAGGAGTAGAGATTTTATCCTTTTTTTTTCAATTTAAGATTGGTTTCCAGGATCCTTATAAGGGCTATTTCACACTAGACTTCTAAAAATCTCCACCTAATCTAGATATCATTTATCCTCAAAAGATAGGTTCGCCTACCTCAATCCTTCCCGGTCTTTCAAACAGGATTTATCCTTTTTTCAATTTAAGATTGGTTTCAGGATCCTTATAAGGGTTTTCACCACTAGACTTTTAGTTCTCCTAATCTCTTAAATATCCCTCAATTGGAGTAGATGGGTTCGCCTATCTTTTAGTTCTCAATCAGGTCTTTCAGTAGAGATTTTATCCTTTTTTTTCAATTTAAGATTGGTTTCCAGGATCCTTATAAGGGCTATTTCACCACTAGACTTCTAAAATCTCCACCTAATCTCTTAAATATCATTTATCCTCAATTGGAGTAGATAGGTTCGCCTATCTTTTAGTTCTCAATCCTTTTCCAGGAGTCTTTTATCCTTTTTTTTCAAAATTGGTTTCAGGATCCTTAGAGATTTTCCATCCTTTTTTTCAATTTGGAGTAGATTGGTTTCAGGATCCTTAAACAGGGCTTTTTTTTTTTTTCACTAGATTGGTTTCTAAAATTTCCACCTAAAATCTCCACCTTAAATATCATTTATCCTCAATTGGAGTAGATAGGTTCGCCTATCTTTTAGTTCTCAATCCTTCCCGGTCTTTCAAACAGGAGTAGAGATTTTATCCTTTTTTTTCAATTTAAGATTGGTTTCAGGATCCTTATAAGGGCTATTTCACCACTAGACTTCTAAAATCTCCACCTAATCTCTTAAATATCATTTATCCTCAATTGGAGTAGATAGGTTCGCCTATCTTTTAGTTCTCAATCCTTCCCGGTCTTTTTTTCAAACAGGAGTAGAGATTTTATCCTTTTTTTTTTCAATTTAAGATTGGTTTCAGGATCCTTATAAGGGCTATTTCACCACTAGACTTCTAAAAATCTCCACCTAATCATTTATCTTAAATATCATTTTTTATCCTCAATTGGAGTTTCAAACAGATAGGTTTTATCCTTTTTTTCAATTTTAAGATTGGTTTCAGGATCCTAAAGGGCTTTTAGTTCTCAATCCTTCTTTTAGTTCTTCCTCCAAACAGGAGTCCTTTTTTTTCAAACAGGAGTAGAGATTTTATCCTTTTTTTCAATTTAAGATTGGTTTCCAGGATCCTTATAAGGGCTATTTCACCACTAGACTTCTAAAATCTCCACCTAATCTCTAAATATCATTTATCCTCAATTGGGTAGATAGGTTTTATCCTATTTTTTTTTAGTTCTTTTCAATCCTTCCCGGTCTTTCAAACAGGAGTAGAGATTTTATCCTTTTTTTCAATTTAAGATTGGTTTCCAGGATCCTTATAAGGGCTATTTCACCCTAGACTTCTAAAATCTCCACCTAATCTCTTAAATATCATTTATCCTCAATTGGAGTAGATAGGTTCGCCTATCTTTTTAGTTCTCAATCCTTCCCGGTCTTTTCAAACAGGAGTAGAGATTTTAGAGATTTTTTATCCTTTTTTTCACCACTAGACTTAAAATTTAATCTCTTAAGATTGGTTTCAGTTCTCAATCCTTATAAGGAGATTTTATCCTTTTTTTTTCAATTTAAGATTGGTTTCAGGATCCTTATGAGGCTATTTCACCACTAGACTTCTAAAATCTCCACCTAATCTCTTAAATATCATTTATCCTCAATTGGAGTAGATAGGTTCGCCTATCTTTTAGTTCTCAATCCTTCCCGGTCTTTCAAACAGGAGTAGAGATTTTATCCTTTTTTTCATTTTCCAGGATCCTAAGGGCTTTTTTTCTACTAAATTCCACCTAAGATTGGTTTCATTTATCCTCAGTATAAGGGCCTATTTTCCCGGTCTTTCAAACCAGAGATTTTAGACTTCTCCAAAAAAGGCTCCACCTAATCTCTTTAAATATCATTTATCCTCAATTGGAGTAGATAGGTTCGCCTATCTTTTAGTTCTCAATCCTTCCCGGTCTTTTCAAACAGGAGTAGAGATTTTATCCTTTTTTTCAATTTAAGATTGGTTTCCAGGATCCTTATAAGGGCTATTTCACCACTAGACTTCTAAAATCTCCACCTAATCTCTTAAATATCATTTATCCTCAATTGGAGTAGATAGGTTCGCCTATCTTTTAGTTCTCAATCCTTCCCGGTCTTTCAAACAGGAGTAGAGATTTTATCCTTTTTTTTTCAATTTAAGATTGGTTTCAGGATCCTTATAAGGGCTATTTCACCACTAGACTTCAAAATCTCCACCTAATATCTCTTAAATATCATTTATCCTCAATTTGGATAGGTTCGCCCTCTTTTAGTTCCTCCCCTTCCTGTCTTTCAAACAGGAGTAGAATTTTATCCTTTTTTTTTCAATTTAAGAGGTTTTTCCAGGATCTTATAATATTTCACCACTAGACTTAAAATCTCCACCCAATCTATCTTTTTAGTTCTCAATCCTTCCTGGTCTTTCAAACAGGAGTAGAGATTTTATCCTTTTTTTTTTCAATTTAAGATTGGTTTCAGGATCCTTATAAGGGCTATTTCACCACTAGACTTCTAAAATCTCCACCCAATCTCTTAAATATCATTTATCCTCAATTGGAGTAGATAGGTTCGCCTATCTTTTAGTTCTCAATCCTTCCTGGTCTTTCAAACAGGAGTAGAGATTTTTATCCTTTTTTTTTCAATTTAAGATTGGTTTCCAGGATCCTTTATAAGGGCTATTTCACCACTAGACTTCTAAAATCTCCACCTAATCTCTTAAATATCATTTATCCTCAATTGGAGTAGATAGGTTCGCTCATTTTTCCTTTTTCTTTTCAATCCTTCCACCTTTTTTATCATTTATCCTCAATGGGTTTTTTTAGTTCTCAAACAGGAAACAGTAGAGATTTTATCCTTTTTTTTCAATTTAAGATTGGTTTCCAGGATCCTTATGAGGGCTATTTCACCACTTACTAAAATCTCCACCTCTTAAATATCTTTTAGACTTTCTCAATCCTTCCCGGTCTTTCAAACAGGGTAGAGATTTTAAATTTAAGATTGGTTTCTCCTTACTATTTCTAATCTCTTAAAATATCATTTATCCTCAATTGGAGTAGATAGGTTCGCCTATCTTTTAGTTCTCAATCCTTCCCGGTCTTTCAAACAGGAGTAGAGATTTTATCCTTTTTTTTTTTTTAAATTTAAGATTGGTTTCACCACTAGGATCATTTATCCTCAATGAGGGCTATTTCACCTTCACTAGACCTTTTTTTCTTTAAAAATAAGGGCTCCACCTAATCTCTTAAATATCATTTATCCTCAATTGGAGTAGATAGGTTCGCCTATCTTTTAGTTCTCAATCCTTCCCGGTCTTTCAAACAGGAGTAGAGATTTTATCCTTTTTTTTCAATTTAAGATTGGTTTCCAGGATCCTTATAAGGGCTATTTCACCACTAGACTTCTAAAATCTCCACCTAATCTCTTAAATATCATTTATCCTCAATTGGAGTAGATAGGTTCGCCTATCTTTTAGTTCTCAATCCTTCCTTCCCTTTCAAACAGGTAGAGATTTTATCCTTTTTTTCAATTTAAGATTGGTTTCCAGGATCCTATAAGGGAGATTTTACCACTAGACTTCTAAAATTCCAGATTGGTTTAAATATCATTTATCCTCAATTGGAGTAGATAGGTTCCTCAATCCTTCCCGGTCTTTCAAACAGGGCTATTTTATCCTTTTTTTCAATTTAAGATTGGTTTCCAGGATCCTTATATGACCACTATTTTTCACCAATCTAGATTTATCCTTTAAAATCTCCACCCTAATCTCTTAAATATCATTTTATCCTCAATTGGAGTAGATAGGTTCGCCTATCTTTTAGTTCTCAATCCTTCCCGGTCTTTTCAAAACAGGAGTAGAGATTTTATCCTTTTTTTTCAATTTAAGATTGGTTTCCAGGATCCTTATGAGGGCTATTTCACCACTAGACTTCTAAAATCTCCACCTAATCTCTTAAATATCATTTATCCTCAATTGGAGTAGATAGGTTCGCCTATCTTTTAGTTCTCAATCCTTCCTGGTCTTTCAAACAGGAGTAGAGATTTTATCCTTTTTTTTTCAATTTAAGATTGGTTTCCAGGATCCTTATAAGGGCTATTTCACCACTAGACTTCTAAAATCTCCACCTAATCTCTTAAATATCATTTATCCTCAATTGGAGTAGATAGGTATTTCACCACTAGACCTATCTTTTAGTTCTCAATCCTTCCTGGTCTTTCAAACAGGAGTAGAGATTTTATCCTTTTTTTTCAATTTAAGATTGGTTTCCAGGATCCTTATAAGGGCTATTTCACCACTATTTCAAAATCCCACCAATCTAAACATTTATCCTAAAAGATCTTCCATCTTTAGTTAATCTCCTTTCAAACATCATTTATCCTCAATTTAAGATTGGTAGGATCCTTAGGGGCTATTTCGACTTCTAAAATCTTTTAAATATTTTATCCTCACTGAGTAATCCTTCCCGGTCTTTCAAACAGGAGTAGAGATTTTATCCTTTTTTCAATTTAAGATTGGTTTCCAGGATCCTTATAAGGGCTATTTCACCACTAGACTTCTAAAAATCTCCACCTAATCTCTTAAATATCATTTATCCTCAATTGGAGTAGATAGGTTCGCCTCTTTTTATCTTTTCCTGTTCTCAGGAGTAGAGATTTTATCCTTTTTTCAATTTAAGATTGGTTTCCAGGATCCTTCCCACTAGACTCTTTCAAACAAATATCATTTATCCTCAATTGGAGTAGAGGTTCGCCCAGAGATTTTTATCCTTTTTTTTCTTTCAAACAGGAGTAGAGATTTTTGTCCTTTTTTTTTCAATTTAAGATTGGTTTCCAGGATCCTTATAAGGGCTATTTCACCACTAGACTTCTAAAATCTCCACCTAATCTCTTAAATATCATTTATCCTCAATTGAGTAGATAGGTTCGCCTATCTTTTAGTTCTCAATCCTTCCCGGTCTTTCAAACAGGAGTAGAGATTTTATCCTTTTTTTCAATTTAAGATTGGTTTCAGGATCCTTATAAGGGCTATTTCACCACTAGACTTCTAAAATCTCCACCCAATCTCTTAAATATCATTTATCCTCAATTGGAGTAGATAGGTTCGCCTATCATTTAGTTCTCAATCCTTCCCGGTCTTTCAAACAGGAGTAGATTTTATCCTTTTTTTTTCAATTTAAGATTGGTTTCCAGGATCCTTATAAGGGCTATTTCACCACTAGACTTCTGAAATCTCCACCTAATCTCTTAAATATCATTTATCCTCAATTGGAGTAGATAGGTTCGCCTATCTTTTAGTTCTCAATCCTTCCCGGTCTTTCAAACAGGAGTAGAGATTTTATCCTTTTTTTTCAATTTAAGATTGGTTTCAGGATCCTTATAAGGGCTATTTCACCACTAGACTTCTAAATCTCCACCTAATCTCTTAAATATCATTTATCCTCAATTGGAGTAGATAGGTTCGCCTATCTTTTAGTTCTCAATCCTTCCTGGTCTTTCAAACAGGAGTAGAGATTTTATCCTTTTTTTCAATTTAAGATTGGTTTCAGGATCCTTATAAGGCCTATTTCACCACTAGACTTCTAAAATCTCCACCTAATCTCTTAAATATCATTTATCCTCAATTGGAGTAGATAGGTTCGCCATCTTTTAGTTCTCAATCCTTCCCGGTCTTTCAAACAGGAGTAGAGATTTTATCCTTTTTTTCAATTTAAGATTGGTTTCCAGGATCCTTATAAGGGCTATTTCACCACTAGACTTCAAAATCTCCACCTAATCTCTTAAATATCATTTATCCTCAATTGGAGTAGATAGGTTCGCTCATCTTTTAGTTCTCAATCCTTCCTTTTAGTCTTTCAAACAGGAGTAGAGATTTTATCCTTTTTTTCAATTTAAGATTGGTTTCAGGATCCTTATAAGGGCTATTTCACCACTAGACTTCTAAAAATCTCCACCCAATCTCTTAAATATCATTTATCCTCAATTGGAGTAGATAGGTTCGTTCTATCTTTTAGTTCTCAATCCTTCCCGGTCTTTCAAACAGTAGTAGAGATTTTATCCTTTTTTTTCAATTTAAGATTGGTTTCCAGGATCCTTATAAGGGCTATTTCACCACTAGACTTCTAAAATCTCCACCTAATCTCTTAAATATCATTTATCCTCAATTGGAGTAGATAGGTTCGCCTATCTTTTAGTTCTCAATCCTTCCCGGTCTTTCAAACAGGAGTAGAGATTTTATCCTTTTTTTTCAATTTAAGATTGGTTTCAGGATCCTTATAAGGCCTATTTGACCACTAGACTTCTAAAATCTCCACCTAATCTCTTAAATATCATTTATCCTCAATTGGAGTAGATAGGTTCGCCTATCTTTTAGTTCTCAATCCTTCCCGGTCTTTCAAACAGGAGTAGAGATTTTATCCTTTTTTTTTCAATTTAAGATTGGTTTCCAGGATCCTTATAAGGGCTATTTCACCACTAGACTTCTAAAATCACCACCTAATCTCTTAAATATCATTTATCCTCAATTGGAGTAGATAGGTTCGCCCTATCTTTTAGTTCTCAATCCTTCCTTCAAACAGGTCTTTTTTTAGTTCAAACAGGAGTAGAGATTTTATCCTTTTTTTTCAATTTAAGATTGGTTTCCAGGATCCTTTATAAGGGCTATTTCACCACCAGACTTCTAAAATCTCCACCTAATCTCTTAAATATCATTTATCCTCAATTGGAGTAGATAGGTTCGCTATCTTTTAGTTCTCAATCCTTCCCGGTCTTTTCAAACAGGAGTAGAGATTTTATCCTTTTTTTTTCAATTTAAGATTGGTTTCAGGATCCTTATAAGGGCTATTTCACCACTAGACTTCTAAAATTCCACCTAATCTCTTAAAATATCATTTATCCTCAATTGGAGTAGATAGGTTCGCCTATCTTTTAGTTCTCAATCCTTCCCGGTCTTTCAAACAGGAGTAGAGATTTTATCCTTTTTTTTTTCAATTTAAGATTGGTTTTCAGGATCCTTATAAGGGCTATTTCACCACTAGACTTCTAAAATCTCCACCTAATCTCTTAAATATCATTTATCCTCAATTGGAGTAGATAGGTTCGCCTATCTTTTAGTTCTCAATCCTTCCCGGTCTTTCAAACAGGAGTAGAGATTTTATCCTTTTTTTTTCAATTTAAGATTGGTTTCCAGGATCCTTATGAGGGCTATTTCACCACTAGACTTCTAAAATCTCCACCTAATCTCTTAAATATCATTTATCCTCAATTGGAGTAGATAGGTTCGCTTATTTTAGTTCTCAATCCTTCCCGGTCTTTCAAACAGGAGTAGAGATTTTATCCTTTTTTTCAATTTAAGATTGGTTTCCAGGATCCTTATAAGGGCTATTTCACCACTAGACTTCTAAAAATCTCCACCTAATCTCTTAAATATCATTTATCCTCAATTGGAGTAGATAGGTTCGCTCTATCTTTTAGTTCTCAATCCTTCCCGGTCTTTCAAACAGGAGTAGAGATTTTATCCTTTTTTTTCAATTTAAGATTGGTTTCCAGGATCCTTATAAGGGCTATTTCACCACTAGACTTCTAAAATCTCCACCTAATCTCTTAAATATCATTTATCCTCAATTGGAGTAGATAGGTTCGTTTATCTTTTAGTTCTCAATCCTTCCCGGTCTTTCAAACAGGAGTAGAGATTTTATCCTTTTTTTTCAATTTAAGATTGGTTTCCAGGATCCTTATAAGGGCCTATTTCACCACTAGACTTCTAAAATCTCCACCTAATCTCTTAAATATCATTTATCCTCAATTGGAGTAGATAGGTTCGCCTATCTTTTAGTTCTCAATCCTTCCCGGTCTTTCAAACAGGAGTAGAGATTTTATCCTTTTTTTTTCAATTTAAGATTGGTTTCCAGGATCCTTATAAGGCCTATTTCACCACTAGACTTCTAAAATCTCCACCTAATCTCTTAAATATCATTTATCCTCAATTGGAGTAGATAGGTTCGCCTATCTTTTAGTTCTCAATCCTTCCCGGTCTTTCAAACAGGAGTAGAGATTTTATCCTTTTTTTTCAATTTAAGATTGGTTTCCAGGATCCTTATAAGGGCTATTTCACCACTAGACTTCTAAAATCACCACCCAATTCTTAAATATCATTTATCCTCAATTGGAGTAGATAGGTTCGCTCTATCTTTTAGTTCTCAATCCTTCCCGGTCTTTCAAACAGGAGTAGAGATTTTATCCTTTTTTTTCAATTTAAGATTGGTTTCCAGGATCTTTATAAGGGCTATTTCACCACTAGACTTCTAAAAATCTCCACCTAATCTCTTAAATATCATTTATCCTCAATTGGAGTAGATAGGTTCGCCTATCTTTTAGTTCTCAATCCTTCCCGGTCTTTCAAACAGGAGTAGAGATTTTATCCTTTTTTTCAATTTAAGATTGGTTTCAGGATCCTTATAAGGGCTATTTCACCACCAGACTTCTAAAATCTCCACCTAATCTCTTAAATATCATTTTATCCTCAATTGGAGTAGATAGGTTCGCCTATCTTTTAGTTCTCAATCCTTCCTGGTCTTTCAAACAGGAGTAGAGATTTTATCCTTTTTTTTTTTTTTTTAAGATTGGTTTCAGGATCCTTTACCAGGCTTTTCACCAGACTTTAAAATCACCTTAAATACTCTCTTAAATAGGTCATTTATTCTCTCAATGGAGTAGATAGGATCTCAATCCTTTCCCTGTCTTTATCCTCAATTGAAGAGGAGTTCGTCAGAGATTTTATTTTTTTTTCAATTTAAGATTTGTTTTCAGGATCCTTATTTTTCACCACTAGACTTCTAAAATCTCCACCTAATCTCTTAAATATCATTTATCCTCAATTGAGTAGATAGGTTCCACCTATCTTTTAGTTCTCAATCCTTCCAGGAGTAGGTTTATCTTTTTTTTCAAACATTGGAGGATCCTTAGAGATTTCACCACTTATCCTTTTTTTTATCCTCAATTTAAGATTGGTTTTTAGTTCTCATCCTTCCTGGTCTTTCAAACAGAGGGCTATTTTATCCACTTTAGGACTCAGGATCTAAAATTTCCACCTAAAAATCTCTTAAAAAATATCATTTATCCTCAATTGGAGTAGATAGGTTCGCCTATCTTTTAGTTCTCAATCCTTCCCGGTCTTTCAAACAGGAGTAGAGATTTTATCCTTTTTTTCAATTTAAGATTGGTTTCAGGATCCTTATGAGGGCTATTTCACCACTAGACTACTAAAATTCCACCTAATCTCTTAAATATCATTTATCCTCAATTGGAGTAGATAGGTTCGCCTATCTTTTAGTTCTCAATCCTTCCCGGTCTTTCAAACAGGAGTAGAGATTTTATCCTTTTTTTCAATTTAAGATTGGTTTTCAGGATCCTTATGAGGGCTATTTCACCACTAGACTTCTAAAATCTCCACCTAATCTCTTAAATATCATTTATCCTCAATTGGAGTAGATAGGTTCGCCTATCTTTTAGTTCTCAATCCTTCCGGTCTTTCAAACAGGAGTAGAGATTTTATCCTTTTTTTCAATTTAAGATTTGTTTTCAGGATCCTTATAAGGCCTATTTTGACCACTAGACTTCTAAAATCTCCACCTAATCTCTTAAATATCATTTATCCTCAATTGGAGTAGATAGGTTCGCCTATCTTTTTAGTTCTCAATCCTTCCCGGTCTTTCAAACAGGAGTAGAGATTTTATCCTTTTTTTTTTCAATTTAAGATTGGTTTCCAGGATCCTTATAAGGGCTATTTCACCACTAGACTACTAAAAATCCACCTAATCTCTTAAATATCATTTATCCTCAATTGGAGTAGATAGGTTCGCCTATCTTTTTAGTTCTCAATCCTTCCCGGTCTTTCAAACAGGAGTAGAGATTTTATCCTTTTTTTCAATTTAAGATTGGTTTCCAGGATCCTTATAAGGGCTATTTCACCACTAGACTTCTTTAGTTCTCAATCCTTCCCGGTCTTTCAAACAGGAGCAAAATCTCCACCCTAATCTCTTCAATTGGATCATTTTTAGTTCTCAATTTCCTTGGTCTTTCAAACAGGAGTAGAGATTTTATCCTTTTTTTTCAATTTAAGCCTATCCTTATAAGGGCTATTTCACCACTAGTTCTCCACCTAATCCTTCCCGGTCTTTATCAAACAGGAGGTTCGCCCATAGTTCTCAATCCTTCCGGTTTTAAACCTTTTTTTTTTTTCAATTTAAGATTGGTTTCCAGGATCCTTATAAGGCCTATTTCACCACTAAACTTCTAAAATCTCCACCTAATCTCTTAAATATCATTTATCCTCAATTGGAGTAGATAGGTTCGCCTATCTTTTAGTTCTCAATCCTTCCTGGTCTTTCAAACAGGAGTAGAGATTTTATCCTTTTTTTTTTCAATTTAAGATTGGTTTCCAGGACCTTATAAGGGCTATTTCACCACTAGACTTCTAAAATCTCCACCTAATCTCTTAAATATCATTTATCCTCAATTGAGTAGATAGGTTCGCCTATCTTTTAGTTCTCAATCCTTCCCGGTCTTTCAAACAGGAGTAGAGATTTTATCCTTTTTTTTTCAATTTAAGATTGGTTTCCAGGATCCTTATAAGGGCTATTTCAACACTAGACTTCTAAAATCTCCACCTAATCTCTTAAATATCATTTATCCTCAATTGGAGTAGATAGGTTCGCCTATCTTTTAGTTCTCAATCCTTCCCGGTCTTTCAAACAGGAGTAGAGATTTTATTTTTTTTCAATCCTTTTTTCAAATTTTAAGATTGGAGTAGATAGGATCGCCTATCTTTTTAGTTCTCAATCCTTCCTGGTCTTTTTTTTCAAACAGGGAGTAGAGATTTTATCTTTTTTTCAATTTAAGAGTTTTTTTCAGGATCCTTATAAGGCCTATTTCACCACTAGACTTCTAAAATCTCCACCTAATCTCTTAAATATCATTTATCCTCAATTGGGAGTAGATAGGTTCGCCTATCTTTTAGTTCTCAATCCTTCCCGGTCTTTCAAACAGGAGTAGAGATTTTATCCTTTTTTTCAATTTCAGATTGGTTTCAGGATCCTTATAAGGGCTATTTCACCACTAGACTTCTAAAATCTCCACCTAATCTTAAATATCATTTATCCTCAATTGGATTAGATAGGTTCGCCTATCTTTTAGTTCTCAATCCTTCCCGGTATTTCAAACAGGAGTAGAGATTTTATCCTTTTTTTTCAATTTAAGATTGGTTTCCAGGATCCTTATAAGGGCTATTTCACCACAAGACTTCTAAAATTCCACCCAATCTCTTAAATATCATTTATCCTCAATTGGAGTAGATAGGTTCGCCTATCTTTTAGTTCTCAATCCTTCCTGGTCTTTCAAACAGGAGTAGAGATTTTATCCTTTTTTTTCAATTTAAGATTGGTTTCAGGATCCTTATAAGGCCTATTTCACCACTAGACTTCTAAAATCTCCACCTAATCTCTTAAATATCATTTATCCTCAATTGGATTAGATAGGTTCGCCTATCTTTTAGTTCTCAATCCTTCCCGGTCTTTCAAACAGGAGTAGAGATTTTATCCTTTTTTTCAATTTAAGATTGGTTTCAGGATCCTTATAAGGCCTATTTCACCACTAGACTTCTAAAATCTCCACCTAATCTCTTAAATATCATTTATCCTCAATTGGAGTAGATAGGTTCGCTTTATCTTTTAGTTCTCAATCCTTCCCGGTCTTTCAAACAGGAGTAGAGATTTTATCCTTTTTTTTCAATTTAAGATTGGTTTCCAGGATCCTTATAAGGGCTATTTCACCACTAAGACTTCTAAAATCTCCACCTAATCTCTTAAATATCATTTATCCTCAATTGGAGTAGATAGGTTCGTTTATCTTTTAGTTCTCAATCCTTCCCGGTCTTTCAAACAGGAGTAGAGATTTTATCCTTTTTTTTTCAATTTAAGATTGGTTTCCAGGATCCTTATAAGGCCTATTTCACCACTAGACTTCTAAAATCTCCACCTAATCTCTTAAATATCATTTATCCTCAATTGGATTAGATAGGTTCGCCTATCTTTTAGTTCTCAATCCTTCCCGGTCTTTCAAACAGGAGTAGAGATTTTATCCTTTTTTTCAATTTAAGATTGGTTTCCAGGATCCTTTGATAAGGGCTATTTTTTAGTTCCAATCCTTCCTGGTCTTTCAAGACTTTTTTCAATTTAAAATCCTTATAAGGGCTCCACCTAAAATCCACCTCTTAAATATCATTTATCCTCAATTGGAGTAGATAGGTTCGCCTATCTTTTAGTTCTCAATCCTTCCCGGTCTTTCAAACAGGAGTAGAGATTTTATCCTTTTTTTTTTTCAATTTAAGATTGGTTTCCAGGATCCTTATAAGGCCTATTTCACCACTAGACTTCTAAAATCTCCACCTAATCTCTTAAATATCATTTATCCTCAATTGGATTAGATAGGTTCGTTTATCTTTAGTTCTCAATCCTTCCCGGTCTTTCAAACAGGAGTAGAGATTTTATCCTTTTTTTCAATTTAAGATTGGTTTCCAGGATCCTTATAAGGGCTATTTCACCACAAGACTTCTAAAATCTCCACCTAATCTCTTAAATATCATTTATCCTCAATTGGAGTAGATAGGTTCGCCTATCTTTTTAGTTCTCAATCCTTCCTGGTCTTTCAAACAGGAGTAGAGATTTTATCCTTTTTTTTTCAATTTAAGATTGGTTTCAGGATCCTTATAAGGCCTATTTCACCACTAGACTTCTAAAATCTCCACCTAATCTCTTAAATATCATTTATCCTCAATTGGATTAGATAGGTTCGCCTATCTTTTAGTTCTCAATCCTTCCTGGTCTTTTCAAACAGGAGTAGAGATTTTATCCTTTTTTTTTCAATTTAAGATTGGTTTCCAGGATCCTTATAAGGGCTATTTCACCACAAGACTTCTAAAATCTCCACCTAATCTCTTAAATATCATTTATCCTCAATTGGAGTAGATAGGTTCGCCTATCTTTTAGTTCTCAATCCTTCCCGGTCTTTTCAAACAGGAGTAGAGATTTTATCCTTTTTTTTTCAATTTAAGATTGGTTTCAGGATCCTTATAAGGCCTATTTCACCACTAGACTTCTAAAATCTCCACCTAATCTCTTAAATATCATTTATCCTCAATTGATTAGATAGGTTCGCCTATCTTTTAGTTCTCAATCCTTCCCGGTCTTTCAAACAGGGTAGAGATTTTATCCTTTTTTTTCAATTTAAGATTGGTTTCCAGGATCCTTATAAGGGCTATTTCACCACAAGACTTCTAAAATCTCCACCTAATCTCTTAAATATCATTTATCCTCAATTGGAGTAGATAGGTTCGCCTATCTTTTAGTTCTCAATCCTTCCCGGTCTTTCAAACAGGAGTAGAGATTTTATCCTTTTTTTTTCAATTTAAGATTGGTTTCCAGGATCCTTATAAGGCCTATTTCACCACTAGACTTCTAAAATCTCCACCTAATCTCTTAAATATCATTTATCCTCAATTGGATTAGATAGGTTCGCCTATCTTTTAGTTCTCAATCCTTCCCGGTCTTTCAAACAGGAGTAGAGATTTTATCCTTTTTTTTTCAATTTAAGATTGGTTTCCAGGATCCTTATAAGGGCTATTTCACCACAAGACTTCTAAAATCTCCACCTAATCTCTTAAATATCATTTATCCTCAATTGGAGTAGATAGGTTCGCCTATCTTTTAGTTCTCAATCCTTCCCGGTCTTTCAAACAGGGTAGAGATTTTATCCTTTTTTTTCAATTTAAGATTGGTTTCCAGGATCCTTATAAGGCCTATTTCACCACTAGACTTCTAAAATCTCCACCTAATCTCTTAAATATCATTTATCCTCAATTGGATTAGATAGGTTCGCCTATCTTTTAGTTCTCAATCCTTCCCAGTCTTTCAAACAGGAGTAGAGATTTTATCCTTTTTTTTCAATTTAAGATTGGTTTCCAGGATCCTTATGAGGCCTATTTCACCACTAGACTTCTAAAATCTCCACCTAATCTCTTAAATATCATTTATCCTCAATTGGAGTAGATAGGTTCGCCTATCTTTTAGTTCTCAATCCTTCCTGGTCTTTCAAACAGGAGTAGAGATTTTATCCTTTTTTTTCAATTTAAGATTGGTTTCCAGGATCCTTATAAGGCCTATTTCACCACTAGACTTCTAAAATCTCCACCTAATCTCTTAAATATCATTTATCCTCAATTGGAGTAGATAGGTTCGCCTATCTTTTTAGTTCTCAATCCTTCCCGGTCTTTCAAACAGGAGTAGAGATTTTATCCTTTTTTTTCAATTTAAGATTGGTTTCCAGGATCCTTATAAGGCCTATTTCACCACTAGACTTCTAAAATCTCCACCTAATCTCTTAAATATCATTTATCCTCAATTGGAGTAGATAGGTTCGCCTATCTTTTTTAGTTCTCAATCCTTCCTTTCCACCACCAGACTCTTTCAAACAGGAGTAGAGATTTTATCCTTTTTTTTTCAATTTAAGATTGGTTTCCAGGATCCTTATAAGGGCTATTTCACCACTAGACTTCTAAAATCTCCACCTAATCTCTTAAATATCATTTATCCTCAATTGGAGTAGATAGGTTCGCCTATCTTTTAGTTCTCAATCCTTCCCGGTCTTTCAAACAGGAGTAGAGATTTTATCCTTTTTTTCAATTTAAGATTGGTTTCAGGATCCTTATAAGGCCTATTTCACCACTAGACTTCTGAAATCTCCACCTAATCTCTTAAATATCATTTATCCTCAATTGGAGTAGATAGGTTCGCCTATCTTTTAGTTCTCAATCCTTCCCGGTCTTTCAAACAGGAGTAGAGATTTTATCCTTTTTTTGTCAATTTAAGATTGGTTTCCAGGATCCTTATAAGGCCTATTTCACCACTAGACTTCTGAAATCTCCACCTAATCTCTTAAATATCATTTATCCTCAATTGGAGTAGATAGGTTCGCCTATCTTTTAGTTCACACTCCTCTCCGTCTTTCTGGAAAGGAGTAGAGGTTTATCCCTTGTTTACTATTCAGGATTGGGTTTCCAGTTCCATCAAAATCTACTTCAGAACTATAGTTTTAACGTTTCCACCTAATCTCTTAAATTTTATTTTTCCTTAATTGGGGTTGATACGTTTGCCTATCATTTAGTTCACACGCCTCCCCGGTCTTTTGAACAGGAGTTGAGGTTTATCCTTTGTTTCCTGTTTAGGATTGGGTTTACGGTTGCTTTTACTATATACTACTAATGGCTCCACCTAATCTTGTAAATGTCATTTTTCCTCAATTAGAGTTGATAGGTTCACTTATCGTTTAGTTCTCACTCCCCGCCGGTCTTTTGAACAGGAGGAGGTTTTATCCGTTTTTCCAGATTAGGATTGATTTTCAGGGTCCTTGTAAGGGCTATTTCACCACTAGACTTCTTTCCACCTAATCTCTTAAATATCATTTATCCTCAATTGGAGTAGATAGGTTTTATCTTTTAGTTCTCAAAATCCTTCCCGGTCTTTTTTAACAGGAGTTGAGGATCCTTTTTTTTTTTCAATTTAAGATTGGTTTCCAGGATCCTTATAAGGGCTTTTTCACCACTTTCTAAAATCTCCACCTAATCTCTTAAATATCATTTATCCTCAATTGGAGTAGATAGGTTCGCCTATCTTTTAGTTCTCAATCCTTCCCGGTCTTTCAAACTAGGCTCTTAAATGTCTTTTTTCCTCAACTGGAGTAGATAGTTTCGCCTATCGTTTATTATCTGTCCAGTCTATTAGACAGGTGTAGAGGTTTATCGCTTGTTTCTTGTTTAGGATTCGGTTTCCGGTTCCTTGAACTATATTGGCTCCACCTAATCTCGTAAATGTCATTTTTCCTCAATAGGAGTAGATAGGTTCGCCTATCATTTAGTAATGACTTCTCCCTGTCTTTCAAACAGGAGGAGGGGTTTTGTCCTTTTTCCAGTTTAGGATTGGTTTTCAGTGTCCTTCTAAGTTCTATTTCAACATTAGACTTCTAAAATCTGCACATAATCTCCTAAATTTAATTTCTCCTCAATTGGGAGTGAATAGGTTCATCAATCGTTTAGTTCACACTCATCTCCGACATTTTGGAACAGGAGTAGACTTGTTTCTTGTTTAGGATAGGTTTTCAGTTTCCTTCTAAAATCTACTTTAGAAAAGCCCTTTTAAACCCTGCGCCTGAGCTCTGAAATTTTATTCACTATTTATTTCATTTTATACATTTTTCTCTCCTCCACAAATAGGAGGCGATAGGTTTGCCTGCCGCCCGGTTCACACTTCTTCACTATCTTCAGGCTTAGCTATTGATCCTTTGTTCCTGTTTAAGTTTCATTTTACGATTTATTCTAAATTCTGCTTCATCTCTACTTCTGACGTCTGAGTCTGAACTCTGAAATTTTATTCAATAACTATATATTTCATTTCATACTTTTTTTCCCCTCTCCGTCACCAAAAGGAGGAGATAGGTTCGCCTATCGTCCGGTCCACACTCCACACCGGGCTTTTGAATAGGAGTAGAAGTTAATCTCTTGTTTCCTGTTTAGGATTGAGTTTCCGGTTTCTTACATAACATGAGAAAATAGCTTTGCCACATGTCACTATATTTGTTTTGCGTTAGCAGTCAACGTGATATCACTTATATTTGTTTGTGTAAATGATTCAGCAGTTTGTATAATCAGTTCACGCCAAGCAAGGCAATAAAGCCACTAAGATGCAAGGGGAGTTAATGAGTGTGAAATATGAAAAAGTAAATCATTTTAACGAGAGAGAACAATAAAAGAACAGAAATTAAGAAGCTACAAGACACCAGAGGAGAGTTCCACAAGCCAGACGTGTAACAGAAGAAACTTTCAGCATAGAACTTACGGTTACATCTATCCATTTCAATGCGTTACTCAGTATTAGAGAATATTTGAAAAATCTACAATTAAAGAGAGAAGACAATAAAAGAATAAGAATTAACAAGAGAGAAGATAACGATTGATATTACATTTAATTTTTGAAGATCAAAGGCAATAAAGCCACTCGGACGTTAGGGTTTACTAAGCGTTAGAGAATGTGAGATAAACTACTATTAAGGAGAGAAGACAATAAAAGAACAAGAATTAAGAAGACAGAAGATAACGATTGATATTGCATTTAAATTTTTGAAGATCAAAGGCAATAAAGCCACTAGGATGCAAGGGGTTACTGAGTGTTAGAGAATATGAGAAAAACTACTATTAAGGAGAGAAGACAATAAAAGAACAAGAATTAAGAAGACAGAAGATAAAGATTGACATTGCATTTAAATTTTTGAAGATCAAAGGCAATAAAGCCACTACGACGCAAGGGGTTATTGAGTGTTAGAGAATATGAGAAAAACTACTATTAAGGAGAGAAGACAATAAAAGAACAAGAATTAAGAAGACAGATGATAACGATTGATATTGCATTTAAATTTTTCAATGTCAATGTTTTGTTTTTTCTACCTTTTGCTGGTTATTTAATGCCAGAAAATATTTCCAGACTTTTAGAAATTGATAGATGTAATACTAATTAACCCCTATCTGGGTATTTGCGCGTAAGTAATAACTGGACTAAAATTAAAACTCGACTCTCGGATTTCCAATTCTGAGCCGTTAGCCATTACGGCCATATATCCAAGTTTACTGCAAGTGATATTCCTTTTGTAAATCAAAGATATCTGGAAAACAAGAAGGAAGATGAAACGTAGGGGAGAAAAACGAAACGTAGGGGAGAAAATACCAATACCAATCTAGTCAGCATCAGGTCGAGCAAGCTCAGCATTCCAAGACACACTGCATCCATCCGTTATTGCGTTCATTGCATTTGGAATGTCATCCAGTCTACACCCCGTGTCTTCAATCATGTTGTCTGTGTACATTTTCTTTGGATGATTTTGTCTTCTTTTTCCATGGGACTCTTTTTTCCAGAGTAAGACGTCCCCAGCTATTTCTTCTTGTTACGCCAACAATGACCACTAAATCTTAGTCGTTGTTGGCGTGTTAATTTGCTGATGGGAGCCATGTTGCCATAGAGCTCTTTCTTTGTTGGGTGAACTTTCCAGGATTTGTTTAGTGCTGCTCGAAGCTTAGAGTGATATGATTAAAAATATACATATAGAACGGAGAAGCCCAAGCCGTGACTCTAGAAATCTCCAAAACGTTTGACAGGGTTTGGCATGTCAGCCTTCTTCGTAAGATTCAGGGACCAGAGGAAAATTATTTGAAAACACAAATTCATTGACAACTTTGATGTTCAAAAATTTAAATGCAATGTCAATCATTATCTTCTGTCTTCTTAATTCTTCTTCTTTTATTATAAAATATGCCCATTGAACCCGTACAAACGGGTTCAGGGTCGGTTTACCTCCCCGAAAGAGAATCCGCCCTTCGGCGTAGCCTCTTTCGGGTTCCTCCCCGCCCGAAGGCAGAGAGTTCAACCGAACAGTCGGTCAGGAGGTGAACGACTGACTCACTATATTTAGTCACCCCCCCCCACGAGGAGGGTGTCATGTGGCACAAGGCCTTTTTAACGTGGGCATTCCGAGCCCGTGGGCTCGCCCTAAAATATGCCCGTTTGAACCCGTATAAACGGGTTCAGGGCCGGTTTTACCTCCCCGTAGGAGACTCCGCCCTTCGGCGTAGCCTCCTTCGGGTTCCTCTCCGTCCGTAGACGGAGAGTTGAACCGATCAGTCGCTCAAAAAGTGAACGACTGACGCACGATATTCAGTCTCCCCCGACTGGGGCAAATATGTGACACAAGGTCGGTTATTTATTGTGGTTTTCCTGAGCCCGTGGGCTCCGGGCCAAAAATATGCCCATTTGAAGCCGTATAAACGGGTTCAGGGCCGAGCCACCTCCCGAAGGAGACTCCGCCCTTCGGCTTAGCCTCCATCGGGTTCCTCCCGCCCGTAGGAAGAGAGTTCAAACCCAGTAGTCTGTTCAAAGTGAACGACTGACAATATTCAGTCACCCCCCACGAGGGTGTCATGTGGCACAAGGCCTTTTTAACGGGGAATTCCTGAGCCATTAGGCTCGGCCAAAATAGCCCATTTGAACCCGTATAAACGGGTTCTGGGCCGAGCTTACCTCCCCGAAGGAGACTCCGCCCTTCGGCGGAGCCCCTCCTTCGGGTTCCTCCTGCCCGTAGAAAGAGAGTTTAACCGAACAGTCGGTTCAGAGGTGAACGACTGACTGACGATATTCAGTCACCCCCCCACACACACACGAGGGTGTCATGTGGCACAAGGCCTTTTTAACGTGGGCATTCCCGAGCCATTAGGCTCGCCAAAAATAGTTTCATTTGAACCCGTATAAACGGGTTCAGGGCCTCCTTCGGGTTCCTCCCGCCCATAGGAAGAGAGTTCAAACCCAGCAGTCGGTTCAAAAGTGAATGACTGACGCACTCTTAGCCTACTCCTGAGGCGCAGTATTTATTAAATATGGAATAGTCCATTATTATTATTATGGGTAAGATCCCATAACATTAAATTAATAAAATGTACAGATTTTCTGTTAGCTTTGCATTTTTATTTTCATGGGTTTTATTTTAAAAGCATATTTTTATAAGAAATTGGAAAAATATATATTGCCAAACAGTTGCTTTATATAACAATTTTTGTCGAAATTCTATTTTTTTCATTCTTTGACGAAAAGATAATTTTTTTGATTATACAACAAACAGTTGAAGACATTTTACAAGTAGAAAAGTATTAAAAAATATGGCGTAGAACCAATTTTCAAGAGCATAGCATTAATAAATAAATAATTAGTTGTAGATAAATCTTTAAAAGTCAGGAATTGATAAAAGACAGTTTCGAGAGTATGAACAGGAAACATGATTCTGAATAAATAAGATTCAATATTTTTCGACTATAATGAATGTGGCGTCTCGAAGAGGTGATAAAAAAAATAACGCTAATCTACAAAGAATGTTGCCGGTAAAATATTCCTGTATCTTCTACTAGTGGACTAAACTATTTAAGTAGTGCCCTGGAGAGCAATTCATTAGGTGAACAGTTTATTTAACATTTGATATCCCAGTTACGTGTAATTAATCAGACAAAAAACATCCCTTCGACCCGATCATTAGAGATCTAATTCACACCCGATCATTAGAATCAAAGATTTAATTGCATTTGGCACCGGGCAAAAAAGGAAGGCATTGCAAATGAAGGCTATTATATCTATAATGTAAATGCATTGCCAGAATGCATTGCAAAATGAGCAATAAAAGGATTTTACTGATAGAATAGGGCTATTATATGCAATGTAAATGCATTGCTAATGATTTTACTATAGGAATGCATTGCAAATGAGAAAGAAAGGGATTGTCAGTGGTCAGGAATGAATGCAAGCAACTGATAGAATAGGGATATATATAATTTTAATGATTTTACTATAGGAATGCATTGCAAATGAGGAAGAAAATGAATGCAAGGATAGAATAGGGATATTATATCTAATGGAAATGCATTGCTAAATTTACATTGCTGAGGAAGAAAGGGATTGTCATTTTACTATAGAATGCATTATATGTATAATGAAATGCATTGCTAATGATTTTACATAAATGCATTGCAAATGAGGAAGAAAGGGATTGTCAGTGGTCAGGAATGAATGCAAGCATTACTGATAGAATAGGGATATTATATGGAAAATGGATTTTACTATAGGAATGCATTGAAATCCCAGGAATGAATGCAGCTTTGATAGAATAGGGATATTATATGTATAAAAACCTAATGATCCCAGCATGCAGCAGTTTTGAAAGTGAAAACCTTTGCTTTTGACGGAACACTTGACGATAGATGTCGATAGATGTGCTAGCACGATGTCACAAGTCATCGTGACCGAGGGTCTGAGTGTGCTGGCCTTCTTCAAATTGTTGATCACGCTAGATAACACGATCTCTCCCAAAAACTGTAATTAAGGTCTGCTCTGTATAGTTGCAATATAAACAGGTGTATTCTGTGTGTGTTAAACAAACACAAATGTGCCTGAGCGAGCGTCTGTCGTAGGGATTGTCTAGCTGCATTAGTACACGGGCATCGTCGAAAACGAGTGGCCAGCTGTATACATTATTTTAATGGATACAGATTATTTGAGTAAATTCTTTGTTTTAATTAAACAGTATTAATTACATTTAGCGGTCTGAATATTCGAGAAATCTCTTCGAAAATATGCATTATCCAACAGACTACAAATCTACTCTAAATTATATACACACACACACACGCACACACACACACACATACATATACTCTCTTATTATAAAAATCTAATAATAATATATTGCTCTACTTGTTATTGAGCACTTTTTAAAATACTACTAAATGTAAATGTAAATGCGACTCACAGAGGATTTATACTCCATCTGCTCTTTCTATCATTTATATATATATATATATATATATATATATATAAGTAACGAAAATCTTGGTAATCCGTATGGATAATTCCAAGGAGGATGAAATCCTGAGAGCTCAATGTTAATTCAGTGCTAATAATTTAAAGAAAACAGACAACTTTAAGGCTCCATTGTAATAATTTATTTCACCAGGGGCTTTTATTTTTCCCTGGATCTTCAGACTTCACTTTCAAAAGGTGAAATGAAAAGTGAAATTAAAATTTACACTTTTGACGGGCAGTATTAAGCTTATATAAGTTAACATAGAAGGGAGCAAGTAATGGCGGGGGGACATGGTCGAGTTTAGAGAAGGAAGGATTGAATTTTAAAATTTATTTTATATTTCTTTATAAAACTTAATATTGAGGAAGGAGGGCGTAAGGATCAGATATTGACCTATTTAATCGGTCAACTCAACGGAAATGATATGTGGAAGGAGAGGGTGAAAAAAGGGAAAAAGAAAAAAGGGGGAAGTAAAGAGAAAAGAGATGTACTTAGGGTTTTTGGAGGAAGAAGAGGGGTGGTATAGCTTTAGTAATTTAGATAAAAACATATTTTAATGTTTGATAGGAATTTAGATGTTTAAAAAAAAACTCCACAAAGAAATTAATTTAATGCTTGTTAGCAATTTAAATATTCAACTTCTCTACAAGTAAACAGGAATTTAATATGAGTTGAATACTATATTAATAAACAACAATAACAAAAAAATCTTGTTAAAGACTGTTAAGGTAACATCTTTATCAGTTTGAGTCTAATTCATAAATGTAATCTAATGAAATGGATTCAGTCCGACAATTATTTAATATATTTTCTGTTTATACGTTATTTTATTAGATACAATTTATTTAAGTAAATGCACTGTCTTTTAATTAAACAGTATTAATTACATTTACCGGTCTAAATATACGGGAAATTTAATTAAAAACAGCATAAAAATAACGTATAAAAAGAAAACATATATAATAAGTTGTCATTGTTTGCGTTAAAGTACGTTTATTGAACAGATATGGTCGTTCGGGAAAGATCATCGGAGATTTGTTGTTTAAAAATATTAATTTGGACTTTGCTAGCCCGACGATTCTCTATAGCTAAATGGTATAGCATGTCAGATCAAATGACGGTTCCATATAGAAATACAGCTTCGATTCCTGTTTCTCGAATATTCAGGTCAGCAAATGTAATTAATAGTGATTAATTAGAAAACAGAGCATTTACTTAAATATATATCTATTAAAATAAGGTATATACATAAAATATATATATATGTGTCATATAGGAAGAAAATGAGTAACTACCGTCATGGAGGTTCGAGCGTGACACTCTGGACTTATGAGTATATGTTTTCCGCCAGGTGTATAAATAGCGGTGTCAGGCTACTGACTGGAGTGATTATTGAGCGACTACTGAGTGGAACTATCCAGTTGAATTAGTGTGAATTATTGTGCATCGATGATTTGGGTTTCGATTTAGGATTTACCAGACGTTAAGTTGAGCCGCGCTGCTAACAAGGTATTCACTGAAATGGTTAATTATCTTTGGTTGACTTTTACTTCTTTGTTCTTGTTAAGTGTTTATTTGCGTTGTAATTAAATACTGTTTTATCTTAACATTGTTTGTTGGGGGAGGGGAATAAAACAACAGTTTAAAGACTGGCCCCAATGAATATTTACAAAATGAAAACAAAACAGTAAAGATCTCATCCAAACAATTAACATGGAAGTATTTATAGAAAAGAGAAACAGAGGAAACTTTACGGCCGTTGGAAAATGATTGAAGCCGACCTTCCAGGTCATGACCAATAATATTGCTGATTCTTCTTTGGTTAATATTGTTTATACTTCTTTGGATCTTATCAAATTTGATCTTTCTAAATATGTTATGCTTAGACAAACTTTGAAGTCAAATATCTTAGAACCACAAAATGGGCAGAGAGAAACTTTTTTTTTTAAATTCGCGTGACGATATATTATCTTGAATCATAAATAAATTCGCTTTTTTTTTTTGGTTGAGCGGGATCATTTGTAAAGATAAATGAAACACTCTGACTGCTAATAAAAAGTAACTTTTTTTAATTTATATATTTAACTGAAAGTATCAATTTATTTTTATGTGTCTGGAGATCTACGAAAGTTGACTTTTTTTTTGTAACTCTAGATGCATAGAGGGTGCGATGGGTAAATTGTCGTCTAAATGACACAGAAACGAAAATAACACTGACATTTCGTTTAAACAGATATACAGGGTGCGATAGATAAATTGTCGTCTAAATGACCCCCCAAAATGAAAATAACACTGACATCTCATTTTGACAGATATGCATGGTGCGATGGATAAATTGTCGTCTAAATGACACAGAAATGGAAATAACACTGGCATTTCGTTTAAACAGCTATACAAAGTGCGATAGATAATTTGTCGTCTAAATGATGCCAAAATGAAAATAACACTGACATCTCATTTTAACAGATATATTTACCAAAATTACGCAAAAATGTCTTGAAATACTAAAGAGTAAATTTATTGAATAAAATCCACATTGACTTTAACCACAGCCTCCAGACGACTTCGGAATCACATGAAACTCTTCCAGACGATCTCTTTGGTGAATGCTGCTATAATCCTTGCCTTCAGTTCATCTTTCGTGTTACAAAGACTTTTCTTTTATCTCTCACACAACCGTGCCCTACACATAATAAGCAAGGGCGTTGCACTATGGGGAGTTAGGTGGCTAGATGTAAACGGTGATATGGTTGCAAAAATTGTCTGACAGCCATCACTGGGTACTACTGCTTGTGTGTCATGATTCAGAGTCCTGTTCTCAAACATAAGGTTTTCGGGCAGCCACCCTCTTGACCCAGGGCAGTACTACCTTCTCAACGCACTTGATGTCGGCCTCTGTTTTGAGTCTGAGGTCCTCACCAACAAATTCGGAAGTTCGTTTGTTATTAGAACGGTCAGAGTGAGTTTTCAGAGTACAGATTGACACCCAAACACACTCTGACACGTTCGTATTGAAGATTCGAAATTCCAACGCATATCAACTGAAGAAGGTCGGATCGTACAACGGCCGAAACTTAGTCAATATAACAACAAAAAAGAGGAAAACAGTCCGAACAATGTAAATAATATGAATATATATATATATACAAGTTCAATTGCATCTATTCCATTGTACATGATACTGCTGGACTATCAAAAGAGGCTTAAATAACATTAAATATGACAATTTTTGATGCGTGATTCCGAAGATGAACCTTTTTCATGTTAGCTACCATTTTGCTGTACTGAAATTGCTCATTTTTGAAAAAGACTTACGATCTTGGCTGATCGAAAATTTTTTTTAATTGTAGAAAAAATCAATTTACAAATCAATTTATGTTATGAAATAAACTATTTTTTTTTTGAGACAAAAATTTTAAAATAGATGTACTGAATTTTTTTCAATTTTTTGCCAAAATTCAAATTAATTGATGAACTTTATTAGTAATGAACTTTAGAAAATTTGATAATTAAGATGACATCAAAAAATGAAACCCTAAAACTGTTTTTAAACTATAATTCACCATGATTTCCTCGTGTACATTCATATCTGCTCGATGCGTATCGAAATGTGACGTCTTATATATATATATATAATATGTAATATAACATGAATATATATACGATTATATATGAATACGTATATATATATATATATATTTATATAATATGTAATATAATATGAATATACAATGTAGACAGTGTCAAAAATGAATAGAATTTTGAAATATAAAGTTTACAGAAAGAAGAAAAAGCTAATGAATCAATTAAATAACGCGGGAAGATAAAAGAGCGGGAAAAAAAGTCGAAGAAGATAAAATGGTGGGAAAAGTTGGAAAAGACACCGTACGATTCGAGCACATTAATCATTGATTTGTAAAGTTTTTTTTCTTTTTCTTTTCTTCTGTCGAGAGAAGAGATTGTTTATTGGGAAAATTCCCAAGTATTCATTCGTCGTAATTTGTCATTCGACTACAAAGACTTTGCGTAATCATTGAAAATCTCGAGGCCTTTGTCGGCAGGAAAAGCCATTTATCTCAGCCGGGTTATCAAAATATTACGCAGACTTTTCGCATTTATGCGTCAATCTATCACGGGGAAACCATTTCTATCTATCTATCTATCTATCTGTCTATCTATCTATCTATCTATCTATCTATCTATCTATCTATTTCAGTTCTACATATCTATCTATCTATCTCAGTCTGTTTCTATCTATCTATCTATCTATCTATCTCAGTCTGTTTCTCTCTATCTATCTATCTATCTATCTATCTATTTCAGTTCTACATATCTATCTCAGTCTGTTTATATCTATCTATCTATCTATCTATCTATCTATCTATCTATCTATCTATCTATCTATCTCATTCTGTTCATATCTATCTATCTATCTATCTATCTATCTATCTATCTATCTATCTATCTCATTCTGTTTATATCTATCTATCTATCTATCTATCTATCTATCTATCTACACCAATATGGTCTGAACTATGTTTAGATAAATCTATGTATGCAGAATCAAACAAGAAATACTTGATCTTCATTGACGGAGCGGCCATTGCCTTTTTTCGGTTGAAATTTATAAAATCTTTCTCTTAAAACAATATTTCAGGAAAATAGGTTCCTCTTTACTGATTGGTGTTTCCTTCCTTGCTTTTTGTTTGAAGTTGTGTGGAAAATCAACATTTAGATTGTCATTCCTTTCTCTTCGAGTTACATGTGATATCCATTTGTGTTGTTGCTGCTGTTGAAGTGATGTGCTTTCCTTTATTGGTACAGTTCTTTGTGATCATGTAGCGCCAGTTCACAATGTTCAAAGAATGAATCTCTTTGCCAATTTAATCAGACTGTATTAAATTACAATTTTGCTTTCATTATGACATATTTCTTTTTCCTGTTTTTCATTATCCCATAAGAGATGTTCTTTTGTCCAGTGTTTACGTCTTATTTCACCTGTTTTGATTAATTTGTTTTTTTCGTTGCAATGTGTCGTTTTTATTAACCTTTCATGGTCAACTACTTTCGAAATAAATGGACTCTTTTATTCTGGCGTGAAGTGCCGTACGTTTTCGGAACATAAATTTTATCATTATTAGAAAAAATATTAATAATGTAAAAATGTTGCAAGGAAAGTTGGTTCACTGTGTTCAACAGTTTTCTCGTCAGAATCTCTCTTAGATATGTACAAGTCTACCATTCATCATTGCTTTGAATATTGCTGCCATATTTGGTCTGGTGCTTCTGCTATATATTTAGAGATTCTTGATAAAATCCAAAGAATCTATCTTCCATATTTATAAGTCTACCATTCATCCTTGCTTTGAATATTGCTGTCACATATGGTCTGGTGCTTCTGCTATATATTTAGAGATTCTTGATAAAATCCAAAGAAGAATCTATCTTCCATATTTATAAGTCTACCATTCATCGTTGCTTTGAATATTGCTGCCATATCTGGTCTGGTGCTTCTGCTATATATTTCGAGATTCTATGATAAAATCCAAAGAAGAATCTATCTTCCATATTTATAAGTCTACCATTCATCCTTGCTTTGAATATTGCTGTCACATCTGGTCTGGTGCTTCTGCTATATATTTAGAGATTCTTGATGAAGCACAAAGAAGAATCTGCAATATTATTGATTCTGATCTGGCATCTCGGCATTACCAACATTCTCACCCTTGTAACGTATCTTCTCTCTTTCTTTTCTATAAATACTTTCATTTTGATTGTTCTGATGAACTTTCCTCAATAGTATAAATTGAATTTAAGCGCTATACTAGATTGGTACTAAGGTTTCATCATTTTACAGTTGAAATGGCCAGATGAAGCCGCAAGTTCTATGCTAAGAGTTTATTCTATCACACTTCTCGTTTGAGGAACACACTTTCGGCTTCTTGCTTCCCGGTCAACATTGATCTTCAATAATTTATGTGTAATGTCAATCGTTATCATCTGTTTTCATATATTGAAGATGGCGATTGACATTTGTATTTGAATTTTTGAAGATTGTCGTTATCAGAAAAACGTGCTCAGAAGAAATTTCAAAGGGTAGGAAGTGTAAGAAAAGAAACTGTTGGGTTGCATTTAGCTATTTTAACAGTGAATCAGTTGGTCTTAGATGTCAATCAAATAGCACGCTTAAATTCTTGCAGACGGTCCACCCTGGAAAAAAGCTCAACAGAGCAGTTACCATGGGAATATTTGTAGAAAAGACTGAGGGAAGACACATCACGTCGGTGAGAAAGTGACTGAAGATGAGATGCCAGGTCAGGACTGATTACATTGCAGATCTTTCTTTGGATTTTGTCAAGAACTCCGAGATGAATAGACAAAGCATCAGACCAAATATGGCAGAATTATTCAATGCACTGACGAATGGTAGATTTCATAAATGTGCAAGATTGATTCTGACGAGAAAAAATTTCCGATAGGATACAGTGACCTAACTTTCCTAGCAATAGATGCAGTTATTGATTCAATATAAGCGCTCCAAGCGTGAATCCTAGAAGGCTCAGTGTGCTGCTCTCCTGGGGTCTAACATTAGCGATGCTGAAGTCAAGCAGAAATGGTTCTTTGTGATATGAAATGAGTTGAGTACGTGTTAAATATATTCCCGTCCAAAAATGTTATTACATTTTTGCAGATATATATTAGGGAGCTTACACTAAAATGGAGAAAACCCCTTTGTCTCGGCATATTTTGTTAGCGTTACAAAAAAAATGAAAGTAAAATATAGCCAAACATTTTGTTAATTTAACTGAATTTTGTACAGCAGGACCCAAAATCTACATATAGGTCAGTTTTGATAATTTTTTTAACTTGTTTTTTATGGCTTATCAACCTTGGGCAGGATATTTAAAGCCAGAAAATATTTTTAGATTAAAAGAAAAAAATATTTATTTTCTGGAGATAGCAATAATTTACTGATAAAATTCCTAATAATTAACCCATAGCTAAGGGGAGGAGAAGGAATGTATTCATACCTGATCGAAAGGTATTTGAATGTATGTGAATCTAAGGAACCTGACCTGAATTAGAACTCGACTCTCCAATTACCAATTCCCAGACGTTGTTCAAAACGCCACCCGCATATCTAAACTTACAGCATATATTATTCTCAAACGGTCAACCATCTAGGTGTCGACCAGGGTCGATGTTGCTTAACTTCGATGATCGTACAGGAACGGGTGTTTCAACGAGATACGGCCGTAAGCCCATTACACCAGACGCATATCGAAGCTTACAGCATCTGGTATTACCAAGTGGTCACCCATCTTGGTACTAACGAGGCTCGACGTTGCTTATCTTTTAACTTCGGTGACCATACGAGAACCGGTGTTTCAACTTAATATGGCCGTAAACCCATTCCGTAAGCATATCCATGCTTACAGCATATGGTATTCCCAAAAAGTCACCCATCTAGGCACTGACCATATTCGACGTTGCTTAACTTCGGTGATAGTACGAGAACCGGTGTTTTAACGTCATAAGCCCATTAAAACACCTGCTTATCCAAATTTGATATTTCCGATCGGTCACTCATTTAGGCACTGGCCAGTTTCGACGTTGCTTAACTTCGGTGGGCTTACTAGAACCGGTGTTACAACGTAATGTGGCCGTAAGCCCATTACGTAAGCATATCAAGCTTACAGCATCTGGTATTCCCGGGCGGTCACCCATCTAGGCACTGACCAAATTCGACTTTGCTTAACTTCGGTGATAGTACTAGAACCGGTATTTTAACGTCATGTGACCGTGAGTTCATTAGAACACCCGCATTTCCAAGTTTGGTATTTCCGAGCGGTCACTCAGGCAGTGGCCAGTCTCGACGTTGCTTAACATCGATGGCCTTACGGGAAATGGTGTTACAACGTGATATGGCCGCAAGTTTTGATAAAAACTGTCACCTGTTTTCATTGTTCAGTGTTCCATTGATCTTAATCAATTTTTTTATGTAGAACCACCGAATCTTTCTCTTTCTATTTTTATGTCTGCATTGTTTCTTGTACCAATTCGTCGTCCCACGCATCACTTTTGACACTCATTTCAACAAAATTCCAATGACGTTTCAACCAGAAAAAGAAGTAGAAAACAACTCTTCAGAACCGATCATCCACGTGTAACGTCAACGGACATCAGATTTAGCATTCAAACGAAAGACAATGGCACTATTAAACCAATGCACTGATTAAAATGCATTTAACATTTCCTCTTCAATTATACACACTCCTGACGAGGACTTATATGAATCGAAAGCGTAGACCTTAGACAAATTTTGACTATTCTTTCACATTAACAGCAGCAACATGTTGGAAATGTTATTAGTAAAATTATCAAGTTAATTTACAGCAAAATATGTAATCTTTTAAAGAAGACATTTAAAAGAAAATGGTTGCCAAAGGATAGATTCATATTGATCATTTACATTTTAATTTATAAGTATTTACCTGGCTCGAAGATAAGTAAATATTGTTCGTTTATATTTTAGTTTATAAGTATTTACCTGGTCCGTAGCGAAGATAGGTAAATATAAGTCGTTTATATTTGAGTTCACAAGTATTTACTTAGACCAAAGATTAATCATTTATATTTGAGTGCATAACTATTCCTCAGGTCCGCAGATAATGAAATATTAATCGTTTATATTTGAGTTTATAATTATTTACCTGGTCCGAAGATACACCCTCGTCTAAATTAATTTAGTTTCCTTTCTTTCATCATACGGTCAGTTTTAGTCCCACTGGAGTGACAGGGTGTAATCGATTTCTATTTCCCCGTCAGATTTGCAGTGGTGTGCAGTAATATGAATTTATTTTCGGGGTGTATGAAATATTGCGTCATCCGTGATTGCATCAGATTTTCATCACGCCCAGACACTATTGTCAGGACTGTCGATTAGTTGTCCTACGGCCATCATCAATGATGGACATTACTCCAAAGAAGAGTACGAAAACTGTAACGTGGCGCGAAAACACTTGCAAGCCATACTAGCGGGAAAATCAAAGTACTATAGACTGGTCCGGAAACTTTCCTGATTTAAATCCAATCGAGAATCTGTGGTCAATCTGCAAGGAACGACTTCGTGGAATGGACATATGAAGTACTAACATATGCACTGTCATGTTTCAGTGGAAAAATACGAAAAAAACGTAAATAAGAGAATTATTCATTTTCTTTCAATTAATTTATATATGGGTGAAATGTGTTTCAATTATGCGTTGTTTCGTTCAGCAAACCAGTAGCTCACCACATCTGAGGATCTGTTTTACTGTCATTATAAAAGCTTTGAAACTGTTAACCTATGCAGACAGGTACTTCAGTGAATGGATAGATACCCCTTCGGTAGAAGAATCAGCAATATTATTGGTCTTGACCTGGCGTCTTGGCTTCAAACACTATTGTCTCGACTGTCGATTATTTGTCCTACGGCCATTGTCTGCGATGGTCATTACTCCAAGGAAGCGTACGAAAATGTTAACGTAGCACGAACAGACTGGCAAGCCATACCAGTGAGCAAATCAAAGTACTATAGACTGGGCCGGAAACTGTCCTGATTTAAATCCAATCGAGAATCTGCCGTCCATCTGCAAGGAACGACTTAGTGGAATGGACATACGAAGTACTAACATGGGCAGTGGGTCATGTTTCGTTGGAAAAATACGAACAAAAATAAATAACTGAATTATTCATTTTGTTTCAGTTAATTTGCAAAAGGGTGTATATATTTTTGCCACATCTAGCCTGATGATTTTCTCAGGCTTTTAGAGATTTTTGATAAAATCCAAAGAAGAATCTGCAATGTTTCTGGTCTTAACCTGTCGTCTCGCTCCAGTCACTTTCTCACCGCAGTAACGTAGCCTCCCTCTGCCTTGTCTATAAACATTTTTATTGCAATTTTTCTGATGAACTTTCCTCTTTGTTACCTCAATGCAGTACTAGACGAATTAAGTGCAGTACTAGATTGGTGGCAAGGTCTCATCATTTTACAGATAAATATCGTCATGAAATACACTTCCCCAGTTGACCTGAACAAAATAAATAAATACATAAATGAATAAAAATCTATTACAAAAAATTTAAAACAGCTAATCTTATTCTCAAAAATAACAATACAAAAGCAAAATGAAAATTACAACGAACGAACATTATCTATGAGTTCAAATGCCCCTTAAAGAACTGTGGTCAAAAAGAATTCATAAATAATGACATTGGTCACACAACTACATCCCTATCTAGACGCCTTAGTAGAACCCATTTAAATACACACACACAAACTTACCAGACTGCACCCAAAACATACTAATAGAACACATAAAAAAATTAACCTAAAAAAAAATAAATATAATGGACGCCTTAATAATAAAAAAGAAAATGCCAAAACAATAATATTAACTACAAACACCGCCACCATGTACTGACCGTGTTCGGAAAATAAAACATCCCTAAAACTTTAGAAATATAAACACAACCCATACATCCAGTTAAAAAGTAAAAATAAAATCATCTTTGATAATAGCTAAAAGAATAGTCGAAAGCGCTTGGAATTATAGGATATTTGGACAGTTTCTACACTCTCTCGTCCAGAAAAAAACACTTATTCAAACACAAGAAAAATTAAATAAAAAGCTTTATAGCAGTACCTTGTCTTTCGTCTTTAATGAAACATATATGTATATATAGTTTTTAAAGTGTGCTATATTTATGGGATAATATGCTCAATATCAGAGATAGAGCGTATATAAATATAAAAGTGAAGTCAGCCCTCAGAGGCGACCGGCTGTTTCATGCTAGACGCCATCGTCAGGCCGCGAGTGGTGGATTTTTCTCGACTATTTATATATATGGGTCAGTGGTGCATTGTGGGTAATCCATTCTGGCGAGAGTGGCTTGGTTGTTTATTTATTTGGGTTAATTTGTTTTACTTGTTTTTATTTTTAATTTGAATTTTATATTTATTTATTCTCTTCGGTTTTCGATGTTTTATTAACGTAGCAAATCCCTCAGTCGCATTTGTGTGGTTTATTTATACTGCAACTACAGTTTCTGGAAGAGAGCGTGTTATCTAGCGTGATCAACAATTTGAACAAGGCCAGTACGCTCGGCCACAGCTATCAATTTCACTCGCAAGACTTGGGTCAACCAGTGGTATGGTTTTCAGGCAATTTCCAAAAGGTTACGCACGCCGGGATCGACCACTCCAGTCCGATAACATCTGGAAGTTTTCCTTCCTGACAAATCGAGATTCGAACCTGGGTCTCATGGTCAAAATGCGAATGTTCTAACCCTTTTGCCACGCGCCTACGCGCAGACACACACAATATATATATATATATATAGTGTGTTGAAACAAAATGACTAGTAATTGTTGGTTATTGGAATTCATTCCGTATATACCAATTTTATACTTGGGTATATATATATATATATGTGTGTGTGTGTGTGTGTGTGTGTATTACATGAATCATTCATACAAAAAATACATTAGTAAAGTTAATGATATAAATGGCGAAAAACATCTTCGCAAACAAATTTATTAAAGTTACATTAACCTACGAACCACTTTGAATGTTATGATCCTTGTTTTTAATAACTTCAAGTTGTATAAGGTCTTCATAATGTCAAGTTGTATAAGGTGTTTTACTAGTACTTTCAGCTGTACTTACAACCATCCTCAGGCATGGAAATTAATTTATCTTTTAGTAAATCCAGGTAGTAGCGGGACACGAAATATTAAATGCGAATCGAAATAAGTTTTTTTTAGAAATGTGTTATTATTAACGGATAAGAAATTTGGGAGCTTGTAGTCGCAACGCTAAGGTTGAATTTTATTTTGAAAATTTAAGACAGTGCGTTTTATATATAAAGTAGGCTGATAGATATGAACATATTGAGATAACTACACAAATGGTAAGTGAGGGGATGAGAGTCGTTTTTGGCAACAGTCCAACACTTTTTATACTAGACCAATACGTTTTTAATTCTATTCTCTGCTAAAATAATGGTATTTCTGTGGGCAGACTGGAACTGAATTCGCAAAACTGTATTCGTTCAGTTTTTAATCAGTCGGGCCATTCCATTAACACCCTCATCTTCCTATATATATATATATATATATATATATATATATAACTAGACTCGTTTCGAAAAACCCTCGAATTTTCGATTTGCTAATCAAATCAATCTCGAGGGAAAAAAGGTTTTAAAAAAAGAAAGAGCTACAAACATGGACTTCTGCCGACAAAAAAATCGCACAGATGCAGGTCTGAAGCCCAAAGAAAAAACCCCGATACGAGTAACAACTAACTAACAAAAGAGCTCAATACAACCGTAGAGCAGTGAGCCAAACTTTCCCTGACGATCCGTTTAGGTGAAACCTAGGTAGGTTTGTCTGGCTCACTAGGTCTATCTATCTATCTATCTATCTATCTATCTATCTATCTATCTATCTATCTATATATATATATATGTGTGTGTGTGTGTGTGTGTGTGTGTGTGTGTGTGTGTGTGTGTGTGTGCGTATATATATATATATATATATATATATATATATATATATATATATATATATATGGGGGTGGTGCTGAGGCACGGCTTGGATTGAGGAATCGGAAAGCCGAGTTAAATTCCAGTCGAATCCATTACATTCACTTACGTACTGATACCCTTGGGAAAGGTATGAATCCTCTTCTTCTCCCTCCAGCTATGGGCAAAATAGCAGGACAGACTGGGTTCTATAGCCTTAGATGGAAACTGGTCTAGGAGAAGGAAAACTCTGAATTCAAAAACCTGCGGAGGGTCGTTTGGGGACCTTGTGGCACTTAGTGCACCAGGTCTCTGTAATCGGCCCTTCAAAAAGTGTGGATGGTCTTGCACGGAACCTTCACCACTATAATCAAATCTCATGTGCTGTTGTCGGGCTGTCGGTTTCCTAGGAACTGATCTGCTTGACCCTCATACATCGAATTTCTACAGGAGAGTCGAGTATGTGTGTCTCTCTCTCTCTCTCTGTCTGTGTGTGTTCGTGTGTGTGTGTGTGTGTGTGTGTGTGTGTGTGTGTGTGTGTGTTTGTGTGTTTCAAAGACTGCGATTAAGCTTTTTATTTAATTTAAACGTGAAGGAAACATTTCTGTATGAGGATAAGAGTTCTTTCTTTTTGTCTGAGTCAGCATTTATTACGAGAAAACATTGTGCAGTTGTTCGTTTGACTGGTTTTTCGAGGGAAACGCCTTTGTCAATCATCATTTAAGGCCGGTAGAAAGTAGGCTTGTTTCCTGTGATTTCACGCATGCGCAAACTTCTACGTGATGCAGCAAGCCAGATTAACTTTTCTCTCCCGAAGATACTAGATTTTCTGTCGAAATTTGATTCTTTATAATATATACACGTTTTCGCCTAAAATTGTCCATTGAATCCCGGGGCTTAATGCAACTAAATAAACGTGTAAATAAGGTAATATTTTGGTTCAGAAATAGAAATTATCAAGGATTACTTTGATATAAAAAATCTCCATTTTGTTTTTTACAAAATCATGAAAATTTATAGCATCATTATTTAGTCATGAAAGCATTTTCCTTGGCTTCCTTTGAGCTTTTGGCCTTGACAGTTAAATCATGTATTTTATGATATTCATCGTATCATTATTCAATTAGTCCTGGGTATGACGATAAATTACATCCGGCAGCAAGTCCTCTGATCGGGAGATTGGAGGTTTTGAGGAGCGTGGTACCACCTATTAATTGTTGTTGTTCACAGGTCCACCCTGACCCCGGGTGGTAGCACATGTTAAGGACACAGCTATGGGCAAATAATGAAACTCCAACAAAAATCAACGGTACATTATTATAAAAAAATGACCAACAATACATTTTTATCGTAAAATCAAAAACTTAATATATATATATATATATATATATATATATATATATATATATATATATATATATATATATATATATATATATATATATATATATATATATATATATAAAACACTTTCATAAAATGATCAACAATACATTTTTTAAAGCAAAATGAAAATCAAGGCAAAACTCAAAATATAAAAAAACACGTTTATAGGAAAATGACCAAGAATACAGTTATTTGTAGTTGAAGACATACAAATGCGTTCAAAATATTTAGATTGTTTGATAAAGCCACTAGGACGCAAGAGGTCCCTGAGTGTTAGAGAATATGAGAAAAACTACTATTAAGGAGAGAAGACAATAAAAGAACAAGAATTAAGAAGACAGAAGATAATGATTGACATTGCATTTAATTTTTGAAGATCAAAGGCAATAAAGCCACTAGGACGCAAGGTGTTACTGACTGTTAGAGAATATGAGAAAAACTACTATTAAGGAGAGAAGACAATAAAAGAACAAGAATTAAGAAGACAGAAGATAACGATTGACATTGCATTTAAATATTTGAAGATCAAAGACAATAAAGCCACTAGGATGGAAGGGGTTACTGAGTGTTAGAGAATATGAGAAAAACTACTATTAGGGAGAGAAGACAATAAAAAGAACAAGAATTAAGAAGACAGAAGATAATGATTGACATTGTATTTCAATTATTGAAGATCAAAGGCAATAAAGCCACTAGGATGGAAGGGGTTACTGAGTGTTAGAGAATATGAGAAAAACTACTATTAGGGAGAGAAGACAATAAAAAGAACAAGAATTAAGAAGACACAAGATAACGATTGACATTGTATTTCAATTATTGAAGATCAAAGGCAATAAAGCCACTAGGATGGAAGGGGTTACTGAGTGTTAGAGAATATGAGAAAAACTACTATTAAGGGGAGAAGACAATAAAAAGAACAAGAATTAAGAAGACAGAAGGGTTACTGAGTGTTAGAGAATATGAGAGTTATATACCGTACCTATGAACACTAATGTCCCAACCCTCATAAATACGTTGGACACAATTGTAAGTGGGGGTAATATGCCGTCTAAGTAGTCCACCACTAGCAGTGGTTTACCGCTGGCGAGTATTGTATTTTGTTGATGTTTAAAAATTAACATTTCATTTCCAACCTCCTTTTTGGTTATTCCTCAATTAGTAACCCTTCCTAGGTTACAACAAATGTTATGGTAGAGTTTTACTAAATGAGGCGGAGGTAGAAGAATATGATGATTGAGAGGATGAGGATGATAGACATTGTCTTGACTCTGAACTGAAAAGATAAATATTATATTGCTAGCCTAACTCCATATTGAATCGATACTTAGGTCAGCTGCTAAAAAATGCGTTCACTGTGTCGTATGAGGAAATTCTTTCCCAGGAATCCACCATTAATCTATGCTTAGAATATTGTCCAGTGTCCATGGTATTTACCTTGAGCTCCTTGATAAAATCCAAAGAATCAGCAATATTATTGGTCCTGATCTGGTGGCTCGGCTTCAATCACTTGCCCACTGCCATAAGGTTGCCTCTCTGTGGATTTTTTTATAAAAAAACTTTCATGGTAATTGTTCAGATTATTTCTTCACTATGGTACATTGACTGAAAAAAAATTAATCACAATGCTTGAATGTCGATAAGATCTCATCAATTTACAGTTAAGCTGGCTAAATGTAGCCGTAAGTTCTATGCTGAGAGTTTATTTTCTCGCCTGTGGAACTTGGCTCCATGATTTCCAACCAACTTTAATCTTCAAATTTTTAAATGCAATGTCAATCGCTATCTAATGTCCTCCTGATTACTCTTTCCTCTTCCCGCTCATTATTAATGTTTCTGTTACTAATTCTTGCACACCCAGTAACCCCTTGTGTCTTAGTGGCTTTATTGCCTTGCTTGTGGAACTCCCTTCCGGTTCCATGCTTTACAGCCAACTTTAATCTTCAAATATTTATATGCAATGTCAATCGCTATCTACTGTCCTCCTGATTACTCTTTCCTCTTCCCGCTCATTATTAATGTTTCTGTTCCTAATTCTTCCACACCCAGTAACCTCTTGTGTCTTACTGGCTGTGCAGCCTTGCTTGGATGATACCGATTTATATATATATATATATATATATATAAAAGGAAGAGGTTATAGTAGTTCCAACGAAAGAAAAGTGAATATATTAAAAAGAAGAGAGAAACGGCAAACGTTTTTGGTTGTAATGGGAATTTTTAAAAAAAAATATTATGTTTTATTTCTATAATTTTGCTACACGGGTTTCCGGTCTCGCGTCCTTCATCAGGTAAAGGGTGGACATTTCTACATATTATAAAAAGTAATTTTTTTTCTCCTTTATGTTTTTAAATGTTAAATATTCCCGATATGAGACATTCTCTTTTTTGTATGTTAGTCACCCAAGTGTCTTTCTTAGACTTTAATATATATATATATATATATATATATATATATATATATATATATATATCATTCTGATGCTATCTATCTAATTGCAATTCTCGACAATTCAACAGATGTTATCAGCCCGAACGCGGGCCAGCTTCCGAATGAATCATTATTTTCATTTTATCAAGCCATCACATTTTCTCAAAGGAAATATGATGCTACTTCTTTCAACCTGCATTCTCGATAACTGACCATATCGGCGGTATTATAGTGGACGTAATTCAAGAAGGAAACGAGTCCCAGCGGCCAAGTAGATTGGAAAATATGGGGTTGTATAAAGAAAATAGGCAAGTTGGGAGACATGTTTTCAGAAAGGGATGATAAGTAAATCTTTCGTTTCCTGTGAAAATGCGACGCTGAGAATATAGAGAAAATCGCTGTTTACTTTCATGTGTTGATAAAACGCCGTTCACAGCACGAGTTAAGTTATTTATTCAGCCTTATGTAGTGAATTTGATCTTCACTGCATGCTTCACACTTACGGCTTCCTGCAACATCTAAGCTATACTAAGAAAAGCATTTTAACCTTGTGCCACATCTAAGCTAAGCTTGGAAAATCACTCTTCAGCCTTGAACGAACCGCGCTAATGGCGAGTTCAATGAAATACAAAACGCATAGCATTAACGATTTTACAACGTTGTGGGAAGTTGAATCGATTTCCTGGGTTCAATTTAACATCAAATCAAGACTTGAAAATAAACAAGTATTTTTCTTACTCTGGACCCAAATAAATGTTTATAAACTCAGATATTAGCGACAAATATTTACTAATTTCCAATCAAGTAAATCCTTAAAAACTCTAATTTATATGACACATATCTACCTAGTTTGGGTCAGGTAAATACTTATAAACTCAAATGGTAAACGCCCAATATTTACGTATCTTCAAACCAATTACTGTATTTTACGGCTTACAAGACGCACTTTTTTCCTAAAAATACCAAGAAAAATACGTGCGTGTCTTCCAAGACGAATGTACAGCAACGTTCAGGCTCAAGTAGGCCTGGACAGTCACGTAATTGGTTTGATAGGGAGATAAATTTGTATATTGAGTCATTACACTATCTAATTCAGCCTTTTATATGATGTAACCTCAGTAATTTTCTGTAACAAGTATTTTTAAGACTATAAACCTTCCTGGAGCCGAGCCACAAACTTAAACATGTTCTGTTTACTAGCAGCGACAGGAAACTTTGTGCTCTTGACTAGTATATAATTGTCATGCAAACAAAATCGGACGAGTGATTAATGTAAACAAAACGTTGCGCCAGTATGTGAGGGACGCATGCTGAGTGTGTTGTTGCATGAGAATGATTTTTTACCAATTAATATTTACCTTCAGACCAGGTAATTGCAAACTCAAATATAAACGACTACTATGTACTAATTAATTGAATAATTCCGTTATTATTTACATTTTTTTCGTATTTTCCAACGAAACATGACACAGTGCACATGTTAGTACTTCGTATGTCCATCACCCGAAATTGTTCCTTGCAGATTGACCACAGATTCTCGATTGGATTTAAATCAGGAGAGTTTCCGGGCTAGTCTATAGTACTTTGATTTGCTTACTGTTAAGGTTTGCCAGTGTATATATGCAGTGTTACAATTTTCGTATGCTTCCTTGGAGTAACGTCCATCGCGGAGTATGGCCGCGGGACAACTAATCGACAGTCGAGACAATAGTGTCTGGACGTGATAAAAATCTGATGAAATCACGGATGACGCAATATTTTTCCAGGACAAACAAAGTTTATGATACAACCCGAAAATAGATTCATATTACTGCACACTGCAAATCTGAGGAAAAAATAGAAATCTATTACATACTGTCACTCCAGTGGATCTAAAACTGACCATATGGTGAAAGAAAGAAAACTAAAGAGGTTGTTTCAATTAATTTAGACGAGGGTGTATCTTTGGACCAGGTAAATACTTATAAACTCAAATATAAACGACTAATATTTGATTATTTTGACCTAATAAATAGCTATGAACTCAAATATAAATGATTAATCTTTGGTCCAAGTAAATACTTGTGAACTCAAATATAAACTACTTATATTTACCTATCTTCGCTTGGGACCAGGTAAGTACTTATAAACTCAAATATAAACGAACAATATTTACTTATCTTCGAGCCAGGTAAATACTTATAAATTAAAATGTTAAGGATCAATATGAATCTATCTTTGGAGCAGATAAATGTTTATAAACTGAAATATAAACAACCAATAATTGCTTATCTTCGGGCCAGTCAATTACTTATGAATCAAATATAAACTACTCATATTTACTTACTTCAGATCCAGTAAATACCTATATGTTCCTTTTTTAAGTTAGATACGTTTTGATTGGTCACCGTTTCGACCACATCCGGTTAGACCTTGGCACGGGAAACCGTACACAATAAAAGCATCACACCAAACACGTAGTCGGTAGTTCTATTCTCCTGATTTTACATATCACCAGTTTGTATCTTTTTTTTTTATCTTCCTTTCAACATCTAACTATTTTATTTCTGTGTTATTATTTTGAACATGAAACGGCTTATATTGGCATTACTATTAGAGATAAGAAGAACAGATACTACACTTTGGTACCAGCCGATAGAGTAGCAATGAATGCTGAATGTTTCTTTATAAGGAAAAGGCTAATATTACCATCATTAGAAAGGAGGAGAACAGATACTACACTTTGATCCCATCCCAATGGTGAGGAAGTGAAGAAAAGCCTTACTTGAGTAGCACTGGCTGCTCGGTCAATGAATGCTGAATGTTTCCTTATAAAGAAACAGCTAATATTACCATTATCATTAGAGAGGAGGAGGAGAACAGATACTACACTTTTATCCCAGACCGATGGCCAGGGAGTGAAGAAAAGTGTACCGAGTAGCAATGGCTGCTCGGTCAATGAATGCTGAATGTTTCCTTATATGGAAAAGGCTAATATTACCATTACAATTAGAGATGAGGAGAACAGATACCTCACTTTGATCTCAACTCAAAGTTAAGGAAGTGAAGAAAAGCCTTACATGAGTAACACACTGGCTGTTCGGTCAATGAATGTTGAATGTTTCCTTATAAGGAAAAGGCTAATATTACCATTATCATTAGAGATAAGGAGAACAGATATTACAATTAAAATTTACCTGACGTCCCAGACTGGCTGGACGTGGCACAAAGTCTGTTTAATATAGGGAACCCGTGCCCGTGAACCCGGACCAGGTTTAAAAAATAGCCTAATCCTCCGTAAACGTCAATTACTTTGGCATCGGTATAATTACCGATTGCCTTGTTAATGCAATGAGGGAGGTACTGCCGTGGACAACGGTTCTCCGGAAAAAGCACCTCTTAGTAATATTTTCAGTTGCACACTATTCCTGACATTGAGCTCTTTAACCCATTTATTTAAATCATATCTATATATATATATATATATATATATATATATATATATATATATATATATATATCTGCAGGGTAAGATAGTAAATTGTCGCCATTTTGCATTTTCAATTTTGCGCATGCGTGTTGTTTATTTTTTGAGTTTGTCGAGTTAGTATAGTAGGGTCAGTTGGGCACCGCCTGTAACAAAAAGAGCACGATGACGCCATAAATCTTGGAAACGACAGACTGTACTGCTTGGCATTATCTCCGGAAGCTCCAATACAAACATTTCAGAGTGTTTGCGAGCCAATCTGAGAACAAAATTTGGAAAGAGTTGGATGAGTCTAATGGTGATTTCGAAGGAGTTTTGCGTGATCTCCAGTGATGTTGATGTCATGCCTCCATTCATCTTCCCACATGGCCTCAGACTCCATATGGAGGCCTACATCAATTGTCTTGAAGAAGTAGGGCTTCTCTAGGTCAAGACGCCGGCTTCTGGAAAACTCTATGTCTGACAATATTATCTGCACCATGCCACACAGGCATGAGAACTCAGTCAAGGCAGTCAGATAATTTCTGCGACCACATCACTCATTACATCTGGCCACTTAACTCCCCAGACTGCAACCTCCTTGAGATGGAGACCAAGAAAACTCCTTGTAATACCAAAGGTGTTCCGAAGACAAGGATTACGGAAGCATTCACCAAAAATTATTCACGTAGAGTATATATGTAAAATGACAGTATGAATAAAGACAGAGAGAAAATTTAACTTACCCGACGCGTTTCATCCGGTGAAAGACTTTACATTAGCTTTGATAATTTCCCTTAGATGACTAAACGCGTCGTCTAAGATAAGTGTTACTTTTGTCTTCATCTCTCTCTCTCTCTCTTCATCTCTCTCTCTCTCTCTCTATATATATATATATATATATATATATATATATATATATATATATATATATATATATATATATATATATATATAAATGTTCGCCTATCTTCCAGTCCACATTCGTCCTTGGCCTTTTGATATGTTACCTGTATAGGATTCAGTATCCTGTTCCTTCACATCCTGTAGCCTTTTGCATCTTAGTGGCATTATCGCCTCGATTGGGGTGAATTGATTAATATATATGGAAAATAAAGCATAATATTTAAAAAAAAAAAAATCCACATTACAACCAAAAACGTTTGCGGCACCTCTCTTCTCTTCTTTTTAATATACATACTTTTCTCTCGTTGGAACAACTATAACCTCTTTCTTATATATATATATATATATATATATATATATATATATATATATATATATATATAAGTGAACATGGAAGTCAACATTCAGAGGCGACAGGCTGTTTCAAGCTGCACACAATACAGAGAGGAAGCTTATATTTAACATTAGGAAGGGCAGCTGAAATTTCCGGGACAAGTAATGAGAAAAGAGGGCCTGGAGAATCTGATACTCTCAGGTCGAATAGACGGGAAGAGAGCTAAGGGAAAGCAAGGCATAAACATATCTGGCAGGCTTGAGCAAGTGGATGACAGAAAGTGATCTGGGAGGTGGCAAAGAGGAAACTTATTGAGAGCTACAAAGGATAGGAGGAAGTGGAGAGCCATGATCATTCACGCCCTGAAAGGACACGCTGCATAAAAATAAGGAAACATAAATAAAAAAAAATACACCGTTTGATATTTGAACGGAACATCTACTCAAATACGAGTATCTTTTGAAAATAACGTTTAAGTAATAAAATCCACCCCTTTCTATAAATATATATATATATATATATATATATATATATATATATATATATATATATATTATAATTTTATCATATAGACAAAACCATTTTACTCACTACAAACATGAAACTTGGTTTCAGTGTATTTCAACTGCACTTCGACGGGTGAGAACCGAAAATGGTTATGAACAATCCTGCTTGTAGGCAAGCCGTATGTGAAACGTCACTTCCTTTTCCCATTTGTTTGAGAAGAAAAATATATATATATAAAATAGGTGATGAAGTGAAACACTAGTGCTTGTTGATAGCAGTTTTGTGAAGAATGGATTGGGTGTTTAATGTTGACTGGTCTGTGGAGAGTTTTTTCCCCGATAAGCACCGGTCAAAAGTTTAGGCATATCATCTTACAAGCGTCCTAAGATTGAGATGTAGGGAGGAAAGATGGAGATAGGGGATAGTATTAAGTTTGAGTAGGTAAAATTGTAGCGATATTTCTAGTAGCAATTTGAAATGTTATTTTGGTTTACTATAAAATTTCTAGAGCTGAATTGCATGTATTTATGTTGGGGTTATCACTACTAATTCTAGAATCAATGAACGTGTTTTTTGTGGATTAAAATTTAGAAAAAAAAAAATTTAAGGTATGTTAATATAACCTTTTATAATCAAATTTTGAAATATTCCTGGACCGTATAGCGTATAGAATAAGTATGGGTGTAAAATGATTTATCTGAAAACCAGTAATAAAAAAAAAAGAAAATTTAAGAATCATAATTTAATTAGTAATGCTGTGAAGATCGGAATTTATATATTACTTTCGTTCTCATCGCATATATATATATATATATATATATATATATATATATATATATATATATATTTATTTAGGCAGCAATCCTTCCTTTATGCATGTTTCGTTAAAACGACAGACAAGGTACTACAGTTGAGCTTTTTATTTAATTTTTCTTGTGTTCTGACAAGAGCTTTCTTTTCTGGACAAAGAGTGTGTAAGAACTGTCCGAATCACTACCACACACTGAACATACATAGAACACACTCTACTAAGCTGATAATTGAAACATCCTTGATAATGGCTAAAAGGTATAGCCGAAAGCGCTCAAACACAGAACATTCGGACAGTTCTTACACACTCTTTGTCCAGAAAAGAAAGCTCTTGTCAGAACACAAGAAAAATTAAATAAAAAGCTCAACTGTAGTACCTTGTCTGTCGTTTTAACGAAACATGCATATATATATATATATATATATATATATATATATATATATATATATATATATATATATATGTCAATATCAGAAAAGACTAAAATGCCAACCAATCCCGCAACCCTGACACATCTTTTTGGTTTACATATTCGATTTTGAATTTTGTAATGAGCACGTTTTTGTCTATATCTTATACATATCTCTCTCTATCTCACCTCTCTCTCCCTCTCTCTCTCTACATATATATATATATATATATATATATATTATATATATATATATTCACCTCTATCTATATTTGTTTAGAGATATATATGTGCACAACGAGAGAGAGAGAGAGAGAGAGAGAGAGAGAGAAAATCCTTATACGTGTGCACGCACGCACACATACACACACACGCACACACACCAATGCCCCTATGCGCACAAACACTGACTCACCCACCGACACACAGACAGCCGCTCCCCACCACATATATATATATATATATATATATATATATATATATATATAAAAAACTTCAACAACTTATCTTGTTTGTAAACGGCAAGATAGTTGCTTAGCAACGCCTGGGCTAATCATAAGTGATGTCGGGTTGGGGGTGGGGCGTTAGTTGGCAGGGAAATGCGCTCTCGCCTCCGGGTCATCGTGGGACGGTCGCGTCAATTGGCGCACCACGGTCGCGCGAATGTGTCAACCTTGTAAACCGGCCGACATAAGATGACACGTCATACCCGATGGGCGCCATTCTTATCCACCGGCAGACGCGGACTCCGCGAAGATGGCGCTCGGCTAACAGAGACGTTATCTGAAGGTCAAGACCGTTTTCCTCATTGTTTAAATCAATGATAAATTCGTCAACCGAATTTCGCTGTTGACCGCCACACCTAGTCTTTCTGTACGAGTAATTTTACCAACTCTGTATTTTACATAAAGCAAAGGTGAAAATAGATTAGTGCGTTTTCGTGTTCCGTATTACATCGGACCACAACCTTTTTTTGCGTCATGAACTGTACCAAATAGTCCACGGCCCCAAGGTTGGGCACCTCTGCTTTATTCAATGACATTCTTTCTTTAGCTTTTCGCAAATATTTAATTAGGATACATTCCAGCATTGACATAACTTAAAAGCGTTTACGCGGTGATGAAATATTTCCCTTTCTACCACCTCTTTCCCCACAATCGAAACGTACCTAGACTCTCGTTACTTTATAACAACTATTTTCGTGACGAATGTTCAGACGAACTACGTTCCTGCTGGTCCTGATGCTTCTGGCATGTGTCTAGAGATTGTTGTCAAAATCTAAAGAAAAATCAGCCATATCATCGATCCTGACCTGGCATCTCGGCTTCAATGATTTCCCACCTACGTAACGGGGCTTTCTTGAGCTTTTCAATAGATTTTCTCAGGCTAATTTTCTATAGTAACTAGATTTGATTAACTTAAATGCAGTAACTGAACAGCATTTTCGTGTATTGGATATCAGCTCAGGTTGAAGATTCGGAGAGCCGAGTTCGAATTCTGGTTAGTTTCATTACATTCACTTACGCTCAAATGCCCTTGGGGAAAGGTATGAATCCACTTTTCCCGACAAACTTAGCCCTATAGCCTTGATTGGTAACCAATCTACCACATTAAGAGATGGCATCCTACTGCAAGAAAATTTTCTATGTAGATCAGGCATGAATCAAAAAAGAAAAAAAAAGACATGGTCGCCTAAATGTGTATCATGTATGGCACTTAACTGACTGACTAGATTGGTAGCAAGGTTTAATCATTTTGCAGTTAAAATTGGTAAATATAACCGCCAGTTCTATTCTGATAGTTTCTTCTCTTGTACTTCTTGCTTGTGGAACTCTCGTACCGATAATTGCTTTCCTGTCATCTACAATATACAAAACAAACAAAAAAAAATTATAAAGGCAACATCAATCGTCATTGTCTGTCTCCTTCAAACCCGTTCATTTATTGTCTTATAATAATGCCTTCTCAGTTTTCTTTCACTCTCCTTAACCATGCGTCTCAGCGGCTTTATCGCCTTGTTTCGTGTGATATGATAAAAAAAAGATGAAAAAATAATTTCAGACTTATATATTTATGATTCTGCAATGCCACGTCCATAGGTAGGATACATCCTTATTCCTTAACCGCTTCGAGTCTATGATTAGCCGTTATCTAGCCTCATATTATGTACCTATCACTTCTACGCTATAAACCCTTAAAAGAATCTAATTCAGTAAGCCTCTACCTTGTGTGGCTCTTGGGCTTTTTATTGGGATAATAATAGGGTAAAAAATAAGAGTTGACAACAATCTTGGGACACATTTTGATTCTTTCTAAAAATGCTGTTTTCTTTTTCCACAACAACATTGTGAGTGTCATATTCTCCAAACTCTCTTTCCTCGCTATGTGTCCTCGAAACGTCAACTCTTTCTGATTCTAAGAAAATCGTTTGTTTCCATTTTACGATAATCTCAGGATCCTTCTGTAGAACCACATGTGTTGCCTCAAGTCTCGTCTTCATCTGTGAGGATATTGTACAGCATTCGCTACCCAACAAGTGAACCGATATTACGTAACAGTTGAAGAGACTTTTCTCAGTTTTTACCGTAGATTTCTTGTTCCCTAATACATTGTTTAGATTTTGGAAGGCATCTTTCATTTATCCAGTATGTCTTCAGGTTTGTGTCGCATATTTTCCGTTCTCTGCTATAATACTTCCCAGTAATTACTTGATTAAGAAGTCTTGAGTTGCTAGCTTGCAATCATGGGCTGGGTCTGTCACAAACTACCACCCATTATGTCTTAATAAAATTTAATACAGAAACCAACATAATGTCCTACCTTGAAGAAATAAGTTTATACCAAAATATGTAACAACTACAGCAGATCATTTAGAATATATATATATATATATATATATATATATATATATATATATATATATATATTTATTTATTTAAAAATATGATTCCAACTCGCGACATAAGAGGTCTCATGTTTCAAAACAATAGCCGAAAACTTCAATATAATTATTAGAATTAAATTGAGTTAAAATAAGCTCTGTTCCATCTTCAAGCGAAATTTTATTTGGAATAACTTATTTCAGAAATTTACGTGTTTTAATAATTGAAATCAAAATTTCCATGGTAACAGCTAGGGCGAATTGTTTAAATTGGGTAGGCGTGTGTTGGGTGTTAATAATAAGTATCAGTGTAGAGTTACTTTCATAGATGTCAAGTCAGGGTAAGGTGGGGGTGTCTAAATTTGAAACGGAAGATGTTTTAGCCTAGTCTGGCTTACGTGTCTACGGAGATTTATTTATTTTTTTAATTTTATTTCTTTATTAAAGGGATTTGTGCATATAAAAAACTGCCGTAACTTTTGTTTTTTGACGACTTCATAAAGGGTTTTTTTTTTTTTAGGGTATTTAAACTATTTATTTTTTTGGCTATGGATTATAAAAGTTATTATATTGTATGCTTGTTTTTAGCTAATTATTCAAACCATAGATTTGATGATGACGACAGAAAACCGTTAACTCATGTCTATTGTTTAATAGATTATTATTATTTAGAAACTTAATAATATGCAGCTTCTCATGGAGGCACAAAGGGTATGGGTCATCCCAAGTTTTACATGTTCTAGTCCTGTTTATAATTTTCCATTTTACTTTAGGTGTCCTATTTGTTTCCTTCAGATGCCAAAAATATTTAGATAGGGAAGTCTGGTTTCTTTTATTTATATTATTGAAAGAGCACTTATGCTGCCTCCATCTATCTTTAAAATTATTCTTCGTAGACCCAATGTATATCATATTAGTGCTAGGACTCTCAGTGGATGATATAGTACATTGGTATACCACAGATTTGATGCAGCATTTATTTTCTAATGGGCAGCCTTCTGGGTTTCTACAATTACATAATTTTTCCCTGTTATTGTCTGATTTAAGTGCAGGGTTTTTATTAATACTATTCAGGCATGGGGTTTTGTTCAAGATTTTATTATTGTGTTTTTTTTATTATACCTTCGAGATTTTCGGTGCAGTTGGAACTCAATTTTAGGGTGTTCTTGTTAAATATATTACTAAGCTTACTATTGGTGGGGAAGTGTTTATCAATTAGAGCTAAGAATTTCTGTCCTAGTTTAATACTAACCATTTGGTTGAACGGAGGGGTATACCAAATGATTTTTCTTTTCCTGTTTTTTTCTTTTGGACAGTGCAATTGTCTCTATAGTTAATCTTTGCATTTTTACCTAACCAGTTCTTTCCTATTTTCTATATATTTTCACATATATATATATATATATATATATATATATATATATATATATATATATATATAAAGACATTTTTTATGCTTATACGTTCTTTTTATAGATACAAATATTTAAGTAAATGTTCTGTTTTTAATAAACAGTATTAACAACATTTACCTGCCTGAATGTCCGAAAAATGTTCATAGAAAATATTCGTCCTCCGGACATTCAGGCCAGTAAATGTTGTTAATACTGTTTATTATAAACAGAACATTTACTTCAATATTTGTATCTATAAAAAGAACGTATAAGCATAAAAATATAAATAAAATTTATATTATATAAATAATTGTCGGAATTTGTCCATTTCATAATGTGTGTGTGTATATATATATATTTATTTATTTATACATTCTTTTTTATAGATAGAAATATTTAAGTAAATGCTCTGTTTATAATAAACAGTATTAACAACATTTACCGGCCTGATTGTCCGAGAAATTGTCAAAAAAATATGCGTCCTCCAACAGGAATCGAACCTGTATCCTATACGAATCCGTCATTTAACCTGACGTGCTTTTACCGATTTCGCCACATAAGAGAATTTCAACGGGAAAGGTCAATTTTACTGTTTTTAAACTACAATTTTCCATGATTTTCTCACGTACATTCATATCTGCTCGATGCGTATCGAAATGTAAAGAAATGATGTCACACATTATGAAATGGACAATCATTTTGTCTTAAAATAATTGTCGAACTTTGTCCATTTCATAATGTGTGACGTCATTTGTTTACATTTACATATATATATATATATATATATATATATAACAAACAAAAGTAATAATTATATATTTAGTTTATTATTTATCTTTCAATTTTATAAACAACAACAGCAATAACAATAATAATAATAATAATAGTAATACAATTTTCTCTTATACTTTATAATAATTTATACATTATAGTAATATATAGGACATTGATGACGAACTGGCTTTTCCGACATCCAGTGTATGTTCTTTGCTTGTATATGGAGGCAGTAGTATTTTTGTTACTCGGTTGCTGCACTTATTATTAAGATGGATGGACGACACTGGTCTTCACACATCCCCTAAATTTCCACGCGCCAACCCCTGTAAACCGCTTCAGCAGGCGGACTAAATCACGTGAAATTAGCATCAAAAGGCGCTGCACTCTCCTGTGCACTTCTTGTACCAGAGATATATAACACCATGATAATAAAACCTGAGGGGTTTTGTTCATTGTGTTTGTGGCAAATATTTGCACTAACTCCTTGGTTATCAGCACTTCCAATAAGTGTGGCTGGTTCGACACAAGCCTTCATCTTTCTAAATAAATCTTTTGTGTGATTAGTCTGCAGTTCAGTTCTGTGTTCTTTCTTTGCTATTCCACCTGAGCAACAAGTCCAATGGTGAGAGAATTAATGTGATGGGGACAGGCCCCAGGATTAAAAACCATACTGAAAGACACTCGTACGTCGAAAACGACGAGAGAGTCTTTTCATCCATCACCATCAGCATTATATATATATATATATATATATATATATATATATATGTATATGTGTGTGTGTGTGTGTGTGTGTGTGTGTGTGTGTGTCTGTGTGTGTGAAAATATATAGAAAATAGCGCAAGCGTCATACAAACTATACCAACGAGCCTCGGTGACGAAGAGGTGACAAATTACACTCGATATAGCGCCGCTCTTCGCAAATTCCGTGGCATAACACATCCAAGTTAACCCAAAGGTCTCTCTCTCTCTATATATATATATATATATATATATATATATATATATATATATATATTTGGTTGTATAGATGTGAGTTCTATCTCTGATATTGAGCGCTTTCTAATAAAGTACAGCGCATATAATATATAAATAATTATACATATATATATATATATATATTTATTTATATTTATATACACTTTTCACACACACACACACACACACACACACACACACACACACACACACACACACATATATATATATATATATATATATATATATAGTGAACATTGAAGTCAACACTCAGAGGCAACAGGCTGTTTCATGCTGGACGCAATCGTCAGGCGGCCTGAAGATTGCGTCCAGCATGAAACAGCCTGTCGCCTCTGAGGGCTGACTTCAATGTTTACTTTTATATTTATATTTACATACGCCCTATCTCTGATATTGATCACTTTATCCCACAAATATAGCACACCTTAAAAATATATTTCTTCATATATATATATACTTTCCCTGACGATTCGTTTAGGTGAAACCTAGGTAGGTTTGTCTGGCTCACTAGGTGTATATATATATATATATATATATATATATATATATATATATGTGTGTGTGTGTGTGTGTGTGTGTGTGTGTGTGTGTGTGTGTGTGCATATATATATAAGTGTGTGTGTGTGTGTGTACGTGTGTGTGTGTATTTCATAATTTTCTGCAGGGTACAGAATTTGATTATAGCAATAAAAAAGTTTAGACTTATTCTAGTTTTCATGATTAAAAAGAAAAGCAAAAAATGGAAACAAATACAGCCGAACGGTTTCGCTCTCACACAGCAGAGGTGGATCGATGGATTATTGCAAGAAAATTAAACGTAAGTGAATAACAGATATGGTTCCTCCAGATGCGACAGGCTGTTTCATGTTAGGCACACTCGTGGTCTTACGATTGAGTCTAGCCTGTCGCCTCTGAGTGTTGACTTCAATGCTCACTTCTAAATTTACATACGCTATATCTCTGATATTGAGCACTTTAACCCATAAATACAGCATAACTAAAACTATATTTGTTCACACACACACACACATACACACACACACACAGAGGGTGCGATGGGTAAATCGTCAGATTATATATTTTTTATTTCACTCATGCACGTTGCTTGTTTTTTTATTTTATCAACTGTTCAAAATAGTAGGATCACCATGTCGCAATTTACTCCGTCAGAAATTTGGAAACGACATGCTGTACTGCTTGGCATTCGCGCCGGAGACTCCAATACGAACAGTGCAGAGAGTTCAGAAAGAGCTGGTTGAGTCTAATGCTGATTACGAAGGTACGTCAACTCAGAAAACTAACTCTGATCGTTCTGATAAGAAAAAAAAACAATTAGTTGGTGAGGGCCTCGTATTCAACACAAACGCCTACATCAAGTGTCTTGGGGAGATAGCGCTGCCCTGGGTCAATAGGGTGACTGCTGGAGACCCTATGTCTAACAAGAGGACTCTGAACCATATCACACAAACAGGGAAACCCAGTCATGGCAGATATTTTCTGCGATCACATCATCCTTTAGACCTGGCCACCTAACTCCACAGATTGCAAACTCCTTGATTATTATGCGTAGGGCGCAGTTGAGCGTGAGACCTACACAATCCTTTGTAACACCAAAGATGAACTGAAGGCAAGGATTATGACAGCATTCACCAACTTAAACAAGGAGACCGTCCAGAATAGTTTCAGGAGATACCAAAGTTGTCTGGAGGGCGTTTTTGAGACTATTGGCAATTTTATTTACTCTTTAGTATTTCAAGATATTTTTTGTGTCATTTTGCGTATACATATACGCAAAAATGACACAAAAAATGAGATGTCAATATTATTTCGATTTTTGCGTAATTTTAACGACATTTCATCCATCGCGCCATATATATATATATAAAGAAAGAACAGTAAGTAACGGTGTTCTTATAGATATTTTTATTTTTACAAAATAGTGCTCAATGTAAATTTACAGAAGGAAAAAATGCCGTAAGAATTTTAGCCGTTAACAATATAATTTTATAAAAAAAAATCCAGACGACACGCTTTTAACGGATGTTAGATTTCATTGAAAAATACACCCCTACCCACTACCAAAACGTAGCAATAACTGATACATTAAATTATACACATATTGAAAACCCAGCCACCCCTGTCTAGAAAAATAGATTTATCTGTAACCTTGGAAACATGAATTTTGTTTTAACTGTGTATTTAAAACCCAGAAATTTTAAAAGTTACTCCAAAATTCGCTTGAGGATGAAATGAAATGGAACTAATGTCTTTAGTTTAATAACAAAATTAAATTCGCGGCTTTTAGCTTCCATTTTTGAAACATGGCTAGAACTGTGTAGCGAAAAAAACATATTTAAATTAATTAATTATATATATATATATATATATATATATATATATATATATATATGTACAAAAGAAAGAGGTTATAGTTATTCCAACGAGAGAACAAATGTATATATTAAAAAGAAGAGAGAAACCGCAAACATTTTGGTTGTAATGTGGATTTTTAAAAAAAAAAACATATTATGCTTTATTTTCCATAATTTTGCAACATGTGTTTCGAGTCTCGCGACCTTCTTCAGGGGAAGAGTGGATATTTCCACATATTAAAATAAATTAATTTTTCTAAGTTTTTCGATGTAAACATTCTCGATGGTAAACATTCTCTTTTTTGTGTGGCAGGGACACAAATGTCTTTCTTGAACTGTTGATATATATATACAGTGTAATCCGGATATAAGAGACCCGGATATAAGAGAAACCCGGATATAAGAGAGATTTTCTCTGGTCCCAAATTAGAGCCTGTGTTAATGTATATAAATAGACCAACCACAGATATAAGAGAAACCCGGATATAAGAGACTTCATCTCTGGTCCTGACAACTCTCTTATATCCGGCTTACACTATATATATATATATATATATATATATATATATATATATATATATATATTATAAAAAATGCTGTTCTGCCAAAAAAGAAAACCTTTAGAAACAGGAAGTCATAATAATAGGCGCAATTTACAAAACAAGACGGCCCCAGAGTGAAATTTTAAAAAGGAAAACACATTTATTTTACAATATTACAAAAAAAGCTACATAGACAAAAGTTGCAGAAAAATCTTCTTTTGTGTGACTATTACGGCAGGATAACAATTTTCTGGGGTTACAATGTGGGGATCGTAATCAGATAAAAGGAAAAATGTCCTACAATTTTTTGAAAAATACACTGATTCAAAGACAAAAATATTGCACCCTTTAAAAATGAAAATAAAAAACCCCAAAAGCAAATCACAAAAGGCAGAAAATACAGAGAGCGCACCCACCTTAATTCTTAACTGAATAATCAAACGGGGCATCGTATCTCGAAGGAATTTCGTTGTTTCCCAGGTTCTTTTCTTGATCGCTATTTGAAGTATTTTTCTATAAAGTTAACCTGAAGGTTTTTTTTCGGTTTAATTACGTCACAGGAATGCCCAGAAAGGAATATTCTGTTCTGGGGTAGAATCTATCAACTCTTTCTTTCCCTGTGTTCGTTTATGACCCCTCGGCTGGATTTCTCCATCTTTTGAGCATTGGGCGCTATGGCTTCCTCCTTCTCAACCGCTAATTTCCTTCTCAACTGGACCTTCTTTCTGTTCTGTTTAACCTCTCATAGCACTCCTTTTTTCTTTTGAAAAAGGGAAATGTCATACCGGCTCCCTTCAAGTTTTCACAAGGGCTTCAAGAGATCGTCCTTCATTGGCTAATATATACGAAAACTTCTGCAAGAATTCGAAATACAAATACACGATAATTCAACAAACAATTTTCGTGGTATTTAACATAAATATGTTATAAAATCACTACAAATATAGCTATTTTGTTTCAACACTCCCGGTGTCTTATCAAGTGATGATGTTGAATGCAAAACGAATGGTTTTAAAAGTTTCAAATTAATTAACGATCCTTCTCAAGGGGAAAAAATTGTTACAAAAGCTAGAATGACCAATCAAAATACAAGTATAGGAAAATTCAAAAAGCTTGATAACGAAGTCATGTTATAATAGCTATTCAGATCTTTAAAATAGGGGTAATATTAAAAAAAGAATTTATTCTAACCAATAATTATTAAATTATATAATAAAATTTGATATTAAAATTAAAAAGTGCCAATTTTAAAATCCAAATTTAATCACTATTAAGTTTAAAATTATAAAATTACTGATGAGAAAAGGAGAAATACATATGTTATTCAATTTATTTCTTCGTTGAAATTACGTTAGAATAGACGTTACTCCATTCGGTCCTCTGACAATATATATGTATACATTTTAATCCCAAGTGTGTGAATGGGGTCGTAAACTCATGCGTAAAGCAACACACACACAAGCAGATTATAATACATAAGCACCCAGACATATTTAGATTTCTATACACAAAAAAAGTGACGAGACAGGGAACATCTACACGGCTCTTTATGAAAAAAAAAATGGGGAAACCAACACAAACATACATACACAATTAAAAGTGAATGCACTTTCCATACACATAGACACCGATAAATACATGGACACACATCCACAGGCATTGACCTATATATATATATATATATATATATATATATATATATATACTAGCAGCGTGGCCCAGCGTTGCCCGTGCTTGATTCAAAAATCGTACGACTCATACAGCAATCGACGTCTTTATATGCATTTTTGCCGTGGTAACTTGCATGTTCCAGTGTAAGAATTTATTATAAATATCTATTGCTCTACTTTTGTATTGAGACCTCTTTTATATTAATATTATAAACATTTGAATTCATATTCGTTTCGTTCTTTTACATTTATATATATATATATATATATATATATATATATATATATATGTGTGTGTGTGTGTGTGTGTGTGTGTGTGTATTTATGCAGCATTCCATTTTTATGCGCATTTCATTAAATACGACAGACAAGGTGCTTTGATTTATTTTTTTTTATACAATTTCTCATGTGATCTAATAATTTTTTTCATTTCAGCTGATAAATTATATAAAAACCAATTGTTCCATTTATCGGCGCACTTTCGGCTATACATTTAGCCATTTTCAAAGTTGAAATATATTAACTGTTAATAAGAAATAGATTATTGTATGTATGTATGTTTATATATAATGTTTTCATTTTCAAAACTCGGTCAAGATATTGTGTTCATGTTCATAGTTGATATTATTGAATCTTGTTTTTATTAATAAGGTTTCCATCATTTTTAGCCTGTTTTGCATGTAGATGAACCTTTTATATTTGTGTTGTTAACAACTACGTTACGAATAGTGTCCAGTATTTAAATAGGACCTAAATGATCAGAAAGGTGTAGTGTATTAACTGTTTCTAAAAATATTTAATGCTCTACTTCATATATTGAGCCTTTTTTTTAAATTTATTATTATTCTGATGATCATTTGAATTGATATTCTTTTCGTTCTTTTACATTTGTTTATATATATATATATATATAGCACATCTGAAGACTATATTTCTTCTTATATATATATATATATATATATATATATATATTACATTTGCATATATTTATATATATATATTTCATTTGGGTATATATCATATATATATAACATTTGGATATATATATATATATATATATATATATATTTTGAATTCGACGTATGAGGGTCAAGTAGATCAGTTCCTTGGAAACTGACACCAACACCAGCACATGACATTTGATTATAGTGGTGAACTTTTTGAAGGACCCAATACAGAGAATTGGTGCACTTTAAATTCTATATAGAACCCAATCTGTCCTGCTATTTTACCCAGAGCTGGATAGAGAAGAAGAGGATTCACAACTTTCCCAAGGGTATTAGCACGTAAGTGAATGTAATGGATTCGACTAGAATTCGAACTCGGCTCTCCGATTCCTCAATCTTAGCCGCTATCCATTACTCCACCGTGCCTCCTATATATATAGTCATCCACAGACAAATTGTTCCGCTGTATCACAACTCTTCAATGTGGTTAGACGTCCGATTGCTTCAAGCCGGGATCGAAACACGACCGATAGCAGATATCTGCCATCGCCGTACGGCAGAAAGGAAGAGATTTTTAACGTTTTCTCTCTATTCGGAATACACCAGCGGCTCGGAGAACTTAATTCAATTTACTTGAAGAGTAATGCTTGATAGCAGCAGGGGCCGCTGTTTTTTAATATATATATATATATATATATATATATATATATATATATATATATATATATATATATATATATATATATGAAATGCATAAAATCAGGTGGAAAACGTCTGTAGTTGAAGTCATCAACTAACGTATAAAACATTTACATTTCGGCATTAAATAACCTATAAAGCTGGATATGCCTTTAAATCAAAATGACCAAAGCAGACGATTTCAGTTTCTTTTCGTTTTCTTTCAATAACTTTTCTAGCAGATAACAGTTTCTTTACCATCAACACACTGTTACCTGCATATATTTTCTAAGTAGGATTATATTTTTTTTAATAATAAATCTTATTTGGTTGGTTGAGCGGCATATCGACATCTTTATGGGTTATTTAACGCCGATGTCTAATTATTTTGAACTCAGTTGTATGCTCTCAACTACAGAAAAAAATGTCTGGTCATTTTCCTATAACATGTATTGATGCTAAATTCTGCTGGCATTTTTTATTGTATAAAATGTATTGTTGGTATTTGTATTACAAAAATACATTGTTATACATTTTCCTTTTTGTTTCATGATCGGGGGTTAATCTACGTCCATAGCAAGGGATACTAACTGGTGTCACGACCCCGGGTCAAGGTGGATTTGGGAACAACATCAATTAAGAGTAGGTTTCCAGCTACCCAGTCTCTCGATTTGAGGCATTACAACCGGAAGAAAGTTTATCATCATACCAAGGACTAATCCTAATTTTTATTGGTAATAGTAATATTGGCCATTTCCTGATAAAGAAATCTCCAGCATTCATTTGTTAAGATTTTCATCATGCCCTAGACATCGGGCTGGGATCAAAGTGTAGTATATGTTCTAATCTCTAATAGTAATGGCAATAGTAAGTTGAAACATTCAGCATTCATTGAGCAAGCAGCCAGTGCTACTCAAGTAAAGATTTTCTTCACTTTCTGTCCATTGGGCTGGAATCAAAGTGTAGTATCTGTTCTACTCATCTCTAATGATAATGGTAATATTAGCCTTTTCCTTATAAGGAAACATTCAGCATTCATTGACCGAGCAGCCAGTGCTACTCAAGTAAGGCTTATCTTCACTTCCTTAACTTTGAGTTGAGATCAAGGTGTAGTATCTGTTCTCCTTATCTCTAATGATAATCCAATGATAATTAAATTTTCATTATCTTGATGATTGTAAAAGTCATTTCTGTCTGAATGAGAAGATGCCATTATTGTCCTTATTTTTTGCGTTGCTGTCATGTTTCGACCGTTGTGCTCACTGGCTTTCTTCGAGAAGTGCAAGTGAAGAAACTATTAGCATAGAACTTACGGTTCTTTCATCTAAAGTGACGAGAGAATTTACAAAACAACTTTCTGTCATATTCCTGTTTTTTCTAATGAGAAAATGTTGCCTGAAGGATATCAACATTTTGAATTTGTCTTCACTTGTAAAAAAAAGAATAATTATACGTTCTGAAGCGGGTCATTCCCTGGCAATTTGACTCTCGATAAAACCAAGTAAGTCAATATTTACAGCAATGCGTAGAGGGGGGCGCTAATTATGATCTTTTCACCAATGATGAATTCGTATTAATTATTTTCTCTCTCGATGATTAAATAGCCGACAGGAATAGGTTTACTGACCAGCCCACACCAACACCTAATACTAATCGGACAAACGATTAGATCTCTTAATTCTCGAGACACGACGTCGCATAATCGCTAAACATAGCTTGAGAGACGAATGTTGTGGCGCGTCAATAAAGAGATTCGTTAGTTTCCGTCTAATAGTCGATAGCGAAAATCTTATTTAAATTCTAAAATTTGCTTTGAAAATTGGAAAATTACTGAAAAATCCATAATATTAGTATATTAGTAGGTCAACTGGTTGGAAAATGTTACTTGACTTCTTTCTTAGGGATCGACGATTACATGGATACTTCTTTAAAAATCGGAAATTTACTGAAAAATCCATAATATTAGTAGGCCAACTGGTTGAAAAATGTTACTTGTCTTCTTTCTTAGGGATCGACGATTACATGAATACTTCCTTTGAAAGTCGGAAATTTACTGATAAATCCATAATAACATAGCACTAGTGGGCCAACTGGTTGAAAAATATTACTTGACTTCGTTCTTAGGGTTCGACGATTACATGGATACTACTTTTCAACCTTTGTAACGTTCAAAATCGTTTACGCTACCTTCTTGGCGGTGAAATACCCCTCCCCCCAAAAAAAAAACTTCTTTCTCCACAGACATAACGCGCGCACCTCGTTCCTCTATCGTTATCTCTGACAGGCTACATTCCTTACTTCTTCCAGTTCAGTACAATACAAGGAAGACCCTCTATACCGTGTCGAATCTTTTGTATACCATTAGTAAGGAGGAAGTTCGGACAGTTTTTTTTTTTTAAATGCTACTGATTTGTCGAATACTCTTTAATATTTACCACTTCAAGTCCTGGGTCATATTCTGTCTCTTCTCCTCATTCTACCCTTTTTACCCTCTCCTGTTATGTCCACGAAATCATCTCATTTCATAAGGCTCTATCTTGAGGGACACTTGGGACTTCTGTTGGAAGATGAACACCTTTAAAAAAATCAATTTTTAAAAAATATTACTTTCACTCGTGCCATATCTTTGACACTTTTTTTATGAAGAGAAACTAACATAGTAACTGTAGAAGTCTCCCTTTTTTGCAAAAATATTACTGTATTTGACGGCGTATAAGGCGCACTTTGTTTTACTAAAAATATCTTTTAAAATTCCCATGCCATATGTAGGTTTAAAATTCGCCATAATCGGCCGGAATTAGCTACCTGGCAACTCCTATTAGCTTAGACTTAAACATGAAGGAGCAATGGCAAACTTGGATGGCATTGCCTGATCACGACTTTACACTTACAGGAAGAATAAAAAGACCCGGTATTGCAAAAGTCTGCGAATGTGTGAAGCAAGCTTAGGATAATATTAGACCAGAAATTGTTGTGAAATCATTTAAAGTGTGGCATTAGAAATGCCCTCAATGGAACGGAAAATGACAGTAGTATTAAAAATGAATATCAGAGTTTTGATAACAAAGACGACGAGTTTTTTTTTTCTTACCTTTAATAATGTTTTTACACGCTTTATTACCTCGCTTGTTGTGAAATGATTTTAAATAATCTAACTGCTGATTAATTAACCACATTAGAGAGTTTCTTTTCTTGCATGCGCGCAACAGTGTCTATTGGGTGGCTTTCGAAGCAACACCGTGCAAACGATTCTTGGGATGTTCAAAATAGTTCTATATTGCCCAGACTATATTTGTCTATATCCCTGAGATGAGATATTATGATTACTTACATTATTTACATTATTCGGACTGTTATCCTCTTCTTCATTGCCATATTCACAACATTTCGGCCGTTGTACGCTCCGGCCTTTATTTCTATATCTCTCTATATATATATCTATATATCTGAGATGAGGTATTATGATTACTTGCATTATTTATATTATTTGGACTGTTATCCTCATCTTCATTGCCATATTCACAACATTTTTGCCTCTATATCTCTGAGATGAGGTATTATGATTAATTACATTATTCATATTATTCTGATGTTATCCTCATCTTCATTGGCATATTCACAACATTTCGGCCATTGTACGCTCCGGCCTTTATGTCTCTCTCTCTCTCTCTCTCTCTCTCTCTCTCTCTCTCTATCTATCTATCTATCTATCTATCTATCTATCTATCTGAGATGAGGTATTATGATTACTTACATTATTTACATTATTCGGACTGTTATCCTCTTCTTCATTGCCATATTCACAACGTTTCAGCCGTTGTACGCTCCGGCCTTTATTTCTATCTCCCTCTCTCTCTATATCTATATATCTGAGATGAGGTATTATGATTAATTACATTATTTATATTATTCTGACTGTTATCCTCATCTTCATTGCCATATTCACAACGTTTCGACCGTTGTACGTTCCGGCCTTCTTCAGGCGATTGAAATTTCGGACCGAACCCTTCATTACGTCCACCTGGGCAGTTTGTTCTAGTTCCACGTGCCATGCCTCTTCCGGATGTCTCAGTTATTTCCCTTTAACTCAATTCTACAAATTTTTTGGTTTACCACTGCTGTAGCCTGGTATTGAACTCACATCTCTTTTTGCGTCTAGTCACCGGATTTAACGAATGTCTTTGATTCACCGAGCCAGATTATATTTGGTTTTATATTTATTATATTTAAACATCATCTGATTCATCTGAGCTTATTTTAGAAAGATATATATATATATATATATATATATATATATATAACTAGACTCGTTTCGAAGACTTTCCCTGACGATCCGTTTAGGTGAAACCTAGGTAGGTTTGTCTGGCTCACGAGGTGTATCTATCTATCTATCTATCTATCTATCTATCTATCTATCTATCTATCTATATATATATATATATATATATATATATATATACAAAATAGCATTTTAAACTAAATTCGGATAAACAAAAGTGAGATAATCTATTCCAGATCACGATTCCCTAAAATGTAATATAATTTTAAATGAGAGTCATGTATTTCCCAAGGAGTTCAGCTAGAGAATATTTGCGAAGTGTTCCCGAAAATATAAAATTATCATATTTTTCTAAAGACATTTTTCTTGCGCCGACCACCCCCACAAAAAAAAAAAAAATAAATCGTTAATATCTCAAATAAATAATTCATTATAACCATGAAAGAAATATGGCCTAATTTATCGGGGTTTTCCTAGCATAGTATAAGGTATAGAAAACACTTTTTCAAAACCATTATTACAGTTCTCTATACTGACAGCCTGATTCCATACAGCAACATGTCAAAGAACATTGGTTCAGAATTCCCTCTTGCAGACTATTCCTGATGAGTCAAATTACTATTTGGAACTCAGCCACTGGTATTTACAGATTTTTTTAAAACTTAGCACTTGGCTAAAAGTGTTGGTTAGGTTGATGGATTTGAAGACATATCCACTCATATTGGGTTCTTTAGTGTCAAAAATATACTCGAATCTTGGGGTAAACTTTGTTTATTCTTGGGTCTTACAGGCAAAATTTAGTCGTGTTTCATCTTGAGTATAGAGTTAAATCCATTAAGACGTAAGGCGTTACTGAATGTGAAAGAATAAGATAAAAAGAAAACATTATAAAGGAAAGAGAAGAATAAAAGAAGAGAGAATATAATGATTAACAGATGGAAACAGCCTGGGATACGTAGAAAAAGAGAGAGAGAGATGACGAAACTGTGATAGCTAGATAGATATGAACAGAATGAGATAGATAGATAGATAGATAGATAGATAGATAGATGAATATCAATGGATAGATAGATATCATGGATAGATAGATAGATAGATAGATAGATAGATAGATATCAATAGATGAGATAGATAGATAGATAGATAGATAGATAGATAGATAGATAGATAGATAGATAGATAGATAGATAGATATAAACAGAATGAGATAGATAGATAGATATGCATGGATAGATAAATAGATAGAAAGTAAGATATCAACAGACTGTGATAGATAGATAGATAGATATCAACGGAGTGAAATAGATAGATAGATAGATAGATAGATAGATAGATAGATAGCAACGGAGTGAGATAGATAGATAGATAGATAGATAGATAGATAGATAGATAGATAGATAGATAGATAGATATCAACGGAGTGAGATAGATAGATAGATAGATAGATAGATAGATAGATAGATAGATAGATAGATAGATAGATATCAACGGAGTGAGATAGATAGATAGATATAAACAGAATGAGGTTTACAGATATGAATGGATAGATAAATAGATAGAAAGTAAGATATGAACAGACCGTGATAGATAGATAGATATCAACGGAGTGAAATAGATAGATAGATAGATAGATAGATAGATAGATAGATAGATAGATAGATAGATAGATATGAACGGATTGTGATAGATATATAGATAGATAGATAGATAGATAGATAGATAGATATAAACAGAATGAGATAGATATGAATGGATAGATAAATAGATAGAAAGTAAGATATGAACAGACTGTGATAGATAGATAAGATAGATAGATAGATAGATAGATAGATAGATTTGTTTTGGTTTGGTTTGTTTTACGGCATATCAACCACAATGGGTTATTTAATGCCGCCAAAATTTCCATTTTTTTTTCAGAAATGTATCGTTTGGTTTGTTTTGTTTTATGGCATATTAACTTCAACGGGTTATTTAATGCTGACAAGATTTTTAGTTCTGATAATATTTTCTTTTTTCAAAAAATTATTGCTGATAATATTATTTTTAAAGTATTTCTGGTATTAAATTCTATTTTTACACTTTCTCTCGTGTTTTGAGTCAGATTGTGGAGTCAACTATTTTTCCTATAGTTGGGATACTAGCAGGTGCTACTTTTCCCTTGGACAACATTGATGGCATGGAGAGGGGAAATGTGCTGAATTGGCAACTTCCGATCTCTCATAACACCCTTCCCAGGGCCGCGCCCTGGAGAGGACACTCCAACGTCGCCCCACCGCGATAGCAAAACACGCCAAGCAGCTACACGGGAGAGAGCGTCTTCAAATTGCATTCGTTGACATCAAGACTATCACTTCCATGTGGGCCTGTACAGCCATAACATACGTTGCGTCGCCATCAGCAACTGAGGCATAACTCTATGGCGACAGACGGATGCTGCATGCTTGAGTCTATAGGTAAACATTGATAGATTATACGATGGGCAATTTATATGTTCTAAAACTGCCTACACCTATTCCCACTCGTTTTATTTTGGGCCGGTTCAGAATGTTTAAACTCTCCACTGTATATGACTGCTTACTCAGATGAATGATTAAAATTGCTACGATCGAATGAAGCTTGTAGGACCATCTTTCTTCGAAGGTTATAAACTGTCGCTAAGGATTCATAAACAAAAATCTGTACAAAAAAAACAAAAAATCATTTTACCACTTGTAAACTTTCAACAGAGCTAACAAATAAAATAGATTCCATATACAATGCAAACAGAAAATCCTTACATTATGAAGAGGTTATCGACGGAATATTTTTTTTTCATTCGTCGACAGCTGGAAGAGGACACGCAATATTAAAATATCCGAGATAACATTGTCATTAATAGGGATTTCGTTTTTTCTTTCAATTACCCTCTGCGCAACACGCCTATCAAAGGTCATATATGTTTATATGACGCATTTAACCAGAATTTTCTGTCATAGACGATTCGATTTCATACGGTGTTATTATTAGACGTACAGACAATTAATCGAACTAGTTTCAGCAAAAATCGATATTTGACTCGATTGTTGTTTAAATACTCTAATCCATTTTTATCCTTTCTTTTTTAGGTACTAATCTATGGAAGCAGCTTATTGCAAGGCAGGTATTACGATTATGATGGGAACGTTCGAAACGTGAAGTGAAGGTAAGTCAATATTTCATATTGTGTTCCACCGTAATGTAAAAAAGAAAAAGAAGAAAGATTTGTTCAAAATGCGGCGGAAGAACTCATGTAAAAGTCGACTTTTATAATCATTCATTGTTTAAAGTCAGATGTGAAGGAATCTGGGATATTTAACAAAAAATAATATTTATGGAAGATTCTAGTTGATTATAGAATTATAAACGAGCCCACTTCTGCAAAACTATTACTTGATGTATTTCATAGGGGTTGACGATTATGTAAATGCTATATATCATGTGGTTATATGACGACATCCATAGAAGGTCAAGTTGTTAAAAAATTACATGTCGTATTGGGGTCAACAGTTATATGGATACAACCTTTTAGAGTCTGAAATTTATGCATGAATCCAAATTATCATAGCATAATTAGGTCAACTGGTTGAAAAATATTACTTGACTTCTTTCTTAGGGATCGACGATTACATGGATACTACTTTTGAGAGACTGAAATTTATGCATGAATCCAAATTATCATAGCATTAGTAGACCAACTAGTTGAAAAATATTACTTGACTTGCTAAGCGTTTGTATACAGTTGACAGTCTAGATATTTCTGAACGGATTTGTCCCAAATGACGACATCTATATGAAAACCTCGAACTGAAAAGGCTATTTAAGAATATGACTCGATTTTTCAGTTGATGTTTTGGTTTTGTACCAACTTGCGGCGTTGAGCGAAACTATCTCTAGATTAACGCGTTCTATGTTCAATTTTCTTTTCACCTATTCTTAATTGGTTATAAAGGATTTATACGCCGAGTTAGCTGAGGTTTTTAGTATCTACTGATATCACATCTGGCATTTTTATAATGAATACAGGGAAGGTGGTATTAATTTTCTGATTCCAATTAAAGATCATAGTTTCTCTTTTGGAAAGTTTCTCGTATTCTACGACGGAAAAGGTGACGAAAAAGACAATTGTTTTTCGAGAAAATGGGAACGTATTCTGCATGATACGCCGTAGACAGAATATCAAATATAGTTACAGGTGGCCCTAAAAATATCTTGGATATTTTAATATTGCGTGTCCTCTTCCAGTTGTCGACGAATGAAAAAAAAATATTCCGATAAAAGCAGTTGGTCTTATTGAATTTTGGAGAAAAAAAATCGTTTATTTTGCTACCGCGTTCGTCGGCGAGTGTGTTATTTTTCTGACTGTTTACATACATTAGGATTTGTGACATCGGACCTTCGAATCGAAATTCCGACATTTCTTTCTGTCCCTGATATTCGAGTTTGGATTTACGATTTCTTTTCTTCGTTTTATGGAAGCAAACTGTAAACAGAAATCTTTTGTTCAAGTACGACGAAGCTGACTACAAGTTTACAGTCATGAACAACAATGTCGGCGACCAGCTGTCTTTTTGATTGGTAAGCAATATTGTCTATTACAATATCTAGTGATTTGCGTATTGCAATTCCAGCTTCATATTGTTTTTTTCTACTTGTGGCCAGTCGAAAATAAATTGTATCTCAATTGCACAACGGAACCATACGCGCCTCTTGCATGCAGACGATGTCAAGATTGGCTTTCTTGCATTCTTCTAAAAGAAAGTGCATCCTGAAATCATCTGAACGTAGCCATTTTTTTAATTGGTGTAGATAAGCTTACAAGACCATTCCTTAACAGTCGTAGATCATTTCAACCTCGGCATTGTTTGCCATGGAGGGGTGCGTCTCTTGTTAACTATCACCAAAGACGATGTGGCATTTCGTTATATTTCTTGCATTCTCATGAAGTCGAACCGTCGGTTTTATAGTAGAGTTTCCTTCTTCTAGACTGATGACATTAAGATGGTTATTGAACCCTATTTATCCGCTTGGTCTCATGTCAGAATTTACCTTATACTAGATATGTTTTTACTACGGCTTCTGCTGTTCAAGTCACTCATGTATAATGATATACAGTATATGATGGATACATTGTCGTGTAAATTAGACAAAAATGAGGCCCTTATCAACGGATTCTGGAGTTTTTTTTTTATCAGAACAATCAGAGTGAGTATTTCGAGCTGCCGTACCTTCGTAATCACCATTAGACTCATCCAACTCTTTCCGCATCCTCTGCATTGTCCTCAGATTGACACCCAATGACTGGTTTCTACTGCTTGTGTGGCATAGTTCGGTTGTAGATTCCGAGATGAAATCCGGTACCAATAAATAACAAACGCCAAGAAGGAGTATAGGAAAATAAATGTATTAATGTAATAATACAAACTGGTAATGAAGGTTAGTAGTTCCAGGAATGCGGGTTAGTAGCAAAAAATATATATAGTCTTTAGTATCGACATATCACTGTATGACTTACTGAGTCTACGTGCTTGCTCACTGTGACTCTTGCTCGTTCGCCCTCCTTTCTCGTTCTTCTTCAGGTATTCACCAGCAATAGTATATGAGTCCTGCGTGAGTCCATTTCTGTAAAAAGGGGAGAATCCCTCAATAGGTTCAGAGTCCTGTTCCAGCAGCCACTCCCTTGAACCAGGGTAGTAATACCCACTAAACGCTGAGGCCCTCACCAACAAATTCGGGAGTTCTTTTCGTATCAGAACGAGTGAGTTTTCTGAATATTGTCCTCATATTGGCAAACAAACACTCGTATTGTAGATTCCGGCGCGAATGCCAAGCAGTACAGCATGCCTTTTCCAAATTTCTGGCGCAGTGTATTGTGTCATTGTGCTCTTTTTCTCACAGACAGTGTCCAACTGAGCCGGCTATACTGTGCAGTTGACAAAATCAAAAACAGACAACGCGCAAAATATAAAATGGGGACAATTTATCCATCGTATGCATTTTCTGGGGGTTGTTAGTGGAGTGACATTCTGTTGCAGACTTCACGGTGGTTGTGAGATTTAGATTAAAGTTAAAAAGGGCACTCCTTGCCTTTTTCGGTACCGGGGCTGGCTTTTGCATTCTAAACTATCCTAGATGTCAGGATACGATTTTTTTTTATTAAAATTTGCAGAAGAAATAAAAAATGGAAAATTTACACATTAAAACAACAAAAATCCATGTAGAAAATATATTACGTAAGCTAGTGTTCAGATAAACAAATGAAAATCAAATGTACCAGATACCTTTGGAAACATCTAGTTTCAGTTGATAAAGTAAGAATTGTATGAGATGATAATTCCAGGAAAAAAATGTTCCACCATTCTTTTGGATATTTCCAGCATTCAACTGGCCAAATTTCACTCGTTCTGTTCTTAACCCCTTCAATTGCTCTTTTGATACCAGGGTGGGTTGGATTCGAAAACTCTCCTAAGAGTCACGGAACGATTTTACAAAAATGGTAAAGGAGAGTAAAAGAGAAGAATGCAAAATCTATTGCAAGAAGATAGTAGGTAGGGTTGTCCACAAAGGGAAGAGAGCAAGATGTTAACTACAAAATGGAAACATTAGAATCAAGGAAGACCAGAAATGTAAATATCTAAGAATTTTTTTGAAAAGGGTCGGTGAATACAACATCGAAATTCGAAGGCGCATGGCGATTGCGAAAGGTGACGTTCAAAAGTTAAGCAAAATATTAAGAAACAGGAAAATTTCGTTAGAAACAAAGAAAATAATAATGGACTGTTACGTAATATCAGTCTTCCTATATGGCAGTGAATGATGGACAATCTCCTCACAGATGAAGAAGAGATTTGAAACAAGAGAAACAAAGAAAAGAGTACTGAACTGTTACGTAATATCAGTCCTCCTATATGGGAGTGAATGCGGGACAATCTCTTCACAGATGAAGAAGAGACTTGAAACAAGAGAAACAAAGAAAAGAGTACTGAACTGTTACGTAATATCAGTCCTCCTATATGGCAGTGAATGCTGAACAATCTCCTCACAGATGAAGAAGAGACTTGAAACAAGAGAAACAAAGAAAAGAGTACTGAACTGTTACGTAATATCAGTCCTCCTATATAGCAGTGAATGCTGGACAATCTCCTCACAGATGAAGAAGAGACTTGAAACAAGAGAAACAAAGAAAAGAGTACTGAACTGTTACGTAATATCAGTCCTCCTATATGGCAGTGAATGCTGGACAATCTCCTCACAGATGAAGAAGAGACTTGAAACAAGAGAAACAAAGAAAAGAGGACTGAACTGTTACGTAATATCAGTCCTCCTATATGGCAGTGAATGCTGGACAATCTCCTCACAGATGAAGAAGAGACTTGAAACAAGAGAAACAAAGAAAAGAGTACTGAACTGTTACGTAATATCAGTCCTCCTATATGGCAGTGAATGCTGGACAATCTCCTCACAGATGAAGAAGAGACTTGAAACAAGAGAAACAAAGAAAAGAGGACTGAACTGTTACGTAATATCAGTCCTCCTATATGGCAGTGAATGATGGACAATCTCATCTCAGATGAAGAGATTTGAAACAAGAGAAACAAAGAAAAGAGTACTGAACTGTTACGTAATATCAGTCCTCCTATATGGCAGTGAATGCTGGACAATCTCCTCACAGATGAAGAAGAGACTTGAAACAAGAGAAACAAAGAAAAGAGGACTGAACTGTTACGTAATATCAGTCCTCCTATATGGCAGTGAATGCTGGACAATCTCCTCACAGATGAAGAAGAGACTTGAAACAAGAGAAACAAAGAAAAGAGGACTGAACTGTTACGTAATATCAGTCCTCCTATATGGCAGTGAATGCTGGACAATCTCCTCACAGATGAAGAAGAGACTTGAAACAAGAGAAACAAAGAAAAGAGTACTGAACTGTTACGTAATATCAGTCCTCCTATATGGCAGTGAATGCTGGACAATCTCCTCACAGATGAAGAAAACAGAAAAGAGACTTGAAACAAGAGAAACAAAATCTCATCTCAGAAAGAAAAGAGGAAACAAAGAAAAGAGTACTGAACTGTTACGTAATATCAGTCCTCCTATATGGCAGTGAATGATGGACAATCTCCTCACAGATGAAGAAGAGACTTGAAACAAGAGAAACAAAAAAAAGAGTACTGAACTGTTACGTAATATCAGTCCTCCTATATGGCAGTGAATGCTGGACAATCTCCTCACAGATGAAGAAGAGACTTGAAACAAGAGAAACAAAGAAAAGAGTACTGAACTGTTACGTAATATCAGTCCTCCTATATGGCAGTGAATGCTGGACAATCTCCTCACAGATGAAGAAGAGACTTGAAACAAGAGAAACAAAGAAAAGAGTACTGAACTGTTACGTAATATCAGTCCTCCTATATGGCAGTGAATGCTGGACAATCTCCTCACAGATGAAGAAGAGACTTGAAACAAGAGAAACAAAGAAAAGAGTACTGAACTGTTACGTAATATCAGTCCTCCTATATGGCAGTGAATGCTGGACAATCTCCTCACAGATGAAGAAGAGACTTGAAACAAGAGAAACAAAAAAAAAAGAGTACTGAACTGTTATGTAATATCAGTCCTCCTATATGGCAGTGAATGCTGGACAATCTCCTCACAGATGAAGAAGAGACTTGAAACAAGAGAAACAAAGAAAAGAGTACTGAACTGTTATGTAATATCAGTCCTCCTATATGGCAGTGAATGCTGGACAATCTCCTCACAGATGAAGAAGAGACTTGAAACAAGAGAAACAAAAAAAAAGAGTACTGAACTGTTATGTAATATCAGTCCTCCTATATGGCAGTGAATGCTGGACAATCTCCTCACAGATGAAGAAGAGACTTGAAACAAGAGAAACAAAAGAAAAAAGAGTACTGAACTGTTATGTAATATCAGTCCTCCTATATGGCAGTGAATGCTGGACAATCTCCTCTCAGATGAAGAAGAGACTTGAAACAAGAGAAACAAAGAAAAAGAGTACTGAACTGTTACGTAATATCAGTCCTCCTATATGGCAGTGAATGCTGGACAATCTCCTCACAGATGAAGAAGAGACTTGAAACAAGAGAAACAAAGAAAAGAGTACTGAACTGTTACGTAATATCAGTCCTCCTATATGGCAGTGAATGCTGGACAATCTCCTCAGAGATGAAGAAAACAAAGACTTGAAACAAGAGAAACAAAAGAAAAAGAGTACTGAACTGTTACGTAATATCAGTCCTCCTATATGGCAGTGAATGCTGGACAATCTCCTCACAGATGAAGAAGAGACTTGAAACAAGAGAAACAAAGAAAAGAGTACTGAACTGTTACGTAATATCAGTCCTCCTATATGGCAGTGAATGCTGGACAATCTCCTCACAGATGAAGAAGAGACTTGAAACAAGAGAAACAAAGAAAAGAGTACTGAACTGTTATGTAATATCAGTCCTCCTATATGGCAGTGAATGCTGGACAATCTCCTCACAGATGAAGAAGAGACTTGAAACAAGAGAAACAAAGAAAAGAGTACTGAACTGTTACGTAATATCAGTCCTCCTATATGGCAGTGAATGCTGGACAATCTCCTCACAGATGAAGAAGAGACTTGAAACAAGAGAAACAAAGAAAAAGAGTACTGAACTGTTACGTAATATCAGTCCTCCTATATGGCAGTGAATGTTGGACAATCTCCTCACAGATGAAGAAGAGACTTGAAACAAGAGAAACAAAGAAAAAGAGTACTGAACTGTTACGTAATATCAGTCCTCCTATATGGCAGTGAATGCTGGACAATCTCCTCACAGATGAAGAAGAGACTTGAAACAAGAGAAACAAAGAAAAAGAGTACTGAACTGTTACGTAATATCAGTCCTCCTATATGGCAGTGAATGCTGGACAATCTCCTCACAGATGAAGAAGAGACTTGAAACAAGAGAAACAAAGAAAAGAGTACTGAACTGTTACGTAATATCAGTCCTCCTATATGGCAGTGAATGCTGGACAATCTCCTCACAGATGAAGAAGAGACTTGAAACAAGAGAAACAAAGAAAAGAGTACTGAACTGTTACGTAATATCAGTCCTCCTATATGGCAGTGAATGCTGGACAATCTCCTCACAGATGAAGAAGAGACTTGAAACAAGAGAAACAAAGAAAAGAGTACTGAACTGTTACGTAATATCAGTCCTCCTATATGGCAGTGAATGCTGGACAATCTCCTCACAGATGAAGAAGAGACTTGAAACAAGAGAAACAAAAAAAAAGAGTACTGAACTGTTATGTAATATCAGTCCTCCTATATGGCAGTGAATGCTGGACAATCTCCTCACAGATGATGAAGAAAACAAGAGAAACAAAGAAAAGAGTACTGAACTGTTATGTAATATCAGTCCTCCTATATGGCAAATGCTGGACAATCTCCTCAAAGAAACTTGAAACAAGAGAAACAAAAAAAAGAGTACTGAACTGTTACGTAATATCAGTCCTCCTATATGGCAGTGAATGCTGGACAATCTCCTCACAGATGAAGAAGAGACTTGAAACAAGAGAAACAAAGAAAAGAGTACTGAACTGTTACGTAATATCAGTCCTCCTATATGGCAGTGAATGCTGGACAATCTCCTCACAGATGAAGAAGAGACTTGAAACAAGAGAAACAAAGAAAAGAGTACTGAACTGTTACGTAATATCAGTCCTCCTATATGGCAGTGAATGCTGGACAATCTCCTCACAGATGAAGAAGAGACTTGAAACAAGAGAAACAAAGAAAAGAGTACTGAACTGTTACGTAATATCAGTCCTCCTATATGGCAGTGAATGCTGGACAATCTCCTCACAGATGAAGAAGAGACTTGAAACAAGAGAAACAAAGAAAAAAGTACTGAACTGTTACGTAATATCAGTCCTCCTATATGGCAGTGAATGCTGGACAATCTCCTCACAGATGAAGAAGAGACTTGAAACAAGAGAAACAAAGAAAAGAGTACTGAACTGTTACGTAATATCAGTCCTCCTATATGGCAGTGAATGCTGGACAATCTCCTCACAGATGAAGAAGAGACTTGAAACAAGAGAAACAAAGAAAAGAGTACTGAACTGTTACGTAATATCAGTCCTCCTATATGGCAGTGAATGCTGGACAATCTCCTCACAGATGAAGAAGAGACTTGAAACAAGAGAAACAAAGAAAAGAGTACTGAACTGTTATGTAATATCAGTCCTCCTATATGGCAGTGAATGCTGGACAATCTCCTCACAGATGAAGAAGAGACTTGAAACAAGAGAAACAAAGAAAAGAGTACTGAACTGTTACGTAATATCAGTCCTCCTATATGGCAGTGAATGCTGGACAATCTCCTCACAGATGAAGAAGAGACTTGAAACAAGAGAAACAAAGAAAAAGAGTACTGAACTGTTATGTAATATCAGTCCTCCTATATGGCAGTGAATGCTGGACAATCTCCTCACAGATGAAGAAGAGACTTGAAACAAGAGAAACAAAAAAAAAAGAGTACTGAACTGTTACGTAATATCAGTCCTCCTATATGGCAGTGAATGCTGGACAATCTCCTCACAGATGAAGAAGAGACTTGAAACAAGAGAAACAAAGAAAAGAGTACTGAACTGTTACGTAATATCAGTCCTCCTATATGGCAGTGAATGCTGGACAATCTCCTCACAGATGAAGAAGAGACTTGAAACAAGAGAAACAAAGAAAAGAGTACTGAACTGTTACGTAATATCAGTCCTCCTATATGGCAGTGAATGCTGGACAATCTCCTCACAGATGAAGAAGAGACTTGAAACAAGAGAAACAAAGAAAAGAGTACTGAACTGTTACGTAATATCAGTCCTCCTATATGGCAGTGAATGCTGGACAATCTCCTCACAGATGAAGAAGAGACTTGAAACAAGAGAAACAAAGAAAAGAGTACTGAACTGTTACGTAATATCAGTCCTCCTATATGGCAGTGAATGCTGGACAATCTCCTCACAGATGAAGAAGAGACTTGAAACAAACAGAAACAAAGAAAAAGAGTACTGAACTGTTATGTAATATCAGTCCTCCTATATGGCAGTGAATGCTGGACAATCTCCTCACAGATGAAGAAGAGACTTGAAACAAGAGAAACAAAAAAAAAGAGTACTGAACTGTTATGTAATATCAGTCCTCCTATATGGCAGTGAATGCTGGACAATCTCCTCACAGATGAAGAAGAGACTTGAAACAAGAGAAACAAAGAAAAGAGTACTGAACTGTTATGTAATATCAGTCCTCCTATATGGCAGTGAATGCTGGACAATCTCCTCACAGATGAAGAAGAGACTTGAAACAAGAGAAACAAAGAAAAGAGTACTGAACTGTTATGTAATATCAGTCCTCCTATATGGCAGTGAATGCTGGACAATCTCCTCACAGATGAAGAAGAGACTTGAAACAAGAAAAACAAAAAAAAGAGTACTGAACTGTTACGTAATATCAGTCCTCCTATATGGCAGTGAATGCTGGACAATCTCCTCACAGATGAAGAAGAGACTTGAAACAAGAGAAACAAAGAAAAGAGTACTGAACTGTTATGTAATATCAGTCCTCCTATATGGCAGTGAATGCTGGACAATCTCCTCACAGATGAAGAAGAGACTTGAAACAAGAGAAACAAAGAAAAGAGTACTGAACTGTTATGTAATATCAGTCCTCCTATATGGCAGTGAATGCTGGACAATCTCCTCACAGATGAAGAAGAGACTTGAAACAAGAGAAACAAAAGAAAAGAGTACTGAACTGTTACGTAATATCAGTCCTCCTATATGGCAGTGAATGCTGGACAATCTCCTCACAGATGAAGAAGAGACTTGAAACAAGAGAAACAAAGAAAAAGAGTACTGAACTGTTACGTAATATCAGTCCTCCTATATGGCAGTGAATGCTGGACAATCTCCTCACAGATGAAGAAGAGACTTGAAACAAGAGAAACAAAGAAAAGAGTACTGAACTGTTACGTAATATCAGTCCTCCTATATGGCAGTGAATGCTGGACAATCTCCTCACAGATGAAGAAGAGACTTGAAACAAGAGAAACAAAGAAAAATATGAGTACTGAACTGTTATGTAATATCAGTCCTCCTATATGGCAGTGAATGCTGGACAATCTCCTCACAGATGAAGAAGAGACTTGAAACAAGAGAAACAAAGAAAAGAGTACTGAACTGTTACGTAATATCAGTCCTCCTATATGGCAGTGAATGCTGGACAATCTCCTCACAGATGAAGAAGAGACTTGAAACAAGAGAAACAAAGAAAAAAAAGTACTGAACTGTTACGTAATATCAGTCCTCCTATATGGCAGTGAATGCTGGACAATCTCCTCACAGATGAAGAAGAGACTTGAAACAAGAGAAACAAAGAAAAGAGTACTGAACTGTTACGTAATATCAGTCCTCCTATATGGCAGTGAATGCTGGACAATCTCCTCACAGATGAAGAAGAGACTTGAAACAAGAGAAACAAAGAAAAAAGAGTACTGAACTGTTACGTAATATCAGTCCTCCTATATGGCAGTGAATGCTGGACAATCTCCTCACAGATGAAGAAGAGACTTGAAACAAGAGAAACAAAGAAAAGAGTACTGAACTGTTACGTAATATCAGTCCTCCTATATGGCAGTGAATGCTGGACAATCTCCTCACAGATGAAGAAGAGACTTGAAACAAGAGAAACAAAGAAAAAAAGAGTACTGAACTGTTACGTAATATCAGTCCTCCTATATGGCAGTGAATGCTGGACAATCTCCTCACAGATGAAGAAGAGACTTGAAACAAGAGAAACAAAGAAAAGAGTACTGAACTGTTATGTAATATCAGTCCTCCTATATGGCAGTGAATGCTGGACAATCTCCTCACAGATGAAGAAGAGACTTGAAACAAGAGAAACAAAGAAAAGAGTACTGAACTGTTATGTAATATCAGTCCTCCTATATGGCAGTGAATGCTGGACAATCTCCTCACAGATGAAGAAGAGACTTGAAACAAAGAGAAACAAAAGAAAAGAGTACTGAACTGTTACGTAATATCAGTCCTCCTATATGGCAGTGAATGCTGGACAATCTCCTCACAGATGAAGAAGAGACTTGAAACAAGAGAAACAAAGAAAAGAGTACTGAACTGTTACGTAATATCAGTCCTCCTATATGGCAGTGAATGCTGGACAATCTCCTCACAGATGAAGAAGAGACTTGAAACAAGAGAAACAAAGAAAAAAGAGTACTGAACTGTTACGTAATATCAGTCCTCCTATATGGCAGTGAATGCTGGACAATCTCCTCACAGATGAAGAAGAGACTTGAAACAAGAGAAACAAAGAAAAGAGTACTGAACTGTTACGTAATATCAGTCCTCCTATATGGCAGTGAATGCTGGACAATCTCCTCACAGATGAAGAAGAGACTTGAAACAAGAGAAACAAAGAAAAGATTACTGAACTGTTACGTAATATCAGTCCTCCTATATGGCAGTGAATGCTGGACAATCTCCTCACAGATGAAGAAGAGACTTGAAACAAGAGAAACAAAGAAAAGAGTACTGAACTGTTATGTAATATCAGTCCTCCTATATGGCAGTGAATGCTGGACAATCTCCTCACAGATGAAGAAGAGACTTGAAACAATAGAAACAAAGAAAAGAGTACTGAACTGTTACGTAATATCAGTCCTCCTATATGGCAGTGAATGCTGGACAATCTCCTCACAGATGAAGAAGAGACTTGAAACAAGAGAAACAAAGAAAAGAGTACTGAACTGTTATGTAATATCAGTCCTCCTATATGGCAGTGAATGCTGGACAATCTCCTCACAGATGAAGAAGAGACTTGAAACAAGAGAAACAAAGAAAAAGAGTACTGAACTGTTACGTAATATCAGTCCTCCTATATGGCAGTGAATGCTGGACAATCTCCTCACAGATGAAGAAGAGACTTGAAACAAGAGAAACAAAAAAAAAGAGTACTGAACTGTTACGTAATATCAGTCCTCCTATATGGCAGTGAATGCTGGACAATCTCCTCACAGATGAAGAAGAGACTTGAAACAAGAGAAACAAAGAAAAGTGCTGAACTGTACTGAACTGTTATGTAATATCAATCTCCTCCTATATGAAACAAAGAATGCTGGACAATCTCCTCCTCCTAGATGAAGAAATGAGACTTGAAACAAGAGAAAACAAAGAAAAAGAGTACTGAACTGTTACGTAATATCAGTCCTCCTATATGGCAGTGAATGCTGGACAATCTCCTCACAGATGAAGAAGAGACTTGAAACAAGAGAAACAAAGAAAAGTGTACTGAACTGTTATGTAATATCAGTCCTCCTATATGGCAGTGAATGCTGGACAATCACCTCACAGATGAAGAAGAGACTTGAAGGAAGAGAAACAAAGAAAAGAGTACTGAACTGTTATGTAATATCAGTCCTCCTATATGGCAGTGAATGCTGGACAATCTCCTCACAGATGAAGAAGAGAAACTTGAAACAAGAGAAAATTCCTCAAATGAAAAGAGACTTAAACAAGAGAAACAAAGAACTGTTACGTAATATCAGTCCTCCTATATGGCAGTGAATGCTGGACAATCTCCTCACAGATGAAGAAGAGACTTGAAGGAAGAGAAACAAAGAAAAGAGTACTGAACTGTTATGTAATATCAGTCCTCCTATATGGCAGTGAATGCTGGACAACCTCCTCACAGATGAAGAAGAGACTTGAATCAAGAGAAACAAAGAAAAGAGTACTGAACTGTTATGTAATATCAATCCTCCTATATGGCAGTGAATGCTGGACAATCTCCTGAAAGATGAAGAAGAGACTTAAAACAAGAGAAACAAAGAAAAAAGTACTGAACTGTTATGTAATATCAGTCCTCCTATATGGCAGTGAATGCTGGACAATCTCCTCACAGATGAAGAAGAGACTTGAAGCAAGAAAAACAAAGAAAAGAGTACTGAACTGTTATGTAATATCAGTCCTCCTATATGGCAGTGAATGCTGGACAATCTCCTCACAGATGAAGAAGAGACTTGAATCAAGAGAAACAAAGAAAAGAGTACTGAACTGTTATGTAATATCAGTCCTCCTATATGGCAGTGAATGCTGGACAATCTCCTCACAGATGAAGAAGAGACTTGAAACAAGAGAAAAAAAAGAAAAGAGTACTGAACTGTTATGTAATATCAGTCCTCCTATATGGCAGTGAATGCTGGACAATCTCCTCACAGATGAAGAAGAGACTTGAAACAAGAGAAACAAAGAAAAAGAGTACTGAACTGTTACGTAATATCAGTCCTCCTATATGGCAGTGAATGCTGGACAATCTCCTCACAGATGAAGAAGAGACTTGAAACAAGAGAAACAAAAAAAAAAGAGTACTGAACTGTTACGTAATATCAGTCCTCCTATATGGCAGTGAATGCTGGACAATCTCCTCACAGATGAAGAAGAGACTTGAAACAAGAGAAACAAAGAAAAGAGTACTGAACTGTTATGTAATATCAGTCCTCCTATATGGCAGTGAATGCTGGACAATCTCCTCACAGATGAAGAAGAGACTTGAAACAAGAGAAACAAAGAAAAGAGTACTGAACTGTTACGTAATATCAGTCCTCCTATATGGCAGTGAATGCTGGACAATCTCCTCACAGATGAAGAAGAGACTTGAAACAAGAGAAACAAAAAGAAAAAGAGTACTGAACTGTTATGTAATATCAGTCCTCCTATATGGCAGTGAATGCTGGACAATCTCCTCACAGATGAAGAAGAGACTTGAAACAAGAGAAACAAAAGAAAAGAGTACTGAACTGTTACGTAATATCAGTCCTCCTATATGGCAGTGAATGCTGGACAATCTCCTCACAGATGAAGAAGAGACTTGAAACAAGAGAAACAAAGAAAAGAGTACTGAACTGTTATGTAATATCAGTCCTCCTATATGGCAGTGAATGCTGGACAATCTCCCTCACAGATGAAGAAGAGACTTGAAACAAGAGAAACAAAGAAAAGAGTACTGAACTGTTACGTAATATCAGTCCTCCTATATGGCAGTGAATGCTGGACAATCTCCTCACAGATGAAGAAGAGACTTGAAACAAGAGAAACAAAAGAAAAGAGTACTGAACTGTTATGTAATATCAGTCCTCCTATATGGCAGTGAATGCTGGACAATCTCCTCACAGATGAAGAAGAGACTTGAAACAAGAGAAACAAAGAAAAGAGTACTGAACTGTTACGTAATATCAGTCCTCCTATATGGCAGTGAATGCTGGACAATCTCCTCACAGATGAAGAAGAGACTTGAAACAAGAGAAACAAAGAAAAGAGTACTGAACTGTTACGTAATATCAGTCCTCCTATATGGCAGTGAATGCTGGACAATCTCCTCACAGATGAAGAAGAGACTTGAAACAAGAGAAACAAAAAGAAAAGTACTGAACTGTTATGTAATATCAGTCCTCCTATATGGCAGTGAATGCTGGACAATCTCCTCACAGATGAAGAAGAGACTTGAAACAAGAGAAACAAAGAAAAAAAGTACTGAACTGTTACGTAATATCAGTCCTCCTATATGGCAGTGAATGCTGGACAATCTCCTCACAGATGAAGAAGAGACTTGAAACAAGAAAACAAAGAAAAAGAAACTGTTAAATATCAGTCCTCCTATATGGCAGTGAATGCTGGACAATTCCTCACAGATGAAGAAGAGACTTGAACAAGAGAAACAAAGAAAAGAGTACTGAACTATCAGTCCTCCTATATGGCAGTGAATGCTGGACAATCTCCTCACAGATGAAGAAGAGACTTGAAACAAGAGAAACAAAGAAAAAAGTACTGAACTGTTATGTAATATCAGTCCTCCTATATGGCAGTGAATGCTGGACAATCTCCTCACAGATGAAGAAGAGACTTGAAACAAGAGAAACAAAGAAAAGAGTACTGAACTGTTATGTAATATCAGTCCTCCTATATGGCAGTGAATGCTGGACAATCTCCTCACAGATGAAGAAGAGACTTGAAACAAGAGAAACAAAGAAAAAGAGTACTGAACTGTTATGTAATATCAGTCCTCCTATATGGCAGTGAATGCTGGACAATCTCCTCACAGATGAAGAAGAGACTTGAAACAAGAGAAACAAAAAGAAAGAGTACTGAACTGTTATGTAATATCAGTCCTCCTATATGGCAGTGAATGCTGGACAATCTCCTCACAGATGAAGAAGAGACTTGAAACAAGAGAAACAAAGAAAAAAGAGTACTGAACTGTTATGTAATATCAGTCCTCCTATATGGCAGTGAATGCTGGACAATCTCCTCACAGATGAAGAAGAGACTTGAAACAAGAGAAACAAAGAAAAGAGTACTGAACTGTTATGTAATATCAGTCCTCCTATATGGCAGTGAATGCTGGACAATCTCCTCACAGATGAAGAAGAGACTTGAAACAAGAGAAACAAAGAAAAAGTACTGAACTGTTACGTAATATCAGTCCTCCTATATGGCAGTGAATGCTGGACAATCTCCTCACAGATGAAGAAGAGACTTGAAACAAGAGAAACAAAGAAAAGAGTACTGAACTGTTATGTAATATCAGTCCTCCTATATGGCAGTGAATGCTGGACAATCTCCTCACAGATGAAGAAGAGACTTGAAACAAGAGAAACAAAGAAAAAGAGTACTGAACTGTTATGTAATATCAGTCCTCCTATATGGCAGTGAATGCTGGACAATCTCCTCACAGATGAAGAAGAGACTTGAAACAAGAGAAACAAAAAAAAGAGTACTGAACTGTTATGTAATATCAGTCCTCCTATATGGCAGTGAATGCTGGACAATCTCCTCACAGATGAAGAAGAGACTTGAAACAAGAGAAACAAAAAAAAAAAGAGTACTGAACTGTTATGTAATATCAGTCCTCCTATATGGCAGTGAATGCTGGACAATCTCCTCACAGATGAAGAAGAGACTTGAAACAAGAGAAACAAAAGAAAAGAGTACTGAACTGTTATGTAATATCAGTCCTCCTATATGGCAGTGAATGCTGGACAATCTCCTCACAGATGAAGAAGAGACTTGAAACAAGAGAAACAAAGAAAAGAGTACTGAACTGTTATGTAATATCAGTCCTCCTATATGGCAGTGAATGCTGGACAATCTCCTCACAGATGAAGAAGAGACTTGAAACAAGAGAAACAAAAAAAAAAGTACTGAACTGTTATGTAATATCAGTCCTCCTATATGGCAGTGAATGCTGGACAATCTCCTCACAGATGAAGAAGAGACTTGAAACAAGAGAAACAAAAGAAAGAGTACTGAACTGTTACGTAATATCAGTCCTCCTATATGGCAGTGAATGCTGGACAATCTCCTCACAGATGAAGAAGAGACTTGAAACAAGAGAAACAAAGAAAAGAGTACTGAACTGTTACGTAATATCAGTCCTCCTATATGGCAGTGAATGCTGGACAATCTCCTCACAGATGAAGAAGAGACTTGAAACAAGAGAAACAAAAGAAAAGAGTACTGAACTGTTACGTAATATCAGTCCTCCTATATGGCAGTGAATGCTGGACAATCTCCTCACAGATGAAGAAGAGACTTGAAACAAGAGAAACAAAGAAAAGAGTACTGAACTGTTATGTAATATCAGTCCTCCTATATGGCAGTGAATGCTGGACAATCTCCTCACAGATGAAGAAGAGACTTGAAACAAGAGAAACAAAGAAAAGAGTACTGAACTGTTATGTAATATCAGTCCTCCTATATGGCAGTGAATGCTGGACAATCTCCTCACAGATGAAGAAGAGACTTGAAACAAGAGAAACAAAGAAAAAAAGAGTACTGAACTGTTACGTAATATCAATCCTCCTATATGGCAGTGAATGCTGGACAATCTCCTCACAGATGAAGAAGAGACTTGAAACAAGAGAAACAAAGAAAAAGAGTACTGAACTGTTATGTAATATCAGTCCTCCTATATGGCAGTGAATGCTGGACAATCTCCTCACAGATGAAGAAGAGACTTGAAACAAGAGAAACAAAGAAAAGAGTACTGAACTGTTATGTAATATCAGTCCTCCTATATGGCAGTGAATGCTGGACAATCTCCTCACAGATGAAGAAGAGACTTGAAACAAGAGAAACAAAAGAAAAGAGTACTGAACTGTTACGTAATATCAGTCCTCCTATATGGCAGTGAATGCTGGACAATCTCCTCACAGATGAAGAAGAGACTTGAAACAAGAGAAACAAAGAAAAAAGTACTGAACTGTTACGTAATATCAGTCCTCCTATATGGCAGTGAATGCTGGACAATCTCCTCACAGATGAAGAAGAGACTTGAAACAAGAGAAACAAAGAAAAGAGTACTGAACTGTTACGTAATATCAGTCCTCCTATATGGCAGTGAATGCTGGACAATCTCCTCACAGATGAAGAAGAGACTTGAAACAAGAGAAACAAAGAAAAGAGTACTGAACTGTTACGTAATATCAGTCCTCCTATATGGCAGTGAATGCTGGACAATCTCTCTCACAGATGAAGAAGAGACTTGAAACAAGAGAAACAAAAGAAAAGAGTACTGAACTGTTACGTAATATCAGTCCTCCTATATGGCAGTGAATGCTGGACAATCTCCTCACAGATGAAGAAGAGACTTGAAACAAGAGAAACAAAGAAAAGAGTACTGAACTGTTACGTAATATCAGTCCTCCTATATGGCAGTGAATGCTGGACAATCTCCTCACAGATGAAGAAGAGACTTGAAACAAGAGAAACAAAGAAAAAAGTACTGAACTGTTACGTAATATCAGTCCTCCTATATGGCAGTGAATGCTGGACAATCTCCTCACAGATGAAGAAGAGACTTGAAACAAGAGAAACAAAAAAAAGAGTACTGAACTGTTACGTAATATCAGTCCTCCTATATGGCAGTGAATGCTGGACAATCTCCTCACAGATGAAGAAGAGACTTGAAACAAGAGAAACAAAGAAAAAGAGTACTGAACTGTTATGTAATATCAGTCCTCCTATATGGCAGTGAATGCTGGACAATCTCCTCACAGATGAAGAAGAGACTTGAAACAAGAGAAACAAAAAAAAGAGTACTGAACTGTTACGTAATATCAGTCCTCCTATATGGCAGTGAATGCTGGACAATCTCCTCACAGATGAAGAAGAGACTTGAAACAAGAGAAACAAAGAAAAGAGTACTGAACTGTTACGTAATATCAGTCCTCCTATATGGCAGTGAATGCTGGACAATCTCCTCACAGATGAAGAAGAGACTTGAAACAAGAGAAACAAAGAAAAAGAGTACTGAACTGTTACGTAATATCAGTCCTCCTATATGGCAGTGAATGCTGGACAATCTCCTCACAGATGAAGAAGAGACTTGAAACAAGAGAAACAAAGAAAAAGAGTACTGAACTGTTATGTAATATCAGTCCTCCTATATGGCAGTGAATGCTGGACAATCTCCTCACAGATGAAGAAGAGACTTGAAACAAGAGAAACAAAAAAACAAAGAAAGAGTACTGAACTGTTATGTAATATCAGTCCTCCTATATGGCAGTGAATGCTGGACAATCTCCTCACAGATGAAGAAGAGACTTGAAACAAGAGAAACAAAAGAAAAGAGTACTGAACTGTTACGTAATATCAGTCCTCCTATATGGCAGTGAATGCTGGACAATCTCCTCACAGATGAAGAAGAGACTTGAAACAAGAGAAACAAAGAAAAGAGTACTGAACTGTTATGTAATATCAGTCCTCCTATATGGCAGTGAATGCTGGACAATCTCCTCACAGATGAAGAAGAGACTTGAAACAAGAGAAACAAAGAAAAGAGTACTGAACTGTTACGTAATATCAGTCCTCCTATATGGCAGTGAATGCTGGACAATCTCCTCACAGATGAAGAAGAGACTTGAAACAAGAGAAACAAAGAAAAAGAGTACTGAACTGTTATGTAATATCAGTCCTCCTATATGGCAGTGAATGCTGGACAATCTCCTCACAGATGAAGAAGAGACTTGAAACAAGAGAAACAAAGAAAAAAAGTACTGAACTGTTATGTAATATCAGTCCTCCTATATGGCAGTGAATGCTGGACAATCTCCTCACAGATGAAGAAGAGACTTGAAACAAGAGAAACAAAGAAAAAGAGTACTGAACTGTTATGTAATATCAGTCCTCCTATATGGCAGTGAATGCTGGACAATCTCCTCACAGATGAAGAAGAGACTTGAAACAAGAGAAACAAAGAAAAAAGAGTACTGAACTGTTACGTAATATCAGTCCTCCTATATGGCAGTGAATGCTGGACAATCTCCTCACAGATGAAGAAGAGACTTGAAACAAGAGAAACAAAGAAAAGAGTACTGAACTGTTACGTAATATCAGTCCTCCTATATGGCAGTGAATGCTGGACAATCTCCTCACAGATGAAGAAGAGACTTGAAACAAGAGAAACAAAGAAAAGAGTACTGAACTGTTACGTAATATCAGTCCTCCTATATGGCGTGAATGCTGGACAATCTCCTCACAGATGAAGAAGAGACTTGAAACAAGAGAAACAAAAGAAAAAGAGTACTGAACTGTTATGTAATATCAGTCCTCCTATATGGCAGTGAATGCTGGACAATCTCCTCACAGATGAAGAAGAGACTTGAAACAAGAGAAACAAAGAAAAGAGTACTGAACTGTTATGTAATATCAGTCCTCCTATATGGCAGTGAATGCTGGACAATCTCCTCACAGATGAAGAAGAGACTTGAAACAAGAGAAACAAACAAAGAAAAAAACTGTAATATCTGAACTGTTATGGCAGTAATATCAATCCTCCTATATGAAGCAGTGAATGCAAAGGACAATCTCAGTCCTCCTATAGATGAAGAAGACAACTTGAAATGAAGAAGAGAAACAAAGAAAAAAAGAAAAGAGTACTGAACTGTTATGTAATATCAGTCCTCCTATATGGCAGTGAATGCTGGACAATCTCCTCACAGATGAAGAAGAGACTTGAAACAAGAGAAACAAAAGAAAAGAGTACTGAACTGTTATGTAATATCAGTCCTCCTATATGGCAGTGAATGCTGGACAATCTCCTCACAGATGAAGAAGAGACTTGAAACAAGAGAAACAAAGAAAAGAGTACTGAACTGTTACGTAATATCAGTCCTCCTATATGGCAGTGAATGCTGGACAATCTCCTCACAGATGAAGAAGAGACTTGAAACAAGAGAAACAAAAGAAAAGAGTACTGAACTGTTATGTAATATCAGTCCTCCTATATGGCAGTGAATGCTGGACAATCTCCTCACAGATGAAGAAGAGACTTGAAACAAGAGAAACAAAGAAAAAGAGTACTGAACTGTTACGTAATATCAGTCCTCCTATATGGCAGTGAATGCTGGACAATCTCCTCACAGATGAAGAAGAGACTTGAAACAAGAGAAACAAAGAAAAAGAGTACTGAACTGTTACGTAATATCAGTCCTCCTATATGGCAGTGAATGCTGGACAATCTCCTCACAGATGAAGAAGAGACTTGAAACAAGAGAAACAAAGAAAAGAGTACTGAACTGTTATGTAATATCAGTCCTCCTATATGGCAGTGAATGCTGGACAATCTCCTCACAGATGAAGAAGAGACTTGAAACAAGAGAAACAAAGAAAAGAGTACTGAACTGTTATGTAATATCAGTCCTCCTATATGGCAGTGAATGCTGGACAATCTCCTCACAGATGAAGAAGAGACTTGAAACAAGAGAAACAAAGAAAAAGAGTACTGAACTGTTATGTAATATCAGTCCTCCTATATGGCAGTGAATGCTGGACAATCTCCTCACAGATGAAGAAGAGACTTGAAACAAGAGAAACAAAGAAAAGAGTACTGAACTGTTATGTAATATCAGTCCTCCTATATGGCAGTGAATGCTGGACAATCTCCTCACAGATGAAGAAGAGACTTGAAACAAGAGAAACAAAGAAAAAGAGTACTGAACTGTTACGTAATATCAGTCCTCCTATATGGCAGTGAATGCTGGACAATCTCCTCACAGATGAAGAAGAGACTTGAAACAAGAGAAACAAAGAAAAAGAGTACTGAACTGTTACGTAATATCAGTCCTCCTATATGGCAGTGAATGCTGGACAATCTCCTCACAGATGAAGAAGAGACTTGAAACAAGAGAAACAAAGAAAAGAGTACTGAACTGTTACGTAATATCAGTCCTCCTATATGGCAGTGAATGCTGGACAATCTCCTCACAGATGAAGAAGAGACTTGAAACAAGAGAAACAAAGAAAAAGTACTGAACTGTTACGTAATATCAGTCCTCCTATATGGCAGTGAATGCTGGACAATCTCCTCACAGATGAAGAAGAGACTTGAAACAAGAGAAACAAAGAAAAAGAGTACTGAACTGTTATGTAATATCAGTCCTCCTATATGGCAGTGAATGCTGGACAATCTCCTCACAGATGAAGAAGAGACTTGAAACAAGAGAAAACAAAGAAAAGAGTACTGAACTGTTATGTAATATCAGTCCTCCTATATGGCAGTGAATGCTGGACAATCTCCTCACAGATGAAGAAGAGACTTGAAACAAGAGAAACAAAGAAAAAAGAGTACTGAACTGTTATGTAATATCAGTCCTCCTATATGGCAGTGAATGCTGGACAATCTCCTCACAGATGAAGAAGAGACTTGAAACAAGAGAAACAAAGAAAAAGAGTACTGAACTGTTATGTAATATCAGTCCTCCTATATGGCAGTGAATGCTGGACAATCTCCTCACAGATGAAGAAGAGACTTGAAACAAGAGAAACAAAAAAAAAGAGTACTGAACTGTTACGTAATATCAGTCCTCCTATATGGCAGTGAATGCTGGACAATCTCCTCACAGATGAAGAAGAGACTTGAAACAAGAGAAACAAAAGAAAAGAGTACTGAACTGTTATGTAATATCAGTCCTCCTATATGGCAGTGAATGCTGGACAATCTCCTCACAGATGAAGAAGAGACTTGAAACAAGAGAAACAAAAAAAAAAGAGTACTGAACTGTTACGTAATATCAGTCCTCCTATATGGCAGTGAATGCTGGACAATCTCCTCACAGATGAAGAAGAGACTTGAAACAAGAGAAACAAAGAAAAAAGTACTGAACTGTTATGTAATATCAGTCCTCCTATATGGCAGTGAATGCTGGACAATCTCCTCACAGATGAAGAAGAGACTTGAAACAAGAGAAACAAAGAAAAAAGTACTGAACTGTTATGTAATATCAGTCCTCCTATATGGCAGTGAATGCTGGACAATCTCCTCACAGATGAAGAAGAGACTTGAAACAAGAGAAACAAAGAAAGAAAAAAGTACTGAACTGTTATGTAATATCAGTCCTCCTATATGGCAGTGAATGCTGGACAATCTCCTCACAGATGAAGAAGAGACTTGAAACAAGAGAAACAAAGAAAAGAGTACTGAACTGTTATGTAATATCAGTCCTCCTATATGGCAGTGAATGCTGGACAATCTCCTCACAGATGAAGAAGAGACTTGAAACAAGAGAAACAAAGAAAAGAGTACTGAACTGTTACGTAATATCAGTCCTCCTATATGGCAGTGAATGCTGGACAATCTCCTCACAGATGAAGAAGAGACTTGAAACAAGAGAAACAAAGAAAAGAGTACTGAACTGTTATGTAATATCAGTCCTCCTATATGGCAGTGAATGCTGGACAATCTCCTCACAGATGAAGAAGAGACTTGAAACAAGAGAAACAAAGAAAAAGAGTACTGAACTGTTATGTAATATCAGTCCTCCTATATGGCAGTGAATGCTGGACAATCTCCTCACAGATGAAGAAGAGACTTGAAACAAGAGAAACAAAGAAAAAGAGTACTGAACTGTTATGTAATATCAGTCCTCCTATATGGCAGTGAATGCTGGACAATCTCCTCACAGATGAAGAAGAGACTTGAAACAAGAAGAGAAACAAAAGAAAAAGAGTACTGAACTGTTACGTAATATCAGTCCTCCTATATGGCAGTGAATGCTGGACAATCTCCTCACAGATGAAGAAGAGACTTGAAACAAGAGAAACAAAGAAAAGAGTACTGAACTGTTATGTAATATCAGTCCTCCTATATGGCAGTGAATGCTGGACAATCTCCTCACAGATGAAGAAGAGACTTGAAACAAGAGAAACAAAAGAAAAGAGTACTGAACTGTTATGTAATATCAGTCCTCCTATATGGCAGTGAATGCTGGACAATCTCCTCACAGATGAAGAAGAGACTTGAAACAAGAGAAACAAAGAAAAAGAGTACTGAACTGTTACGTAATATCAGTCCTCCTATATGGCAGTGAATGCTGGACAATCTCCTCACAGATGAAGAAGAGACTTGAAACAAGAGAAACAAAAGAAAAGAGTACTGAACTGTTATGTAATATCAGTCCTCCTATATGGCAGTGAATGCTGGACAATCTCCTCACAGATGAAGAAGAGACTTGAAACAAGAGAAACAAAAGAAAAGAGTACTGAACTGTTATGTAATATCAGTCCTCCTATATGGCAGTGAATGCTGGACAATCTCCTCACAGATGAAGAAGAGACTTGAAACAAGAGAAACAAAGAAAAGAGTACTGAACTGTTACGTAATATCAGTCCTCCTATATGGCAGTGAATGCTGGACAATCTCCTCACAGATGAAGAAGAGACTTGAAACAAGAGAAACAAAGAAAAGAGTACTGAACTGTTATGTAATATCAGTCCTCCTATATGGCAGTGAATGCTGGACAATCTCCTCACAGATGAAGAAGAGACTTGAAACAAGAGAAACAAAAGAAAAGAGTACTGAACTGTTATGTAATATCAGTCCTCCTATATGGCAGTGAATGCTGGACAATCTCCTCACAGATGAAGAAGAGACTTGAAACAAGAGAAACAAAAGAAAAAGTACTAAACTGTTACGTAATATCAGTCCTCCTATATGGCAGTGAATGCTGGACAATCTCCTCACAGATGAAGAAGAGACTTGAAACAATAGAAACAAAGAAAAAAGTACTGAACTGTTACGTAATATCAGTCCTCCTATATGGCAGTGAATGCTGGACAATCTCCTCACAGATGAAGAAGAGACTTGAAACAAGAGAAACAAAGAAAAAGAGTACTGAACTGTTACGTAATATCAGTCCTCCTATATGGCAGTGAATGCTGGACAATCTCCTCACAGATGAAGAAGAGACTTGAAACAAGAGAATGCTGGACAAACAAAAGAAAAAGAGTACTGAACTGTTACGTAATATCAGTCCTCCTATATGGCAGTGAATGCTGGACAATCTCCTCACAGATGAAGAAGAGACTTGAAACAAGAGAAACAAAAGAAAAGAGTACTGAACTGTTATGTAATATCAGTCCTCCTATATGGCAGTGAATGCTGGACAATCTCCTCACAGATGAAGAAGAGACTTGAAACAAGAGAAACAAAAAAAAAGAGTACTGAACTGTTACGTAATATCAGTCCTCCTATATGGCAGTGAATGCTGGACAATCTCCTCACAGATGAAGAAGAGACTTGAAACAAGAGAAACAAAAGAAAAGAGTACTGAACTGTTATGTAATATCAGTCCTCCTATATGGCAGTGAATGCTGGACAATCTCCTCACAGATGAAGAAGAGACTTGAAACAAGAGAAACAAAGAAAAGAGTACTGAACTGTTATGTAATATCAGTCCTCCTATATGGCAGTGAATGCTGGACAATCTCTCCTCACAGATGAAGAAGAGACTTGAAACAAGAGAAACAAAGAAAAAGAGTACTGAACTGTTATGTAATATCAGTCCTCCTATATGGCAGTGAATGCTGGACAATCTCCTCACAGATGAAGAAGAGACTTGAAACAAGAGAAACAAAGAAAAAGAGTACTGAACTGTTACGTAATATCAGTCCTCCTATATGGCAGTGAATGCTGGACAATCTCCTCACAGATGAAGAAGAGACTTGAAACAAGAGAAACAAAAAGAAAAGAGTACTGAACTGTTATGTAATATCAGTCCTCCTATATGGCAGTGAATGCTGGACAATCTCCTCACAGATGAAGAAGAGACTTGAAACAAGAGAAACAAAGAAAAAAAGTACTGAACTGTTATGTAATATCAGTCCTCCTATATGGCAGTGAATGCTGGACAATCTCCTCACAGATGAAGAAGAGACTTGAAACAAGAGAAACAAAGAAAAAAGTACTGAACTGTTACGTAATATCAGTCCTCCTATATGGCAGTGAATGCTGGACAATCTCCTCACAGATGAAGAAGAGACTTGAAACAAGAGAAACAAAAAAAAGAGTACTGAACTGTTATGTAATATCAGTCCTCCTATATGGCAGTGAATGCTGGACAATCTCCTCACAGATGAAGAAGAGACTTGAAACAAGAGAAACAAAAAAAAAAAGTACTGAACTGTTATGTAATATCAGTCCTCCTATATGGCAGTGAATGCTGGACAATCTCCTCACAGATGAAGAAGAGACTTGAAACAAGAGAAACAAAAAAAAAAAGTACTGAACTGTTATGTAATATCAGTCCTCCTATATGGCAGTGAATGCTGGACAATCTCCTCACAGATGAAGAAGAGACTTGAAACAAGAGAAACAAAGAAAAGAGTACTGAACTGTTACGTAATATCAGTCCTCCTATATGGCAGTGAATGCTGGACAATCTCCTCACAGATGAAGAAGAGACTTGAAACAAGAGAAACAAAGAAAAAGTACTGAACTGTTACGTAATATCAGTCCTCCTATATGGCAGTGAATGCTGGACAATCTCCTCACAGATGAAGAAGAGACTTGAAACAAGAGAAACAAAGAAAAGAGTACTGAACTGTTATGTAATATCAGTCCTCCTATATGGCAGTGAATGCTGGACAATCTCCTCACAGATGAAGAAGAGACTTGAAACAAGAGAAACAAAAGAAAAAAAAGTACTGAACTGTTATGTAATATCAGTCCTCCTATATGGCAGTGAATGCTGGACAATCTCCTCACAGATGAAGAAGAGACTTGAAACAAGAGAAACAAAGAGAAAAGAGTACTGAACTGTTATGTAATATCAGTCCTCCTATATGGCAGTGAATGCTGGACAATCTCCTCACAGATGAAGAAGAGACTTGAAACAAGAGAAACAAAGAAAAGAGTACTGAACTGTTATGTAATATCAGTCCTCCTATATGGCAGTGAATGCTGGACAATCTCCTCACAGATGAAGAAGAGACTTGAAACAAGAGAAACAAAAAGAAAAGAGTACTGAACTGTTACGTAATATCAGTCCTCCTATATGGCAGTGAATGCTGGACAATCTCCTCACAGATGAAGAAAGAGACTTGAAACAAGAGAAACAAAAGAAAAAAGAAGTACTGAACTGTTACGTAATATCAGTCCTCCTATATGGCAGTGAATGCTGGACAATCTCCTCACAGATGAAGAAGAGACTTGAAACAAGAGAAACAAAGAAAAGTGTACTGAACTGTTACGTAATATCAGTCCTCCTATATGGCAGTGAATGCTGGACAATCTCCTCACAGATGAAGAAGAGACTTGAAACAAGAGAAACAAAGAAAAGAGTACTGAACTGTTACGTAATATCAGTCCTCCTATATGGCAGTGAATGCTGGACAATCTCCTCACAGATGAAGAAGAGACTTGAAACAATAGAAACAAAGAAAAAAGTACTGAACTGTTACGTAATATCAGTCCTCCTATATGGCAGTGAATGCTGGACAATCTCCTCACAGATGAAGAAGAGACTTGAAACAATAGAAACAAAGAAAAAGTTACTGAACTGTTACGTAATATCAGTCCTCGTATATGGCAGTGAATGCTGGACAATCTCCTCACAGATGAAGAAGAGACTTGAAACAAGAGAAACAAAGAAAAAAGTACTGAACTGTTACGTAATATCAGTCCTCCTATATGGCAGTGAATGCTGGACAATCTCCTCACAGATGAAGAAGAGACTTGAAACAAGAGAAACAAAAAAAAAAGAGTACTGAACTGTTACGTAATATCAGTCCTCCTATATGGCAGTGAATGCTGGACAAACTCCTCACAGATGAAGAAGAGACTTGAAACAAGAGAAACAAAGAAAAGAGTACTGAACTGTTACGTAATATCAGTCCTCCTATATGGCAGTGAATGCTGGACAATCTCCTCACAGATGAAGAAGAGACTTGAAACAAAAGAAACAAAGAAAAGAGTACTGAACTGTTACGTAATATCAGTCCTCCTATATGGCAGTGAATGCTGGACAATCTCCTCACAGATGAAGAAGAGACTTGAAACAAGAGAAACAAAGAAAAAGAGTACTGAACTGTTACGTAATATCAGTCCTCCTATATGGCAGTGAATGCTGGACAATCTCCTCACAGATGAAGAAGAGACTTGAAACAAGAGAAACAAAGAAAAGTGTAGTACTGAACTGTTACGTAATATCAGTCCTCCTATATGGCAGTGAATGCTGGACAATCTCCTCACAGATGAAGAAGAGACTTGAAACAACAGAAACAAAAGAAAAGAGTACTGAACTGTTACGTAATATCAGTCCTCCTATATGGCAGTGAATGCTGGACAATCTCCTCACAGATGAAGAAGAGACTTGAAACAACAGAAACAAAGAAAAGAGTACTGAACTGTTACGTAATATCAGTCCTCCTATATGGCAGTGAATGCTGGACAATCTCCTCACAGATGAAGAAGAGACTTGAAACAAGAGAAACAAAGAAAAAGAGTACTGAACTGTTACGTAATATCAGTCCTCCTATATGGCAGTGAATGCTGGACAATCTCCTCACAGATGAAGAAGAGACTTGAAACAACAGAAACAAAGAAAAAAAGAGTACTGAACTGTTACGTAATATCAGTCCTCCTATATGGCAGTGAATGCTGGACAATCTCCTCACAGATGAAGAAGAGACTTGAAACAAGAGAAACAAAAGAAAAGAGTACTGAACTGTTACGTAATATCAGTCCTCCTATATGGCAGTGAATGCTGGACAATCTCCTCACAGATGAAGAAGAGACTTGAAACAACAGAAACAAAGAAAAGAGTACTGAACTGTTACGTAATATCAGTCCTCCTATATGGCAGTGAATGCTGGACAATCTCCTCACAGATGAAGAAGAGACTTGAAACAAGAGAAACAAAGAAAAGAGTACTGAACTGTTACGTAATATCAGTCCTCCTATATGGCAGTGAATGCTGGACAATCTCCTCACAGATGAAGAAGAGACTTGAAACAAGAGAAACAAAGAAAAGAGTACTGAACTGTTACGTAATATCAGTCCTCCTATATGGCAGTGAATGCTGGACAATCTCCTCACAGATGAAGAAGAGACTTGAAACAACAGAAACAAAGAAAAAAGTACTGAACTGTTACGTAATATCAGTCCTCCTATATGGTAGTGAATGCTGGACAATCTCCTCGCAGTTGAAGAAGAGACTTGAAACAACAGAAATGTGGTTATACAGAAGGATACTGAAGCTACCATGGACTGAGTAAGTTTTAAAGATAATCAAAACCAACTGAAGGGACACTGCAAATAGAAGAAGAATTCCTTTTAGCCGCCTCATTTTCCTACGCTTGTGAGCTTCGTTTTATCACGAAATGGAAACGTCGGCAAGATCTTGACATAATCACTTGGAGGTAGACTTTTCTTCTATTTAATGAGAAACGTGGATGTCTTCTCCAAATGTCTTTTTAGCTGATTTTATTTCGTTTGCCAGGACAATTTACTCGAGAGAAAAGTAAGAAATTCAAATAAGATGATCCGACATCAAATCTAAATTATTTATCCGCTGAAAATTCGATATGTATTAGAAAAGGTTGAATAAAGAAGGCTTCCAAAAAATAACTCCAAAAGATTTTCACATTTCCGATGGTCTTTTTTTTCCTGATCTTCTCTTGTCCCTTTAGGATGTAGACGATCATGGCTCTCCACAATTTCCTGTCCTTTGTAGCCCTTTTTAAAGTTTGGCAATTTCTCCACATCCTTGTTCTGCGAGCCATTTCCACAAGCTCATTCTTCTTCTTCTTCTTCTTCTTAATTCAATGTGCCATGTCCTTTCGGGATGTCGGCGGTCATGGCTCTCCACAGTTTCCTCTCCTTTGTAGCTCTTAGTAATTTTTGTATTTTGAAATCTCTCCCAATCCCTGTTATTCTAACTATATACACAAGCTTGTTCTTCATCTATGTACCATGTCCATTAAGGACTTAGACGATTATGGCTCTCCACAATTTCCGCTCCTTTCTGGGCCTTATTAGATTTGGTCGTTTGCTATCTCTCCTAATCACTGTCTTGTCAAACATTTGCACAAACTCATTCTTATTCTTCTTCTATATGCTATGTTCATTCGGAATCTAGGCGATCATGGCTCTCCACAACTATTCTTTGTAGCCCGTATTAAAATTTGACTTTTGGCTAATGCCAGTCCTTCTATACTGAAACTTGTTAGGTTAGTCGCCGCTATATATATATATATATATATATATATATATATATATATATATATATATATATATATATATATATATATATATATATATATATATATATATATATATATATATATATATATATATATATATATATACACACACATATATATATATATATATATATATATATATATATAATGGATTCTCTCGTCCGTTTCGGCGTATGAGGATCTGAGAGCTTAATGCGATAATCGTAAGTGACACTTAACGTCCGCTAGTACTCTACAAAGGAGGCCACATATGAAGCAAGAGTGAAGATTGTGAGATGAGCTCACTGTTATATTGGTTGACCTTTTAGATCTTGCTCTCGCTTCTTGAAGATGATTCAGACAACCAGATTGAAAACTGCTGAGTCCACTAAAACACGTTGAACTCCATTCTACCCGCTCCAAAACTTTTCAGCTTGTCTTTGTATCTTAGCCATGGGCGTCCTACATTCCTGTAGCCCTGAAGTGAAGTGTGGATGGTTCTGCACAAGCCTTCACCACTTTAATCAAATCACTTCTGTGGGTTTTCTGCCGGTTTATATATATATATATATATATATATATATATATATATATATGTGTGTGTGTGTGATGAAGATATAGTTTTCGGGTATGCTATATTTATGGGTTAATGCGCTCAACATCAGGACGACATCCAGAGCCAGTAGTGTTTCATTTTTTTTTAAAAGAGATCGTCAGGCCATAAGGGATAGCGCTAATGAATGAGAAATAAGAGAATTTAAATTCAAGTCGAGTTTTTTACATCAATTTTTGACCAACTGATGGCCTGTCTACTGTGTTTAAGCATGAAATAGATTGTTTCAGTGGATCAATTTCTCAATGACTATAATATTCTTAAAGTTAACTCCAAGGACAAACTATGGAGTGCGCTAAGTGAAGTAAATTATTGCTCAATAGGCAAAAGTATTTAAAACAAAAACGTTCTCTTTGTCTTGGGAAATATATTTTTTTAAGTATTTCACCTCAAGCAAGCCACGAGCACGCAAAAGGTTACAGAGAGTTGGAGTGCGAGCAAATAGGAGTGATAGAGGAAAGGATGAAGAGAAGGATAGGGGATAGATCAAGATATCTGGAGATGTCGATTGACATTACATTTGAATAGTTGGAGATTATAGCTATCAGGGAAACAGGAAAAGGGGAGGGAGTTCCACAGGCGGGAAGTGCGAGACATGAAGCCATGGGAGTAGAAGAGAGGGCTACATTTAACAGTTTCGACAGTGAAAGGGTGTGAGCGAGATGCCAGCCTTGTAGGACGCTTAAATTCCTGAAGTCTGGGAACCAGCGAAAGCAATTCCTCGGAGCAGTTACCGTGAAAGTATTTGTAAAAAAGACAGAGGGAGGCAACGGCAAGTCTGTGAGAGAGCGACTGCAGACGAGATGCCAGATCAGGGTCAATTACATTGCATATTCGTCTTTGGATTTTATCAAGGACCTTGAGACAAACTGAAGGAGCTCCAGACCATATATGGCAGCAATACTCCATGCAAGGGTGAATGATTGATTTGTAGATTTGAAGGATCGACTACGGCGAGAAAAATTTCTTGAGCCGGCACAGAGAGCCAACTTTCTTTGCGGTGGACGAAGCAATTGACTGAATGTATTCGTTCCATCTCAGGTCAGCGGACAATGTGAGACCGAGCAGTCGCAAAGATGTACTCTCGTGGAGTTGAGCGTCAGACATTCTAATGGGGGCAGGGATAGTTTACTTTGGTGAGTAATAGAAAGCAGATTTGTTTTTGAGAACGGAGATATTAGGAAAAAAAAAAAAACCTTCGGGACGTAAGTTAAAATTTTGGCAAGACTCGGTAATTCCAATCATAATAACTTTTTCGTTTAAGTAAGTTATTTTCTTTTTTTTTAATAGAGAAAATAATCAGTTTTCAATTCTTTGTATGTTGGCCATTTCTTGATGTGGCACTACTCTATAAGATTTACCAAATTATTAAATGTAAAAGTCTTTTAGAAGTATATCTTTGCCGATAAAGCCCCAGTGCTTTTCTAAGCTAAGAGCCCCGTTTCTCTTGCCACAAATCAAAATAAAGGACTGCCAGCTAAATGAAAAGGAACCAAAGAGAATAATTCTTGCATTTTCTGTCCATTTAAAAGCAAAAAGATATATTGTTACTTAATTTTCTAAAGGACTTCCGATTTGGACATCATCCAATATTTAAAAAGCATTTTACCATTTGCCATATATATATATATATATATATATATATATATATATATATATATATATATATATATATATATATATATTTTTGTGACTTTTCAGGTGGAATACAAACTCTGTCGCTTTAATGGACTTGACTTCCGATAGTCGCCATTTGTGAAACATAGAGTAGATTTGGATTGATAAAACATTTTTCTTTCTGATTTTTTTTTTTGCTTTCGTTTTTACTCAGCGCTTCCGGGAAAGTTGATCATTTGTCCGGAATTTATCATTTGTCCGGATGTGTAGCTCCGTCATTATTTGCTTGAACCTGAAAATAGATGCCGTCTACCAATGTGAAGCGAAGAGCTTTGATTAGATCTATAATACCTGCAACTAATATCCTCAATTCAGAAATTTTAGGAACTTTTTCTCCCTTTCTTTGCATCCACACGTTTTTTTCTACTAGCTGAATACCCGTGTAAGTAAGTTGTCATAGAACAACACTCGTTACAAACAACACTTTCAGTAATACATATATTTTTCTAAAGTTGATTTTGTCATTAAGCTAAGTCCATTTGAATTACCTACTCTATACTTATAACTATTCACTATTTATTTTAAAAGAATACCTCAGCAAACAACATATTTTGACTAGTTTAAATATTTCGGTGTGCTTTTAAGAAAATCTAATTTAACAGATCATTTTGAATTCAATGAATCTGCCTTAATGTGAAATGGCAAATAACAACAATGGTTACTATGAACACTGCAGGAAATCATTTTGAAAATGCAAGCTCTCATCATTTGGCAGTTGAAATGGATAAATCTAACCTTAAGTTTGATACTAACAGCTTCTTCTGTCGCACTTCACGCTTGTGGAACTCCATTCCGGCAGAATCTATCTTCCATATTTATAAGTCTACCATTCGTCCTTGCTTTGAATATTGCTGCCACATCTGGTCCGGTGCTTCTGCTATATATTTAGAGATTCTTGATAAAATCCAAAGAAGAATCTATCTTCCATATTTATAAGACTACAATTCATCCTTGTTTTGAATATTGCTGCCACATCTGGTCTGGTGCTTCTGCTATATATTTAGAGATTCTTGATAAAATCCAAAGAAGAATCTATCTTACATATTTATAAGTCTACCATTCATCCTTGCTTTGAATATTGCTGCCATATCTGGTCTGGTGCTTCTGCTATATATTTAGAGATTCTTGATAAAATACAAAGGAGAATCTATCTTACATATTTATAAGTCTACCATTCATCCTTGCTTTGAATATTGCTGCCACATCTGGTCTGGTGCTTCTGCTATATATTTAGAGATTCTTGATAAAATCCAAAGAAGAATCTATCTTACATCTTTATAAGCCTACCATTCGTCCTTGCTTTGAATATTGCTGCGACATCTGATCTGGTGCCATTTTTACATATTTAGATCTCTTTGAAATTCAAAGAAGAATCTGAAGAGTTATTGGTCATGACCTGGCATCTCAGCTTCAGTCACTTTCCTACCGCCGTAATGTATTTCCCCTACGCCTTTTCTATAAATACATTTATGGTAATTGTTTGGATAAAGGTCTCTCTATGGTACCTAGACTTTATGAATTTAAGCGAAGGACTAAATTTTCAGGTAATTTCTTTTGATCTGCAGATATTTAAATGCAATATCAAACTTTATCTTCTGTCTTCTTAATTCTTGTTCTTTTATTGTCTTCTCTCCTTAATAGTTGTTTTTCTCATATTCTCTAACACTCAGTAACCCCTTGCGTCCTAGTGGCTTTATTGCCTTTGATCTTCAGAAATTGAAATGCAATGTCAATCGTTATCTTCTGTCTTCTTAATTCTTGTTCTTTTATTGGCTTCTCTCCTTAATATTACTTTTTCTGATATTCTCTAACACTCAGTAACCCCTTGCGTCTTAGTGGCTTTATTGCCTTTGATCTTCAAAAGTATAAATACAATGTCAATCATTATCTTCTGTCTTCTTAATTCTTGTTTTTTTATTGTCTTCTCTCCTTAATAGTAGTTTTTCTGATATTCTCGAACACTCAGTAACCCCTTGCGTCTTAGTGGCTTTATTGCCGTGGTTGGGGTTAAAATATTAAGAAAAGCACATTGTAGAGTTTGGAGCGAACAGGAGCCTGTTATACAACGGAAATTATTATTTTTTTTATTTCTTTTGATTTCTGTTGTTTACTCTTTTCTTTCCCGGTTCCGACCAGAGACCTAAGGTCAGAAATGGAATCATATCGTTGTCCACTGATCAGTTTTGAAAAAAATATATATATTAGATATTAGGTGACCAACCACACTCCTCACAAATCAAGTCTGGTGGGGGAACCGATTTAGTCACCGATAACCCGACAATGCGACAGTAGCCAGTAACATTCAAGTAACTTGACATAGATATGTTTAGCTACATAATGAAATGTAGACTTTTAGATTCAAACTTTTTTTTATTTGCAGATAATTGTCATAGTTGTATGAGTATAGCTTCGACGATCATAAGTCTCCTTTTACTGTTTGGTTCATGATTTACTACAAAGTATTCAAAACAAGCCACCTAGTAATTACAAACAATATATCTCAAACTTCTACCCCTGGGGTACTTATCAACACTTTTCTGCATCTTAAATATAAATTTGGATGTTCAAATAGTATTAAGATTCTTATCAGGCATATTACGTTTGGCTACTGCTGTAGAATACCTGTCAATGGCTTCCAGCTCTTTGTAAACATTGATAACAAATGACTGCGCAGAAAAAGAAACTCTCTAATTTTTGTCTTTAAGGGAGACGATTGCAACATGCCTTTTCATTTTCTGAGTTAGTTTGATGTTTGTCATCTGGAAAGAAATGTTAATCAGAAAAATTTCGAAAAACGTTAGAGCGTTTAAAAGATGTGTCATCAAAGTACTGGCTAGTCATTTCTCACCAAAAAGTGCTGATTGATTTATTTTTTACAGCTTGTCAACCCTTTGCAGGTTATTTAAAGCCAGAAAATATTTTTTTAGATTGTAAGAATTTTTTAATGATAATAATGATTTACTGATAAAAGTCCTAATTAACCCATAGCTAGAGGAGAAAAGGCCAATATTGTGTATGAATATACATGCTTATTAGGAGAATGCTTCTCCTTAAATAAAAAAAAGAAAGACATAAAACGTCTTACATAGGATATACAACCACCACCCTCTAACAGAGACTCACTTGTCACATTTTGAAGCAGATTGCCATTAGACATTAGAAAGCTACACTTACAAACAATATAAAAATGCTACCAAATCAAATAATAAAAATAGACTTATCAGCCTTGAAGTAACACTCATACAATAAAAACACAATGATAACTCAAGAGCCCGTATCCTCATTGTATATATAAAAACATATAGACGTACATGCGTCACATGTTGCCTACGTCCCAACACTCACTGCCTACGTCACAACACTCATTGCCTACGTCACTAGACTCACGGGTTCTACAAAAGTCCCCATCTGTCTCTGCCTATTCTGATGATGACTTGCGAAAGTCGAAACCGTGGACAATATTTCTTCCGAATTTAATTTCTAACAGAATTTCCTCCTCATCTGAGGAGGATTATTCGCAATTTAGAAAAATTCGATCAATAAAATTAATTGACACAAAAACGGTTTTAATAAACATTTTCCTTATAGAACATTTACTGCCTAAATGCACAGAAGATATCTATCTATCGCTCTCTCTATATATTTTATGACATTTTTTTTATGTTTATGCGTTCTTTCTATAGATACAAATATTTACGTAAACGCTCTGTTTACAATAAACAGTATTAACCACATTTACCGGCCTGAATTTCCGCGAAATTTTCATAGAAAATATGCGTCCTCCGACAGGAATTGAACGTGTATCCTATACGGAACCGTCATATAGCCTGACGTGTTTTTAACGATTGAGCCACAGAGAAGCTAGGTCGATTTTAAACTACAATACTCCATGATTCTCTCACGTACATTCATATCTGCTAATGGCGTATCCAAATGTAAAAAATGACGTCACACATTATGAAATCGACAAAGTCCGACAATTATTTTAAGATTTTTTTTATGTTTATACGTTCCTTTTATAGATAAAAAAAATACATGTATATGAGTTTAACGTTTAATGGATGTCAGTTATCAGTTATCTCCTGTTAATTTCCTTCTGAAAGTTCTCCACTGCCTTAAACGGGTATTGAACTCACACTCTTTGGGTCTTGTCACTGGATCTAACTAAAGCCTTTCAATACACGGCTAAAGCAGTGGAGAACTTTCTGGGGGAAATTAACAGGAGATAACTGATAACTGACATCCATTAAACATGGCATGTGGAACTAGAACAGTCTACCCCTGCGAGCGAAATAAAAGGTTCAGTTCGACTTTCCAACCACCCGAAGAAGGCCGGAGCGTACAACGGCCGAAACGTTGTAATAAATATGGTGACAAAGATGAGGACAATAGTCCGAATAATGTAAATAGTGTACATAATACCTCATCTCAGAAATATAGACAGATACTGAAGGGCCGGAACGTTGTAATAAATATGGCGACAAATATGAGGACAATAGTCCGAATAATGTAAATAATGTACATAATACCTCATCTCAGAAATATAGACAGATACTGAAGTTATTCAAGTTTTGTAGTACCAAAAAACCGATTTTTTACAATTTTTTGTGTGAAGTCAGTGTCGCAGGAAAACTATCAGGCACTCTACATAAACCTTGTAACATGATCTATGTTTTGCATTAAGTCCAAAGAACATCAGCTCATCCCAAACATCATAGAATGCCGCAAAAAACAGCGTAATAAAAACATCTGCCTAGAAGATAAAAATTTTAGAAATTTACAATAGTTTAAAATTAAAGACATTTGCACGGTACTTTATGGCAAGTAATATTAGATATTTAAAAATATTTAAAAAACAACAACGAAATAACTCTTGTAATCTTGTTTTAGTCAACTAAACAAGATCTAGATTTAAAATTCAAATGCTAAGCACTGACTAATTGATTTTTTTAGAAATTAAAAAGACTCGAATTTACAAACTTTGCTTAACACATACGCAAAAGCGAATCCAAAACAAAACTCGTGAAATTTCCCACCTTGATGCGAAAAGTTTTTCGGCCAATAGAAAACTAGGAAACATTTAAAAACAAAATTCAAATAATCTTCAATTCACAAAAACAAATTCTTTTACGGACCTTTTCGGGAGCCGACACGAAGTTTGTTCGTCATCCAATGGAAAGGCCTGAATCAAATCTGGGAGTGAATTCCCAAATGAACTTTTCAAGCTCCACAAACAAAATAAAAGACGGGCAAGTTCGCCTGTCACCAGAGAGAAGGAGACGAGCGTATTAACAAGTCCCTTGACAAACGTCAAGCGATCGTTATTATTATCTCTACCTTTCTCCCTCACCTCTTTTATACTTTATAAACGAACGGAACATTTTAAGACTGAGCAATTACTTTAAAGACATTCCTACCCTTCGATAATGCTTATACATACATACATACGTTCCAGCCTACGGACACAAAAATTCATTCTTGCAAGGACTACTACGAATATTTTGACGACCTGGTATCAACCAAAATACATTAATTTTATTTATAAAAACCTTAATTGATTTATATATATATAAATTTGTTGTTTCACTTTACAATTTGATTTACTTGTTTTATACTCCTCTTATGGTGGGCTATCTAACTAACAAGGCCAAATTAAACTAATCTGTTTCAACACTTCACTATAAATGATGGCCCACTATACCTTCAATGTGCCAAGTGAGTCTCACATTATCCAATATATATATATATATATATATATATATATATATATATATATATATATATATATATATATATATGTCCCACAAAGTTATATGTTTGAGGCATAAAGACATCATTAATTGCTATCTGAAACATAAAAATATACCATTAATGAAGTTTAATAATAGAATATTATTATTAATATGTAACAAAGATTGAGTCGCTACCTCTTCTAAGTTTTTCTTAATGACTTTTGAAAATTGTCTAAAGATTTTGTGGCCACCTTGTGTGAAGTATCGACATTTTATATACATTAAAAACAGTTTTGATAAGAATATTAGTCGAATGATTACGAATTGTTTCGAGGACATTCTGGAGGTGGAGAAGAGATTGAGATGCGATATGTGGAAATAGGAAGCCTTGTTTTTGTTTTTACTTCAGGTGAGAAGGGATAAATTCTGGTGAGAAAGAATAAATTTTACTCCTGATATTGGCATCAATGTCTAGCAGAGATGACTGATAAACACTATACATGATAGAAAATGAGATTTGTTTTTTTCATAGGGAGAGAACGAATAGATTTGATAACATATTCAGGTTGGGTGTACCCAAGGTGACAGATAAACACGATACACAACAGAAAATGAGGATATTTTTTAATAACAAGAGGAGGAATAGACTTCATCTCAGACTGGGTTGCAAAATGTAAAAGACACTTAAACATCAGGAAATCCCGTTAGAAAGATATTTGGAAAGATTGTTAAATAAACTAAATTTTCAAATAAATTTCAAGGCCAAATCAAACTAATCTTTTTCAACACTCATACACTTCAATATAACTGATAACCCACTATATTTTCTAATCGGCAATTTGTTACCTGCAGGGTGTTCGAATATTTTACGTAAGGCTTATATTTTCAGATCTCTTCTTATTGTTGGATTTTAATTCTGCTGAACGTTTGACAACTCTGACATGCGCGATCGTGTCCAATTATATGCGGCTCTGCGCAGCAGTAAGCAAATGGCCGCCATCTTGCGAATATTGCTTTATTGCCATGGATCCAATTTCCATCAGTCTCAAATCACATTTCAGCAGTAATGACGAGGCAGAAGTTGTTTAATAGCGTCATGTACGACACGAAGATTATCTCGACAGATAACGACAGCGTGTTCTACACAGAAAAGTTATTGAAATAATCCCTAACATAAAGTGGGCACACCATCTTGTATGCCGATAGAGAACGCGTTATGTGAATAAAACAGACGTGTACAACAAGGATGTATCTTCTCACAGAATTTATTTAGAGGGAGGTGTGGGTAATATAGCGAGCCAGGGCGAGTGATCGACGAATTTCAACGGATATCGATGGGTTTACATTTGCGCAAATACTCTTGCCAAAACTATGGATGCATCTCCTACCAGCTATGGGATAAATAGGGTTAAATTGCCTTCACCTGGATATGAGATGAAGTGAAGGGTATCAGGTGAAGGAGGCACGGTGGAGTGAGGAGGCACGGTGGAGTAATGGATAGCGGCTTGGATTGAGGACTCGGAGAGCCGAGTTCAAATTCCAGTCAAATCCATTGCATTCACTTAGAAACGGTGTGAATCCTCTTCTTCTCCCTCCAGCTATGGGTAAATAGCAGAACAAACTGGGTTCTATAGCCTTGGATGGCAACTGGTCTAGGAGAAGGACAACTCTGAATTCAAAACCTGCGTTTGGGGACGCTGTGGCACGTAGTGCACCAGGTCTCTGATTTTGGCCTTTCAAAAAGTGTGGATGGTCCTGCACGAAACCTTCACCACTATAATCAAATCTCATGTGCTATACATGCGGGTTGGGGACTGCTTGTGAATTCCAAATTCCCATGAAACTCCAATATTGGAGCCGGCTCAATCCACCTCGTGTGAATGCCGTTACAAGAACAAGAGAGAGAGAGAGAGAGAGAGAGAGAGAGAGAGAGATACTGCAAAGTAAAATGGAAATAAAGCTGTCGATAAAAGCGGCAAGAAAGGACTGTTAACTGTAAAAGGGCAGAAACAATTGTTGTTAGCTAAAGAGGCAATTCGTCGTGTAAATTATTTACTGGGGGCGTCACTTGCCGAAAATAGTGCGTGGTATTCTCAGTATATTTGACTTAAGCTCCACCATAGTTCAAAGTGAATGCAGGTTCGATTCCTTTTAGGCAGTATATCTTATTTTTTTAAGCAAATTACGCCCAAAGCAAGGCGGGAAGCAACTAAGACGCAAAAGGTTACAGAGAGTTGGAGCTAGAGCAAATAGGAGTGATAGAGGAAAGGATGAAGAGAAGGATAGGGGATAGATCAAGGCAACTGGAGACGTCGATTGACATTACATTTGAATAGTTGGAGATTATAGCTATCAGGGAAACAGGAAGAGGAGAGGGAGTTCCACGGGTGAGAGGTGCGAGTCATGAAGAAATTGGAGTAGAAGAGACGGCTATATTTAACAGTTTCGACAATGAAAGGGTGAGAGCAAGATGCCAGCCTATTAGAACGCTTAAATTCATGAAGTCTGGGAACCAGCGAAAGCAGTTACCATGAAAGTATTTCTAAAAAAGACAGAGGAGGGCAACGGCACGTCTGTGAGAGAGCGACTGCAGATGATATGCCAGATCAGGGCCAGTGTCTGCTATTCCGCGGCTATTATCGTTGCATAGCAATATTCTATGTCAAGATAACAGAATATCCTATTTGATCCTATTTGATGATTAATATCATTAACATTTCCGTATAACCACTCTGAAGATGGTTCATGTGAGGTGAAAGGTTAAATCAAGGGACAGCTTAATTAAAAATATTCAAATCTTGGAACATTCTTGCCTTTATTTTCACCCGAAAATAAAGCAAATATACGGAGTTTAGAACGGCTCCTGATCAAACATAATAGACATTCATTGTCTGTTATATTTAACAATACATTTTAAATAATAATCTGCTACCCCAATATTATATATATATATATATATATATATATATATATATATATATATATATATATATATATATATTTTTAGAAAAATATGACAAACTGAAAAGTTTTTTTGTGACGCGATTCATCCGTTAGAATTAATCGTAAAGGGTTTTCATAATTTTGCCATGTCTGCACATGCACACGAAACAAGAGAAGCTGGTAGTTTCAAAATAATTTGAAAAATATTTTTGAAAGAATTCTTTCTCCCAGTCTAACCAGAAATCATCTCTATTTTCTCTCTACCACCTTTTCCTGATTATCTCACATTCGCTGATATATAAAATTATACAAAATTAAATATCGTATATATATATATATATATATATATATATATATATATATATATATATATATATATATATATATATATATATATATATCATCATTATCATTATTACTCTCTTGACTTTTGTAATTATACGGGCAATACGGTGCAGAAGCTATATTGAATAAATTATATTTGGTCTCCTCTGTATTGAGATCTCTTTTAAGAATTTTTTTGATGACTGGAATTTATGCCGTATACACCAATCCTATACCTGGGTATCTATCTATCTATCTATCTATCTATATATATATATATATATATATATATATATAGATAAATTGATAGATAGATAGATAATATTAGTGGTATATATATATATATATATATATATACATATATATATATAGATAGATAATATTAGTGGTATATATAGATAGATAGATAGATAATATCAGTCGTATATATAT
>CAHIKZ030000714.1:25000-55000 GCA_903632075.3 Acanthosepion pharaonis | reverse complement strand
CTTGAGTTTAGATGGTTACAGAGTAAAGGTTATAGTTTATGGCAATATATGTTGAATATAACGCTGAACCCTAGATATGAGGTTAAGATTATAATGATCCGGGAAGCATCCTCCCGAGAATCTGTTCCAAAATAGAAAAGTTCTTTGGAATAAGCCATCTGAGTGGAACTTCTTCCTTACAGATGGAATATGAAGTGAATGAGGAAGAGTTGCATCCGTGTACGTCCCATGGCGAATTCTATTAGTAAAGCACTAAACTGATAGAAGTAAGAAAGTAGTTCTGAATATTTGCCGTGGAAATAACGATAGACTAGCGAGATATTTGCAACATTTCGTCTATGAGGAAAGTGGTTGTAGGGTGGGAAATAATTCATCACCCACAAGGATTTTTTTGTTTGTTTTGGCCTTTTTCTGATAGTTAGTATTCGTTTACTTGTAGTTTCTAGTTCCCTTACGACTTCCTCATTGATCACATATCCTGTTCAGGGTATTCTTTGGCAGATCAATAGTTGTCCTGTTTCAAGTCGCTCCTCTCTCCACATTTGCTATGTTTTTAAATAAAGCTCTCCAAATACAAAGCCAAGGATCAATCATAGCATAGCGTTAATCAATAAGGTGCGTGAAATTAACGTAAGAAGAGGAAGCAGGAAGTTAACATTATGTGGACATAGTGGATATACAGGGAGTCCATAAAGTTTGGGTGCACTTTAAAAAAAATGTAACTTTCTTTGTATTTGCGATAGAAATAATTTGCAAAAGGGATTAGAAAGAAGTAAATCTATATTTTTTAAGGTCTTATTGAAATTTTATTTAAGTTTCCACATGTCCTCCATCATTAGCAATACAAAGGGTAATACGATTTTGCAGTTCATGGAAAACATTTGTCAACTGATTTACAGTAATGCCTGAAATCACATTAGTTATTTTAGTTATACTTAAAACTAGGTACATTAAATTTTATAACATTTTTTACAGATTATTTCTATCGCAAATACAAATAAAGTTATAATTTTTTAAAGTGCACACGAACTTTATGGACACCCTGTATAACGGCTGACACAATGTGTTTCAAACGTGAATGTTTATTAAGGATGGATGTGGCTGTAAAGGTCTAAACGAGTGGAAATAAAAGAATGGAGCGCTCATCTGAACATTTGCTTTGGAAATAGAGCAGCTATAGAAAACCGACCCCACTTTATTTACATTAGAAACAAATATATATATATATATATATATATATATATATATATATATATATATATATATATATATATTTAAAAACTTGGCAACGTCAGAGGGTTAATAGTAATTTTATTGCGAACATTTTCACTTCTATAATGAAACCTACGATGGCGTTTTTCATAACAGGCTTGGTTCGATCGATTCTTAGACATGGAAGATTCTTACTGAAATGGCGCACGTTTTATTCCGGGAAGTGTTGACAACAAAATCGATATAAAGAATGAATGCAACACTTCGTGCTGCTCTTTGAGTAATGAAGAGCATTCTCGAAATTATGAAGAATTTTTTCAACAAAGAATACCACGTCGAAACTAGGATCGTATACTGATTGTCATTTAACAAAACCCTTACTGACATATCAGAAGACATTTTTCATATTCGTATGTAGCACTTAAATTAGTCTGTAGATTATTGCAATTAATTATTTAAATCCATTATTATTATTATTATTATTATTATTATTATTATTATTATTACTCTATTTATATTATTCGGACTATTGTTCTCATCTTTGTCACCATATTTATTACAACGTTTCGGCCGTTGTACACCCCGGCCTTCTTCAGGTGGTTGGAATGTCGAACTGAACCCTTTATTTCGCTCACTATGGTAGACTGTTCTAGTTCCATGTGCCATGCTTAATGGATGTCAGTTATCAGTTATCTCCTGTTAATTCCCCTCTTCAAGTTCCCCAATGCCTTGACAGGGTATTGAACTCACATACTTTGGGTTCTCTCACTGGATCTAACCAACGCCTTTATCCACTTTTTTTATAAAGCTCTTCGTAATGTGTGAGGTGAACTTTTGAGTACATTTTTTTATGTATTTCTTTAAGGCATGGGCTACCAGGAATCCCTTAATGAAGGGATTCCTGGTAGCCCATTGGGAGGCTTTCCAATCAATCCGAGGGCTCTAACTACTACTGAAATTACTGATGTCCTTATATGCCACATTTTTGAGATTTCCACTTTAAGATCCTTTTTTAAAGAAGTTCTTGAAGATCCTAAAAGATATTTTATGATCTTCAATGACTTTCATGTTAATGAGAAAGAACATTCTGTTTTTGTAGTTGGAGTGATTAGCTCTGATTTTTTCTGTTTGTGTTGTAACGTTTCATGAAATTGTTACAGGTTCTATCTCTGTAACAGACTGTGGCCGATGTTCATAGAAGTTTCCTTCACGTAAAAGTGGCATATTTTCCAGTGCAGATATTGGCTCTCTCTATCATGGTGGGTTTTATATTCACGTGGCGCTAACAGTGTGCAACATGATACAAGATGGCCAATTTTTTTCTAGATATTTATCTCAGAATCTGCATTTGGGGTCAACACAGTTTTCCGATATATCAACTTGGTAATTTTTAGTTAGCAAGAAATTATTATTATTATTAATTTTTATTTTCTTTGATTTCTGGCGTTTACACATTTCTTTCCGGGTCCCGCCCAGGGACGTAAGGTTAGAAATGGCAGCATGACACTTTCCACTGACAAAAAAAAAAAAAAAAAGAAAAAAAAATTACATAGATAAAGCCCTTCGTAAAGTGTGGGCTGTCAGAACAATTTTTTGTATCTCCTTGAGGAATGGACTTCCAGGAATCCCTTCAATTAGTCTACTGCAATCTTTTCCAACCAGTCCTAGGACTCCAACTACAAGAGGGATTGTTGATGTTCCCATATGCCACATTCCTATTTCAAGGTCCTTGTATTTTGACAGCTTTGTGAATATATTAAAAAATACACTGCAGTCTGCCATATCAATAAGGAGGCACTTTTTTGTTTGTGGCCTCTAATAACAATGTCTGGGCGGTTGGCTTTGATTGTTCTGTCAGTGTGTATTGTGTAGTCCCATAGAATTGTAACAGGTCCTATCTCCGTAACCGGGTCTGGGTGGTGTTCATACCAGTTTCTTTCAGTTTCCTTCCCGTAGAAGTTGCAGATTTTTCAGTGCAGATATTGGCCCACTCTGTCATGTCGGGTTTTATATTCAGTGGGTGCCAATATCGTGCAACCTGATACAAGATGATCAATCGTTTCTGGATATTTATCACAGAATCTGCATTTTGGGCTGACACAATATTTTGTGCTTGATAATTCCTACTTAGCAAGCATTGGTCCTGTGCAGCAAGGATAAAACCTTCAGTTTCCGCTTTCAACCCTGCACTACGTAGCCACTGATGGGTACAGGTTTTGTCTACGTCAGCTTGTTTGGTACGGGCAGAGTATTGGCCATGAAGCGGTTTATCTTGCCATCGCTTCAGTATCTGGTCGGTTGCACTCGTCTTTGCTGTCTTTTTTAAGTATTTTGCAGTTTCAGCCGGTGTATTGTGCTGTAGTTGCATCTCTACGCCCATTTGAAACTCCATTTTGAATTTGTTGGCTTCTTTTATTACGGAGTAAAGACGCTTACTACTTTCATGTTCCTTGACGCATACCATCATCCAGTCTTTTGTGGTTTCCAAGTATCTTTGGAGGCCAATTGTTGTAGTTTTGTAGGACAGTTCTAGTTGAACTAATCCTCTGCCTCCTTCGGATCTGGGCACATACAGACGGTCGACATCAGCTTTGGGATGATGCATGCGATAGCAAGTGAGTAGCTTTCTCGTTTTGGCATCCAGTCGCTTAATTTCAGCTATGGTCCAGTTAAGGACATTAAATCTGTATTGCACCACAGGGACAGCCAATGTGTTTATGGCTGATATCCTGTTTTTTGAGTTTAGCTCAGTATTTAGTACCAGACGTACACGCCTGTAGTACACTTCATACACGCCTGTATTATTATTATTATTATTTTCATTTTTTGTATGTTGAGTAAAATATGATGTTATGTCCTTACCTAAAATCTTGGATAATGCAAGATAATATATATATATATATATATATATATATATATATATATATATATACAAAGTGGACCACTCTATCATGGTGGGTTTTATATTCACGTGGCGCTAACAGTGTGCAACATGATACAAGATGGCCAATTTTTTCTAGATATTCATCTCAGAATCTGCATTTGGGGTCAACACAGTTTTCCGATATATCAACTTGGTAATTGTTAGTTAGCAAGAAATTATTATTATTATTATTATTATTATTTTCTTTGATTTCTGTCGTTTACACATTTCTATCCGGGTCCCGCCCAGGGACCTAAGGTTAGAAATGGCGTCATGACACTTTCACTGACAAAAAAAAAAAAAAAAAAAAATACATAGATAAAGCCCTTCGTAAAGTGTTGGCTGTACTTGTCAGAACATCATTTCCCACCGTACTTCTCCATATTTGGTATGTTTGATTGGTGGTGTTCTTTGCTGGGTTTTCGAGTGCAGTGAAGAAGGATGTCATGACTTGTCGATACTCTTCGCGGCTCCATTTCGTTCGTTTACTTTTTATTAGTCGGTTTGGTATTGAGTCACTTGGTCCAAGGTTGGCAATAATCCGGGTTTGGTGACCAAGTGTCTTTTCGTGTGTGGAAGAGTTTGTTCCAGTGACAGACTTTTCGTCCTCAGACTGGTTCCTCTCTGAGGAACGCGGCCCTTGTTGTCCCGGTTGACGGCCGATCCGGTATGAAATATTATTCGTATTCATTGAAATTGGTAGAGATGCGTTTTAAACTTGACCGCCAAGGGGTAATTATGTTCAGGTTACCAGCTTTAGGACGAGTCTCGAGGAAGATCCAAGAGCACGTCCAAACAATGAGATTGTGGATTTATTAATATAACGAAGGTTTATTATTATTATTATTATTATTATTATTATTATTATTATTATCTTCATTTTTTGCATGTTGAGTAAAATATGATGTTATGTCCTTACCTAAAATTTTGGATAATGCAAGGTAATATATATATATATATATATATATATATACAAAGTGGACCAGTCTATCATGGTGGGTTTTATATCCAGGTGGCGTTAACAGTGTGCAACATGATACAAGATGGCCAACTTTTTCTGGATATTTATTTCAGAATCTGCTGTTGGGGCCAACACAGTTTACCGATATATATACTTGGTTTGGTTTGGTTTGGTTTGGTTTGGTTTGTTTTACGGCCTATCAATCTCAATGGGTTATGGTAATATTTTGTTTTGTTAAAAATATATTTGTAGTAATATTTTTTCCTCAAAAATGTATTGCTGGTAATAATTTTTTTACAAAGTATTTCTGGTATTAAAACCTATTTTTACACTTTCGTAGTGTTTTTACCGCAGTTTAGGAGTTAACTATTTGCCCACAGCTGGGACCCTAACAGGCGCTACAACCCCGGCTCAGGGTGGATCTGGGAACACCAACAATTAAGAGGTGGTTCTGCGCTCCTAAAAACCTCCTGATCAGAGGCCTTGCTGCTGGACGTAGTTTATCGTCTTACCCAGGACGATATATATGTTTGGTAATTTTTAGTTATCAAGAAATTATTAGTTGTTTTATTATTATTATTATTATTATTATTATTGTTATTATCTTCATTTTTTGCGTATTGAGTAAAATATCATCTCAAGCGTAGATAAGCAAAAATTTTTAGAGGTATCTTGGTACTATCCAGGTAATTTAGCATCAGCAATTAGGATTTTTAGTGCAATAAGAAGGATGTTGCCTGCGGGAACTACAACTGGATATGGACAAGGTTTTTACAGCTGATCCCAAAGCCTAGAAATAGACACAAATGATAAAACATTTAACATCCAAATAAAAAAAACAACCAGCAAAAACTCTTTCACTCTCAACTTTAAGAGTGAATGTCTTAATTACTACAAAATAGCACTTATACAGAATTTAACCAATCACAAATTAATTCCCTGACAAAAAGATTTTTCGACATTGAACTAAAAAAGATTAAGAAGACACTCATTAATAATGACTTCCCAAACCACATTGTAGATGAACAAATAAGATGATTTATTAAAACCGTCAACACACAAATAAAACAAGGTACTTCCTCAAAGGGCCCTAAATATATCAAATTTTTATATTGTAATCAGATGCATGCTAACTACTAACAAGATTAGAAAAACACAGAAAAATCTTGGATAAGGCAAGGTAATATATATATATATATATATATATATATATATATATATATATATATATAAAAACGCGTTATGTGTTCTGGTTTGACTTTGGCATCTTCAATTTGTATTTTGGGCTCTTTCTTTTGGTAACAGCTATGGATTTTTTTCTTCAATTGATAATTCTTTCTTCACGCCTTCCTTCACTATAACTTGCAACTGCATTCTTAAAAAAATTTACTTATTATGGAAAGTACATCCCGAACACGTAGCGTGTCGACAACAGTTGCTCCATATTCCTCAGATGTTACTTCAGTACTTGAGTTAGTGTGTGTGTGTTTCTATATAAGTGTATGTGAGTCTGCGTATACATATGTGATTCTATATGTGTGTAAGTACACATAAGCCAGTTTATATATATATATATATATATATATATATATATATATATATATATATATATATATATATGTGTGTGTGTGTGTGTGTGTGTGTGTGTGTGTGTTTGTGTATTTGTGTGTGTATTATTAAAATAGGTGTACGGGTTTTTTGCCTGGATTTTGTCTTTTGAAGTTTCCACCTGAAAGCAAACATCGTAAAAAAGTGTAATTAATAAGCATTAATAAGCCAGTGTCTATTCTGATTTTCTTTTGTTTCCTCTCCAAACACTGGCGCCAATCAATGATATCAATATGCTGATTATAACAAACGTTAAACCTGGATAGTAATGACGGCTACTTTTACTTTTACTTTCACTTTCATTTTCACTTTTAACACTCTGCGCTCCCGCCTTTCTATTCCTCTGTCCCATCGACCCGCACTTTTGCATTTTAATTCTAGCTTTCTTTTTTTGATCCTTCTTATTCTTCTTATAGATTACGGTGACCTTGGCGAAAAATATCCTCTCACTTCAACGGCAAGCATTACCAGATATTTATAGATAATCAAATATAGGTAAACACATATAGGTTTGTAGAAAGTGCACTGAATAAGGTATTTAATTTCTGTCCAGCAACTTACAAAATGATGTTATATATAATTAATTCGGGACACTAGTTTATCAGGCAACCGAACAAAGCATAATGCGGCTTTGTTGATTGAGGTGGAAACTGGACTTATTCGCACGCCAATTGTATATGGCATCAGGTTCAATGAATTCTGATCATCTCAAGCGTAGATAAGCAAAAAACCTTTTAGAGGTATCTTGGTACTATCCAGGTCATTAAGCATCAGCAATTAGGATTTTTAGTGCAATAGGAAGAATGTTGCCTGCGGGAACTACCACTGGAAATGGACAAAGTTTTTACAGCTGATCCCAAAGCCTAGAAACAGACACAAATAATAAAACATTTAACCCCCATATAAAAAAAAGCAACCAGCAAAAACTCCTGCACTCTCAACTTTAAGAGTTAATGTCTTAATTACTACAAAATAGCACTTATACAGAATTTAATTAACCGAGCACAAATTAATTACCCGACAAAACGATTTTTGAACTAAAAAAATATTAAACAGACTCTCATTAATAATGACTTCCCTAACTACATTGCAGATGAACAAATAAGATGATTTATTAAAACCGTCAACACACAAATAAAACAAGGTACTTCCTCAAAGGACCCTAAATATATCAAACATTTATATTGTAATCAGATGCATGCTACAAACAAGATTAGAAAATCACAGAAACTCATTAGCACCTAATATATCACCCATGGATCTTAATAAAAAAATAAATTAATCCTTTATTATACAAAATACAATACAACCAATATAATTATTCCCAATAAGTCCTCCCCACTAACTGATGTATTACGTAAAACCAACATTATATATCAATTCAAATGTCCCTTGGGAGAATGTACCTCCGACAATATATATATATATATATATATATATATATATATATATATATATATATATATATATATATATATGTTGATATATATAACAACTACATTATCAAGACATCTTACTCTGCACATGTCTGATCATTCGTCTATTACGAGACATTTGCATCAAAATTCCTGTCCACATTCAGAGTATAGAAAAATATTGATTGATGACACAGCTACCCTACACCAAGAAAATAACAAATTAAAACGACAGATCCTCGAAGCTATCTACATTAAAAAGCTGAAGCCGAATTAGCTACGAATACTGTAATAATGTTCTAAAATGTCTAAAAAAACATTTTTCATGCTTTATTACGGGATTGACGATGACATTCAAACATAAATTAAAAAAATTCCTTAGTTGATAATTTTTCACGGTCTAATGAAGCTAAACCCTAACGGTCAGTCACTGCATTTAAATGGAGAAAGAAAAAAAAACAGTAATAGTTAGTTACACATGGCTTTTGCCTTAACAGTTGCCTCTCTGATGATGATCTCATAAAGAGGTGGAAAGTACTTGAGAAATATTTATATTATTCGTACTATTGTCCTCATCTTTATCGCCATATTTATTGCAACGTTTCGGCCGTTGTACGCTCCGGCTTTCTTCAGGTGGTTAGAAGGTCTAACTGAACCCTATATTTCGCTCACTGGGGTAGACTGTTCTACTTCCACGCGCCATGTTTTAATGGATGTCAGTTATCAGTTAACTCCTGTTAATTCCCCTCTCCAGGGAGCGAAATAAATGAAAATATGGCGACAGAGATGAGGACAATAGTCCGAATAATGTAAATAGTGCACATAATACCTCATCTCAGAAATATAGACAGATACTGAAGGGCCGGAACGTGGTAATAAATATGGCGACAAAGATGGGGACAATAGTCCGAATAATGTAAATAGTGTACATAATATATATATGTCTGTGGCTCTGAAACGAGGTATTATGATTACTTGCATTATTTACATTACTCGGACCGTTATCCCCATCTTCATTGCTGTATTTACAACGTTTCGGCCGTTGTACGCTCTGGTCTTCTTCGATTAGTTGTCCTACGGTCTTATCTGCGATGGACGTTACTCCAAGAAAGAGGACATTGAAATTTCTATAAACTCATTAAAATTTGAGTTTATAGAAATAAATCCCATTTATCATTTTAATGTGTGAAAAAAGTATATATATATATATATATATATATATATATATATATATAGTTTGTGCGACTGTATGACCTTTTTCATCAAACAATGCACTTTCCCGAAGATTTATTATTACCATTTATTTATTTATTACGATTCCGAGTTTTTTTTTTCATCAAACCATACACTTTCTCAAAGATCTATTATTACAATTTATTTATTTATTACGCTTCCGGGGGTTTATTTCATCAAACAATACACCCTCCCGAAGATTTATTACCATTCCAAGAGTTGTTCAGATGACACAATCGCTAATTAACTTATGCAAATCAAAAACTTTTTATGAACCAACCAAATTTTGTCAAATTTCCCAAATCTCTCTTGACAGTTTCCTAGCCACCAGTAGCAACTGAATTTGGGGGCTCAGAGCCAAACTTTCTCGAGATCAACGGATACCTCCCTTTTCTAAGATAAATTCCCTTTTGTTGCCATTTTTCTTGAAACTGCTTCTATGTTCCGTCCATGGTATTCTCAGCAGCCTTCCTGTTGCCGCAAAACTCAAGATTCATCTTTGAGGAAATTGTCCAAGATTCACAGTCATGTACAAGAATAGACATAACATAAAATTCAGCACTGTTTTCTGTGTTTATAATGAGATTTTCCTATTTCTTAATACTTTACTTAGCTTCGGAAAAGCAACTTTCGCTATTTGATTTATTTATTTAGGTTTCACTGCCGCATTTGCCGTTGTCTCTTATAATTCTTTCAAGTTTTTTTTTCTGCTCACACTCCATGTTATTCAGAGTTTCCTTTCTGTATAATACGCTATTTTATCTACAAAAATATTAGGCAAAATCAGGGGTGCGTATTATGCATAGCTATAACAAATTTTAAAAACTTGCCGTAAAATAAAATAAGAATTATCATAAAACTAAATTAGAATAATATTATTCTTTGTTTAAAACCATTTTTAAATAAGAGTAGGAAACGCTGGCTTTAATGAATTTGGAGATGTACAGTTTATAGGGTTTGATTACCAAACAAGGGGTGCGTATTATACATGAGTAGAATCATTTTCCCACACTTTCAGCACATTTATAGGGGTGCGTATTATGGATGAAAGCGTATTAAACATGGGGAATTATGGTAAAGGGATAATGAGTAAATACCACCCCCACCAAAAAAAAATCATGAATACTCCAGTGGTTTATCTGTCTTGTTGGTCTGTCCATCGTAATGGCGGCACATTAAAAGGATGAGAGTCTTGACTTGAGTGTCGATAGAGTAACGAATTCACAGCTTTTGAATTTTATCGCATCAAGTTAGTGACGTCACTGGTACTAACTTTTATAGGGCTCTTGAATGAGCTATGAATCATTGAAATCGAACGGATAATTGTAATCACACACACACGCATCCAAACTACTTTATATATAAGATTGCGTTAAATATCCTCTTTATTTGGGATGGAATTGTTCAACATTCACTATAGGCAAAGATTAATAGTACCTTGTTTTTTTAAATATTAGGTTTGGATTTTGTAAGTTTCAAAGAGATATAGCATATAGAAGATTTTTTTTTATTTATTTTGGTCGCAATTCATGACAAGATGTCCTCTTGGGAAATTAACTTTTCCAGAAGAGAAGACATTTCAAAATTTCAGATATTCTTCCTTTTCCTCCGTTATACATCGGCTGTTACGAATTCTTGATCTAATTAAATCTTTGTTAATGGCACCAGCTCTCAAATTGGTACCAACTCTGATGGCACAACCATTTACGCTTGTCTGAAAAGGTCAAAATGGCAGCTGATATAAAAAAACGACCTTCATTCTGTAGTTAAATGGGGTAATGGATGGCTTGTTCATTTTAACGTGCCAAAAAAAAAAATGATCTCTATTATTTGAGAGACCTGTCTCTGCAATCCATCAGCATACCAGGAGAGTGGTCCTGATCGAATTAACGTTCTCTACTGACATGAAGAGGAAAGACTATATTGAATCCATTGCTAGGTCAGCAGCTAAGAAACTTGGTTTGCTGTGTCATGTCTGACAGCTTTTCTCTCCAGAATCTATCTTACATATCTATAAGTCTACCATTCATCCATACTTAGAATATGACTGTCACATATGGTCCGGTGCTCCTGCTATGCAACAATCAGCAATATTATTGGCCTCGATCTGCCGTAAGAGTAACTCCTTTTGTCTTTTCTATAAAAACTTTTAAAGTAATTGTTCAGATGAGCGCTACATTATGGTGCCTAGACTGTTAGAATGTAAGCACAGTACTAGACTGGCGAGGTGATCCCGTCAATATACAGATCACCTGGCTAGATGGAGCGGGAAATTTCATGCTAATGGTTTCTTCTCTCGCACTTCTCACTTTCATCTCCATGCTTTCCAGCCAACTTTAATCTTCAGATATTTAAATGCAATGTCAATCGCTATCTACTGTCCTCCTGATTACACTTTCCTCTTCCCGTTCATTATTAATGTTTCTGTTCCTAATTCTTCCACACCCAGTAGCCTCCTTGTGTCTTAGTGGCTTTATTGCCTTGCTTGTGGAACTCCCTTCCGCCTTCATGCTTTCCAGCCACCTTTAATCTTCAAATATTTAAATGCAATGTCAATCATTATCTATTGTCCTCCTGAATATTTTTATTTCGCACTTCTTAGTAATGTGACTGATTCCAACTCTTCCACGGCCAGTAAACCATTGTGTCTCAGTGGCTTTATTGCCTTGCGTGGTGCGATGCCGATTAAAAAATACTTTTAGGCCGATTAAAAGTTCAGAAATGTTGAATTAATTGAGTTTCTTTTTAGTGGTTCTATGAAGGTTCCGGAGTCATTTTCAAGGTGAAATGGTGAATTTGGGCATTTCAGGGAAGGATCTAAGCCATTTATATATATTTTGCAGTATCTATCTATCTATCTATCTATCTATCTATCTATATCTATCTCAATGTGTTCATATCTATCTATCTATCTATCTATCTATCTATCTATCTATCTATCTATCTCAGACTGTTCATATCTATCTATGAAAAATACTAAAAAAATCAGATGGGTAAATATTTTCATTATTTTAACAGATTTTACACGTACACAAATGTACTAATCAATGAAAGAATGGCTTTCTATAAAATACAGTAATCTACATATCTATCAATCGCAATCTCTCTCTTTTCTCTCTCTCTCTCTCTCTATATATATATATATATATATATATATATATATATATATATATACATGAATAGATGATTGCGTTTAGCATAAAACGGCTGTAGTTATTGTTGATTTCAATATCCACATTTATATCTATTTTATATGCATATATATATATATATATATATATATATATATATATATATATTAGAATACGTATATTTATTATATGTAGATATATATGTATATTGATATTTAAATTTATATTTTATATATGTATATGTATATTTATATTTTATATATGCATATGTATATTTATATATGTATGTATATTTATATCTAATTGAAACATGATAATTCCTGGGTAAGGATGGAACGATATTTTTAAAAGAGAAAACAATTACAATCTATCTATCTATCTATCTATCTATCTATCTATCTATCTCAGTCTGTTCATATCTGTCTATAGATCTATCGCTCTCAATCTCTCAGGTTTTTTGTATTTATCTGTCTGTCTATCATTTATAAATCTATCTATATCTCCCTTTTGATATCTATCTATCTATCTATCTATCTATCTATCTATCTATCTATCTCTTCCGATGTTGCCTTGTTATTTTCCTTCCGGTGAGCACGCTTCTCCCCGGGGATATGCCTTCGTTTCTCTTTCCGTGTTTCAAACCTCTCCAGCGTCTCCAGCGTGAGCGATTGTTGTCGGCGTCTTCGCTCAGAGTAATGGACCAAGACGTCTATAACTCTGATGTTCCCTTTGCAAACCTTCAAGGATCTAAGGGACCAATATTTCCCTAAAACGAATTCCCCGTTGGATATACCGTGAAGACCTGCATTCGGGATAAAAGTTTTTAATTTGTGTAACCTAAACCGATTGGTTCCCATAAATGTCCCAGCAATTCACCTCTACCGCGGATTGGGGATGTGAGGTTTTCTAAACAGATATCCGCAGGTGTTGATTGATTCGTTTCCCAAGGCTTATCAACATTTGGAGGTTATTTAAAGCCAGAAAACATTTTTAGATGGTAAGAAATTTTGTTTGAGACAATAATGCTTTGGCGATAGAATTCATAGTAATTGGCCAATAGCTGGTGAGAGGAGACGTGGGTTCATGCCTTTCCCAAGGACATTTGTGTATAAGTGAATACAATGATCCCAAATGGAATTGGAACACGGCTCTCCGACTAACGATTCCGAGCCATTATCACCACACCCACATCCAAACTTGCAGTATGGTTCTAGGTTCTGACCAGGTTTGACATTGCTTAACTTGTACGGGAATTGGTGATGTGACAGTAAGCAATCTGTGGGTGTGAAAAATTGTTATATTCATCCAATCCACGGATTACTTTTGTTGCCTGACTAATGTCGAGACAGATTGGTAAAGATATTATACCTCCTCACCATAGCAATTTAAACAAACGTCGATGTGACGCAATATAGTATGAACGGGTCATACTAAACAATACCAGCAAGTACAAGGTGGACAGTTTGCATAGGCCTGTGAATACAAACTGTTTTGTCTCTAACTGAACCTTTGTTACGAAAAAAAAAATACGTACCTGGTTTTAATTGTTTGTTCTATACCAGAGCGGCCAAACTTACTTAATGTAACAACCACATACGATAAATTTCACAGGTTTAAGAATCCCAAGACATGAACCAGATGTACTCATGAGTTTTTGCTACATGCGTATTATTAGGTTGGTGAAAAATAATGACGTAATAATGTCGTTTTTTGACGTTAAAAATACGTTAAAAAACGAGATTATTACGTCATTATTTTTTCACCAACCTAATAACATTAAAATTGCTTAATTAATGTAAAAAGCTACATGTGATAAAGTTCAGATGTTTGAGAGCCTCAAGACATGAATAAGGATTTCATCTATCAATTTTTAGTTATTAATTGAGATCTTGTACACACTACCCGGACTATGGATTGAACTCACAATTACTATGCCACCAATTCTAATACAAATCTGCTAGTGTGTGGCCAAACTTGTGTAACAATATGATTTCTCACACGTCTTTAAGCGATAAACAGATAGATTTCTTTTCCTCAGAGTCACCTTACGTTCCCAAAGCTTTCTTGAAGTTTGTCTATAGTCCATCTTTGAGTCGACTTAAGTGTCAATGTCTTAGGGATTTTTGTCTCCAGCTATCTTTGCATTGGCAAACTTAAAATGTGGTTAATGATTTTAAATAATCATTTTTTGTGTCCATATGCCTTTGAATTGGCAAATATAAAATGTTGTTAATGATTTTAGATAATCATAAAAGTAGTCCTTTCAGGAAGCTAACCACCCTAAGCCGAATGGGTTATATCTTGTTCCGGAACACAAAGAGATATATAGAAGAGGTGAGACTCCAGCTATCATCCATATAAGCAGAGAGAGGTAGGAAGTCCAGTGAACGGGATCCAGCAGTCAGTGAAATAGGTAGATGACCAGCAGGACAGGGAGGAAGAGACCTGCAGAAGATAATCAGTTCAGATGAAGGAAAACATAGCTGGTGGGTTGAGTATTCTTATTGTTGCTATTTCACAACCAGAGAGTCTTGAGAAGCAATTGTTATTCTTTATGAATTTGATTACGGCAAGTGGAAAAACATGTGCACATAGCTAGTAAGTTGCATACGCAGACACAGACGAACTTGGATGTCTTCACAGGAGCAGTGAATTACGGACCAGCGGAGCACGACCACACTTGCTTAAAGAGCCACATGCGATAAAGTTCAATTGAGAGCCCCAAGTAGTATATATATATATATATATATATATATATATATATATATATATATATATATGAATTACATAAAAATGAAACTCAGTTGTAAACCATTTATATAGCCATTTCGCTCCATGAGAGACTTTTCTCTTAGAGAAATTCCCTGTAGCTTGTCAATATTGAAACGTTTGATAAAAAATGAATCTTAACATTTTTAAAAATAAGTTGAAAATTGAAAAAGATAAGGAGAAAGAGGAAAAAGCCGCAAATAAGGGGGGAGACATTTAAGAGGGAGATAGTACGTATCAGTTTTAATATTTTATATATATATATATATATAATCTGGGCTAGTGTCACACTTAAGAAAGCACAAATTTCCTTACCTGATTTTTCTCCACAAGAACCCTTCCTAGCATACATAAGTGTAAAACAAAAGGTACTATCCAATGTTGACCCTCATTAATCGTTCACAGTAGGAGAGTCCACTATATATATATATATATATATATATATATATATATATATATATATATATATATATATATGTGTGTGTGTATATATATATATATATATATATATGAAGAAATATAGTTTTAAGGTGTATTATATTTATGAGATAAAGTGCTTAATATAAGAGCGTAAGATAGAGCGTATGTAAATATAAATATAAAAGTGAACATTAAAATCGGCCTGATGATTACGTCCACCATGAAATAGCCTGTTGTCTCTAAGTGTTAACTTCAATGTTCACTTATATATATATATATATATATATATATATATATATATATATATCAGTGTTATATACCGATGATTGTTTTAACTATAGTGAGGGTATTTAATACGGTAATGAACAAAAGAGGTCAGCCATTACATTTCCACGAGCCACATATTTAAGAACAAAGGGCCGTATGTGGCTTGCGTGCCGCGGTTTGGCCACTCTTGTTATATTCATTTGTTCCTTTTTTATAATTTATTTTAATACTTATTATTTATTAATAGTTTTCTTCTTCATTGTTTACAACCTTCTGCTAATGATTATTCAATGCGTTGAAAAGAGAAATCTTTAGGTTTTGATTGGAGAAGTCCATCAAGTCACGTTTTAAGATCTACATTATTTTTTAAAAATAATTTATTCTAAGATTTATTATTTATTAATAGTTCTGATGAATTCTTTAACAATTTTCTTTCATTGTTTACAACTTTCTGCCAATGATTATTATTTAATGAGTTGACAAGAGAAATCATTAGGATTCGACTGGAAAAATTCATCACGCCATTTTGTTTTTTTTTTCTTTTTTCTTTTTCTCTCGTTCGCGACTATTTTCATTTGTTTTTTTTCTTTCTTTTTCTTTATTTCTTTAACCTTTTCTTTTTTTTTTAACCTTCTTTTGTTTTTCTTTCTCGTTCTTTCTTTTTCTTCTTTCTTTCTTTTTCTTCTGCCTTTCCCTTTTCTATTTTCTGCTTTATTTTCTTTTCTTTTTCTTTCTCTCTTTGCTTCTTCGCGTCTCTCATTCTTTCTATCTTCCCCCTCTTTTTTATATTGCTCTTTTTTCTTTACACTTTTTCTTTTATCTTTGTTTCTTAATGTCTTTCTTTTTGTTTTCTTTTTCTTTCTTTTCTCTCTTTCTTTTGTTCTTTCTTCCTTTTCCCTTTCCTCTTTAGTTTTTTATTTCTTTTTTCACAATATTAATCTTTTTTCCGTTGTTTCTTTTCTTCTCCTTTTCTTTCTTTCTTTTCATTTTTCTTTTCTTTTAAATTTTCCCTTCTTTTCTTCGAGTTTCTTTTTCTCTTTCTTTTTCTCTTTCCCTCTTCCTTTTTCTCTGATTCTTTCTTTTCTTCATTCATTCTTTTCCTATATATTAGTTTGATAAATAAATTAGTTCGATTTTATCATTTATTCTAAGGCTTATTAATTATTAATATTTCTGATGAATCTTTCAACAATATTTATCTCTTCATTGTTTACGACCTTCTGCCAACGACCCACTAACTGTTCAATGTCTCGATGGTAGAAATCACTAGTTTTTGACCCCCAAAAGTTCCTCAACCCATGTTTTAAGCTCAATTTGCTAGAAAGAGATTGAAAATGGTGGTAGCCTCAATGGGCTAAATCAGGAGAATATGGTAGATGTAGAATTTCCCAACCAAGCTCTTTAATTTCATATTTGGTTAGTAACGTTAAGGCGAGCATTGTCATAATGAATAATGATCATGTAGCGCCAATCAAGGCATTTCATATGAATTGTCTTTGTGAGCCTGTTCATTTATTTGTTCGACATACCGCTGACCCGTTGGCTGTTCTGTACAGTAGCTATTCAGTGACGATGACAAGCGATGGTCTTAAGAGCCAATCCCCTGGGAGTGTGTCTCGATCAGATCTATTCAAGTTAATTGCCCCTTTATGCTTTTTTTGTTCTGGATCATACACACTGATGGGAGATAAAAAACGACGCTAACGCGAAAGCTTGACATTTTCTGAGCCAAATCCCTGGAGGTCTGGCGCGGTCAGGTCTTTTGAGCTGAATTGCCTCTTTGAGATTTTGGTTGTTCTGGACTTTACCCATTGAATGAAAAATAGCAAACGGTGCTCACACGAGAGCTTGCCATCTTCTGAGCCAATTCTCGTGACAGTCTCGTCTGGCTTTCACAGAAATAATAGTATTATTTTGTTGAATAATTGTTCAACATACAGCTGACCGTTTGATTGTTATTTACAATAGCCATTGAGTGATGATGATAAGTGACGGTAACCTGAGAGCTTGCCATCTTCTGAGCCAATTCCCTGGGTCTCTGGCGCGGTCCTTATTAAAACAATGTGTTCAATTGGCTCTCATCGAACTGTGTGAGTTCAATATTCGATATTCGGTATTGAAGCCATCTCCGTATACAACACAAATGTCTTGAGCAGCTTTGACAGATTTGTGACTTTGATTAAAAGCAAAAAGAAGAAGGGACTGAATATGTTCATTCTTGCCTATTTGGTGCTGCATCTCAAAAGGGCGTCAACAATAAAATCTGAAAGAAAATTTCAATAACGTTAGAAAACAGTTTCACAGGATGACCAGAGTTAATAAGAAGCAAAAAATGCTGCGAAAGATTATTCTTCGAGATGATTCATTAGAAATAAAACCCCCAAAAACGAAGAAATAATTTCTGAATTATTTACATTTGAAAATGTTAGAATCCATTTACATTAAGTTCTAACAGAAGGAGAGAATTTTCAACTTAAATATAATTACGCTGTATATTTTATATAATAATTGGTCTTTGGTTTTCATGTTAGTCGCTGTGTTCATTCCTGACCGTCGATTTGAACACTTATGAGAAAACCGATAAACCGATTAATATTTCATTAAAACAATTTTCAAGAGTTTTCCCAACAGCCACCTCACCCTCAACAAAACATGAGACAATAAGAGAAGCTAAAACCGGATTAAGTAAATCTCCTTAATATGATTGTTTGGCACTCGGGATTGTTTTCATGGAATTGATGGGATATCAGAAAATATTCATAATTCTTGAAATCGTATTTATGACTGATTCAATGTATATTTGCATGGAATATGGCTAAAAACGGTTTTTATAGTCCAGAGTTATAGTCTCGTCTGGCTTTCCCAGATCTTGTCGCCATATTTAATCTTAGCAATTTAAAAATTAATACTTTGACTGGAGAATGATATTATTATTGAGAAAAATTAATTTATTGTTTACAACTGATTTCAGTGTCAGGAAAGAGATAGAGGAAATATCAAATTACATTTAAACGTCTAAAATTTGGTTTGTAGGTGTTTGGTGTGAAATTTATTTCAAGAAATCTGATGCCAATTTCCTGCTTGGAGCTGAGCAGGAAGGCATTTAAAGCGTTTATAGTCTCGTCTGCAAGAGGAAAAAATGTGGAAAAAAATTTCGTTTCCTTTCCAAGAGAAATAACCGATGATAAAATTTAACACAAGGACGTGTTTAATATTGGGACCTATACAGTTGTGTGCGATGGCAGTGTTAAAAATGGCCACTTGCAATTGTAGCAAGCATCTCTATGAATATACTTCAATTGTAGAATTGCTGAGTTGGAGTTTGGAAATCGAATTTTCAAGAGAATAAATTGTCAACACGGGCAAAAACTATTTGGTAAATATATTAGGATAATTCAGAACTTATACTTGATTGATTCATATTTATGGATTATCAACCCTTTGCAGGTTATTTAAAGCCAGAAAATATTGTTTAGATTAAATTGTAAGAATTTCTTTTTTGAAGATATAATGATATAGTGAAACAAATCTTACTAATTTAATTAACCCATAGATGGAGGAGAAGAGGTGGATTCATAGCTTCCGCAAGGGTATTTGTACGTAAGTGAATATAACGAACCCAACGGAAATTGGAACTCGGTTTTCCGATTTAAAAATCCGAGCCATTATCCATTACACCACCTGCACATGAAAGTGTGGTGTCTCCAAGCTATCACCCATCTAAGTATTGACCAGGCTCGACGTTGCTTAACTTCGGTGATCGCATGGAAACCGTAGAACTTAGACGACGAGCAAACAACCTTCACAAATGAATAAATGTATAAAAATAGAAAGGTGCGTAAGACAAGGATGCGTCTTCTCGCCGGACTTATCCAACATTTACATAGATATATTCCTAAAAGAACGAGAAGTCCTACTAAGATTTATTAGCGATAAGCATAACGTGTTGATAGCAGATATAGAAAGAAAATTGCATGAACCCCCTACACCAGGGGTCAGCAACTTTTTGGAATGAGAGAGCCAGAAAGCTATGCAGTGTCTCGGAGGACGGCCATTTTATCAAATTTACTATAATGAATTATCCTCCACTCCAGACCGTTACGTCCAGAAGACCGTCTTGTTTTGGAGGTTTAAACAAAAAACAACGAAGTTAATTATTTACATTATTCAGACTATTGTCCTCATCTTTGTCGCCATATTTATCACAACGTTTCGGCCGTTGTACGCTCCGGCCTTCTTCAGGTGGTTGAAATTTCGAAAAATTTCGTGCCATGTTTGATGGATGTCAGCTATCACCTTTTAATTCCCCCCACCGCCCCAAAGTTCTCCAATGCCTTAACCAGGTATTGAACTCACACTCTTTGGGTCCTGTCATTGGATCTAACCAACGCCTTTATCCACTGTGCCATGTGTCCTTGCATGACTTTCTGGGTATTATAAACCTAATGTCTTCAGCAACCATTTTTACCAGTGCTCATATTGCAAATTTGCTGTTATCAAATCATATTTTTACCAGAGCTCATATTGCAACTTTGTTGTTAGGATTGCTTTTCTCTGGCACTCCTTATTACTGGTTCCGATATTGTATTTATTTCTATGCTTGGTCGGCTCAGGAGATTTTTGTGGCCTAGCATATGTGCTGATTCCTTGAGTTTACTGACTCTGAAATATAGACAGATAACGAAGTTAATGTTATATTATTTAAACAAGTTTTCTTATTTTACAGCAAGTATAACAGGATAACAACTAACAACATTTAAAATACTGCAAATTCCTTACTATAAATGAAATACAGTTAAACATAGAAAATTCTTTAATGAAAAACTTGTTTCTGTTTATAGCTCGATGACTTCTTCAAAATCAGGTGAAATATTTGTCGATGACAAGAACAAAACATCATCCAGGTGGTCATCAACCAACCTTGTTTGAAAAACAATTTTTGGTATATTCCATTTTCGAAAAAAGTTCTTTACAAGCATATGCGTAAGACAAGGATGCGTCTTCTCGTCTGCAAGAGTCAAAATGGCCGAGAGTGTATATTTTTCTTTTTAATGAGATTTCACAAAAATTCTGGACGGTAGACAAAATTAAATAAATATACTGTTTAATAAATATACAAAGCATGCACTTAAATATGCATATCCACTAAAAAAATAATATTTAATTAAAGCAAAATAAGTCTGTGAATACAAATTGTTTTTTCAGTAATGAGTAAGGAAAATTGTGAATTTGCTTTAAAGATTTAGAATCAATTTACATTAGGTTCCAACAAAAGGAAAGAATGTTTGGCTTTGAAGATTGTTTGCATAAAGCTTAACATTCGCCATTGCTTTGTTCAGTACCTTACCCACTGAGTGAAGATATCAAACAACGTTCACACGAGAGCTTGCCATCTTCTGAGCTAATTCTCTATGGGTCTGGTTCAGTCAGGTCTTTTCAGTTGAATTGCCACTTTGAGATTTTGGATGTTCTGGACTTTACCCATTGAAGGAAAATAGAAAACCGTTCTCACACGAGAGCTTGCTATCTTGTGATCCAATTCTCGTTATAGTCTCGTCTGGCTTTCACAGAAATAACCCTTCGTCGTCAAGTTGTGTTGACGAGAGAGAATTTTTTTTCCGTGTGAGTCCGAAGTCTTCGTCGCCAAGTTACTGTGGACGCTGGCAACGGCAATTTTTTTTTTAAGTCCCCGTGAAGTGCGAAATCCTCGTCGCCAAGTTGTGGATTCCGTGAATGGAATCCTGCACAAATAAATAAACAACGCCAGTAATTGAGATAGAAAAGTAAGTGTATTAAACGTAAGAATACAGACTTGAAGTGAAGATTAGTAGTCCAGGAATGCGGGTTAGTAGAAAGTATATGTACAAGTCTCTGTAAGTAAAGCCGTAATCATCTCTCTCTTTGGACTCTTATATAACTCTGAGAACACCCTGTGTCTGTCTCCCTATCTCTCAACCTGTCTCAATGTATCTCAACCAGCAGGTATTCTCTCTGTCAGTATAAGTATACTTTGGACGAGTCCATTTTGTGTAAAAAGGGGAGCGACCCACAACAATATACGAAAAAAAAGATAATAATAATAATAAAAATATTTTAAGAATCATAATCTAATTAGTAGAGAGGTACATAAGAGGATAGGGAATATATCAAAGGGAGTGACTTATAATTTTAAAATGTTTATAGTTATGGAATTAAGAATTTAAGAAGATTGTAAAGTTAGATTCTTAGTATGTCAGTTGAAATGAACTGAAACCAAGTTGCATCTTTGTAGTGACTAAAATGGTTTTGTCAATATGATAAAATTATAATATAAATATATATATATATATATATATATATATATATAATGATATGATTTGGTAAACCGTATAGATAATTCCAAAGAGGATATAAATCCAGAGTGCTAAGTCTAAAAACAGAAAACAGAACAAATAATAAATATTATGAAAAAGAAGACTTTAAATCGTCATGATGATATTTTATTTCATTTGAGACGAAATTTTTGTTCTAAACATCATCACACAAATAAATGGAAAACATTTTTTCCAGACACAAAATCACAAATTATGTTTAAAAAATGTGGAATCAAAATTATAGATAGATACATAGGAACTTATTGAGTAGATAGGCATAGAGATGAACAGACTGAAATAAATAAATAGATAGATATGAACATAGATAGATAGATAGATAGATAGATAGATAGATAGATAAAGCACACACTAAGATGGATAGATAGATACGAAGAGATTGAGTTAGATATGAAAATAGACAGACAGATAGATAGATATGAACAAACTGAAATAGATAAATAGGTAAATAGATAAGAAAATACAGAGATAGGTATATATATATATATATATATATATATATATATATATATATATATATATATATATATAGAGAGAGAGAGAGAGAGAGAGAGAAAGACAGAGAGAGACAGAGAGAGAAGGATATATATATATATATATATATATATATAGATATGAACAGACTGAGATAGACAGATAGATAAAAGCACAAACTATGATATATATATATATATATATATATATATATAGAGAGAGATAGATAGATAGATAGATAGATAGATAGATAGATAGATAGATAGATAGATAGATAGAGGTATGAATATAGTCAGATAGATAGACAGATAGGTAAATATAATGATATAGATAGATAGATAGATAGATAGATAGATAGATAGATAGATATGAATATAGTCAGATAGATAGATAGGTATGAATATAGATAGATAGATAGATAGATAGATAGATAGATAGATAGATATGAATACAGATAGATAGATAGATAGATAGATAGATAGATAGATAGATAAAAAACAAACAAAAAAACAAAACAAAACAAAACAAATCAAGCAAACCGACATGAAAATATATCTTTTATCTTATTCTTGAAAATTCTTTGTCGGCATTGGTCCAAATATTGACCGCATGATGATTGGAAACGTTTTGTTTCTCTTAAGCCCAAAATAATTAGCGGATTAATACAATTGATTTTGCACTTTACCTGCCAAGTGTTATTTGCAGATGGAGCGGCTTGTGTATTTTCCTCAATATTATCTTCTCCCTCTTGCAGTACTTCTCAACTTATCCGCTGGGGGTGTTGGTGGGGGGGGAGCTATAAGATCATAGACCCGAAATTGCAGATCATACCGAATTCATTTTCCTATACATAAATACTTTAATTTATTCATTATTCGATTTATTGATCATTATAGTTGCTATTATAAATACAAAGTTTCGGCCAAGAACACACGGCGCATCGTCAGGAAACGTCATTATATTTTTTTATTTTCGAGATGAACGATAGTGTATCTATTTCTATTTTTTGTTAATTATTTCAGTCCAAGATTGAAAAAAAGAAAAAGAAAACCTTATTAAAGAGAGAAAACAATAAAATAGTGAAATTAAGAAGACATATCCACAAGCGAGAAGTGCGAAAGAAGAAACTGTTAACATAGAACTTACGGCTACATCTAACCATCTTACCTGTAAAATGATGAGACCTACCCGCCAATCGAGTACTGCGCTTAGATTTATACAGTCGAGGTACTATAGAGAAAAGTAATATTTATTTTGAAAACGTAAAAAATGTGGCTCAATGCCGAATGAAGAAAAGATCAGGAAGCCTGGTTTTCAATCTGTCTTATCTTAACCTTATCTAGCCACATTTAGTCACCCAAGCATATCCCCATATTACATAACCAAAAACAAGGCATTCTTACGAGCCATTCTTATTGCAGTCACTATAATACCACAGTGTCTTTATGAAGTCCTAATCTAGTTCCCATATGTCTATAGAGAAAAGATTATCAGAACAAGTACTATGACAGTATTTATAGAAAAAGCAAAGGGAAGCAACGATATGACGGTGGATGGTGGCTGAAGCCAAGATGCCAAGTCAAGACAGATAGTGTTGCGGATTCTTTATAAATAGCAGAAGCACCAGACCAGATGTATCGGCAACATTTGATGTATGAAGACATGGTCGAATGTAGAAGGTAGGTGCTACATTCTAAAGATTATGTCTGTTAATAATAAGTCCTAGCAGGTTTTTTTTTCCTTAGCCAACAAAAAGAGTTACATGAATAAGAATATAGAACAGGATGAATTGTACGCGATAAAATCTCAAAGATGAATAAATGACGGATGCCATATGGCTTCGTGTGATGTTGTCTTGATTCGAATCAGACATTGATTTGACATTACATTTGCTGAACAATGTGCCATCTCAATAATAATTGATGTTAAATATCATCGATTTCTTGGAGGGGTTGCTATAGGCGGATATTTCGTTTTAGACGTGATTGCATTTAATGAAACGTGTTTTATGTTCATTTCGTTGACTCTTGAAAGCAGATGTCTGGCGAATGTTCCTTTGATGTGACATGTCACTTTGAGGTTCGTCTTCAAAAAAAAAAAAAAAAAAGCAGACGACAGCTATGCATTAAGCCATGGGAGAGTAAATCGATGGATTGATCTGAAATAAATTTCCATTGTTTCCTTTGTTCAATCCTCGCTCATTATAAAATCATACTGAGCTTTTTCAAGTAGTTGCCATACCAAACTTACCATCAGAATTACTTTTGTTCTCAACTTTCTTTTGCGTTTTTTTTCTCCAAATTTACTCGCATTCTTAAACGGTATGATTCTTAATAAAGGAATAACGAAAAATTCTCACTTATCCTGATACCAACAGAGAAACTAAGTTAATAGATTTTGAATAAATCAATTGCCACCTATGACAATAACTCAGCAGGACACACAGATGACATAAGTGAAGATCACTTAATTTGGATAATAAAACGATTATATAAATTATAGCTATTGCAAACTGAAACGTGCTGTTTAAAGTTTGAGGTGGAGATTATGTATTGTGTACGGACATTTATTTTTTAAAAGTTAACTGACCTGTAATAATGTTAAGAATCAGGCTAAACGATAAAAATATGATAGGAGGGTTGAGTTTAAATCCCCTCCCCCCAAAGTACAAATAAAAGAGTAAGACATCAAACCATACTTAAGGGGAAAAAGGGTTAAATTGAGGAACGTTAGATTAACTCCTCGGTTATCCATTGAAACTGCGATCCACCGAAAAAGAAAGGAAAGAAACCAGACCCCACCGTGGACCATTTAAAAGATATTCCGAGCAGCGGATTGGTTGTTACAAACATCCGATCGGGTGTTCGGAAAACGTGGTCTTTCTTCGTCTAATTCTTTAAAAAGGCCAGAGTAGCTGTTAGCGTTTGTTTGTGAGGGGGAATCAGGGATTGATCTTCCCTGATTGGCTCGACTTGGTGATGTTGAAAGACGCGAAACCCCCTGATGAACCAAGTGAAATTACATCACTGACGACCCCCCGGCGCTTACTTAAGAGCGTATTTTTGAATTTTATCTAAAGCAATAGTTAAAAATCTCGGTTTGCCTTTCAGTTTGTCACTTACCATGACACCAGCAGAAAAACTAAATGAGAGAGTGATTAACTAGTGTGATTAAAAAATTAAATCCCCATTTTAAAATAATTATAATTTAATTATTTAAGTTTTAATTTATTTTAATTGTTACAAGAAATAGATATGAGAGGAAAGGATTTAGTATCAGGTTTTATTTAAAATTCGATATGGGCATCAGATTTTGCTAGGAGCTCACTAGGCGCCCAACTGCTTCCAAGGGGAACCTTTGGGGTACACAAGACATAACTTCTCGTATTCGTCCTTCGTTCTTCCAAAGTCTTGGTTTGTTATAGCAGAATTGTACCTTTAGCCAACCCTAAAAGAAAAAAGTCAGTGTGTTAAGTCAGGATTCCTAGATAGCCACTCATACATAAAATAAGGAGTTACTTTTCATTCACCCTGTAGATATATTGTCTACTTCGCATTGTTAGTATTGCTTATTTATTGGTCACCCGTTCCCACGGGGTCCTAATATACACCGCACGGCCCTGGCATTAAATTCATAATTACTATATCACCAAATTCACGATCCAATGATTTAAACCACTCGATTATTGTCCCGTAGGACAATTCCCAATAGGGAACTTGGAGGCGTAAACCTAGCCTCTCTGATGATGAGTGCTGCTGTGCTTGTCGTGCTTGACTGCAGTGACTGATTTTTTTTTGTTTTGATACAACTGCTGCTGCTGTTGGTGATTTGCTGTCATTTGTTTTTGTTTTCTTTATTGCCGGCTGCCATATTTTATTTATTGCTATGTCAGGCCCACTAAGCAGATCTGCATATGCTAGGCTGGGGAACGAGAAGAGTATTCAACCCTGCAGATTAAATAACGTTTACAGTTTGGGGATTCCTATAATGCTACCTATATATATATATATATATATATATATATATATATATATATATATATATATATATATATATAAAAAGTGTATATAAATAAAACAAATATATATATGTATAATTATTTATATATTATATGCGCGGTACTTATTAGAAAGCGCTCAATATCAGAGAGTTAGTTATGCGTTAGTACGATGAATGACAAAACGACGAAATTTCCCCCACCACTTCCACAATAACACCAATATACGCAATCTACATAAACCCAAATTTTTTAAAACATTAATCAGTTTGTCTGACGATCGCTAAAGCGTGAAACCCAGGGTCACAAACTCACATCTATCCAACCAAATATATATATATATATATATATATATATATATATACAGGCCGGAGGAAACAAGTGCCGAAACGTTTCGATAACAACAACAAAGATTAGGAAAATAGTCGGAATGTAAATAGACAACTCTTCGTGTCTCTATTTCTAAGATGAAGTATTGCAATTATTTACTTTATTCAAATTGTTCAGACTGTTGTCCTCATCTTTATTGCAATATTTACGACATTTCGGCCGTTGTACGCTCCGGCCTTCTCCAGGATCTGTCTATATTTCTGAAATGAGGTATTGCAATTATTTACATTATTTAAATTGTTAAGGCTGTTGTGAATATGGCAATAAAGATGAGGAAAACAGTTCGAATGCTGTAATTAATGTAAACAACTCTTCGTATTTGAAAATTTCACAGTGCCTGATCACGTTGAGCCAATTCGTCACGTGAGTCTCGGATGACCTTGTGACCTACGAAATATCTTGCGTTGCAGAACTTTGATTCCAGGAATGGTTGAAGCGAGATCTCGTATAAAAATGATTTTTCTCTGATTCTTTTTATTTGCCAGTGACTGTTATATACCGTACATATGAACACTAATGGATATGTCCCAATTCTATTTTTGAAGATCAAAGGCAATAAAGCCACTAGGACGCAAGGGGTTACTGAGTGTTAGAGAATATGAGAAAAACTACTATTAAGGAGAGAAGACAATAAAACAACAAGAATTAAGAAGACAGAAGATAACGATGGATATTGCATTTCAATTTTTGAAGATCAAAGGCAATAAAGCCACTAGGACGCAAGGGGTTACTGAGTGTTAGATAATATGAGAAAAACTACGATTAAGGATAGAAGACAATAAAAGAACAAGAATTAAGAAGACAGAAGATAACGATTGACATTGCATTTCAATTTTTGAAGATCAAAGGCAATAAAGCCACTAGGACGCAAGGGGTTACTGAGTGTTAGAGAATATGAGAAAAACTACTATTAAGGATAGAAGACAATAAAACAACAAGGATTAAGAAGACAGAAGATAACGATTGACATTGCATTTCAATTTTTGAAGATCGAAGGCAATAAAACCACTTTACTGAGTGTTAGATAATATGAGAAAACTACGATTAAGGATAGAAGACAATAAAAGAACAAGAATTAAGAAGACAGAAGATAACGATTGACATTGCATTTCAATTTTGAAGATCAAAGGCAATAAAGCCACTAGGACGCAAGGGGTTACTGAGTTTAGAGAATATGAGAAAAACTACTATTAAGGATAGAAGACAATAAAACAACAAGGATTAAGAAGACAGAAGATAACGATTGACATTGCATTTCAATTTTTGAAGATCGAAGGCAATAAAACCACTAGGACGCAAGGGGTTACTGAGTGTTAGAGAATATGAGAAAAACTACTATTAAGGATAGAAGACAATAAAAGAACAAGAATTAAGAAGACAGAAGATAAAGATTGACATTGTATTTAAATTCTTGAAGATCAAAGACAATAAAGCCACTAGGACGCAAGCGGTTATTCAGTGTTAGACAATATGAGAAAAACTACTATTAAATAGAGAAGACAATAAAAGAATTAAGGAGACAGAAGATAACGATTGATATTGCATTTAATTTTTTTAAGATCAAAGTTGTTTGGAAACATAGATCCAGAAGAGCATTCTACAAGTGATATAATAAACTATTATCATAGAACTGGTTAAATCTAGCCAATACAACTTTCGAATAATGAGATATTGCTGCTAATCTAGTGCTGCACTTGAATTCATGAAGTCTAAGTATCGTATTTTTTCTTCTTCTGACCATCTTTTGTTTTCTTTTTCGTGGCGTGTCCGTTTATGGCTATCCACAACTTCCTATTCTTCGTAGCTCTTAGCATTATATATTTATTTTACTCTTTCTCTCATTCTTTTTTTTTCAATCAATTCTAATCTTCACGGCTAAGACTACCCCTATTGTAGAGAGCCACCCTAATTCCCTTTGTATTCTATTAATGAGATGACATTTCCACACAAAGGTTTTTTTTCAAGCAACATTTCTTTGAAGAACCGACTTCGAAGATCATTATAAGTCTCGACCTAACCGTCATCTTCCCCAGATATCCTTATAAACGATACTTCTTACTCTAGTCCTGGATACGACGATAAACTACGTCCTGCAGCATGGCTTCTGATCGGGGGATTGGAGCTTTTGGAGTACTTGGAACCAACTCTTCAGTACTGTTGTTCCCAGGTCCACCCTGACCTGGAGTGGTAGCATCTTTTAGGCAAACAGTGAACCCTAAAACAAAACACATTTTATAGAAAAATTATCAACAGTATATATTTATATCAAAATTACCAACAATATATTTTATCTTTAGTTGAACGCATGAAATTGCGTTTAGAATATTATATTTCGACATTAAATAGCCCATAGAGGTGTGGATATGACGCTAAATAAAATAAACCAACCAACCACACTCTACCTTGAGTAGCTCTTTGGCCTTGTCTAGAGTGAGCATTGATGTAAAATACCCAAGAGAACAGGGCCAGATTCGTAAATAGGACCAACCTAACGAGAACAATTTACACTCATGTAAATTTAAAGGGTTCAGTTCGAAATTCCCTGAAGCTTACCCGAATCGACTGGGAACTGAAGAAAATCAAGATTTACATTGGTCGAAACGTTGTGGTAAAACAACATACATGAGTCCGAATTCAAATAAGTGGATCTTTTCTGTTAATTAACCCTAAATAATGTAAAGTTTCTTATCGGAAATATTAATTCGCTCCAAGAAATTATAAAATTTATATCGAAGTTTCTTTGTATTTTTATTAAATTTTTGGCATTCTTTCGCAAAAACTCCAACTCTCAGAATGAAAAATTACCAAAAATCAGGGAGTTCTTCATAT
>CAHIKZ030000714.1:0-20000 GCA_903632075.3 Acanthosepion pharaonis | reverse complement strand
GATACTTAACTGACCAGCCTGCCTCTGCTAAATTTACAACACGTATACATAATATGACAGATATTGTGGATTTTTCAGTAATAATTTCAAACATGCCTTTCATCATATACTAACACTATTTATTTGTGTTATAAAAAAAGGAAAACATATTTCGTATGGACTTTCTTTTCGAGGAACTTTATAACTTATCTCTTTTCGATTAAAAGGAAACAAAGATTATTTTCATGCTAAGTAGTACAATTATTTTAATTTGTAGAGCTGTGTTTGAAGATTATTTCTTTTTCTTCCCTTTTACACTACAAACTCAAGTGGATTTCGAACCCTGTTCACCGATTTCTCACTCGTATGAAAAGAATTGAGTACGTTTTAAATATTTTCATGAGAATAATTTTCTTCCATTTTTAAGCTGTAAATTATGATAATATTTGGGAACATATTTAGAGTAAAAGATATTTGGGCATTTGTTTTTGTCAGCGCGATTCACAGTCGGGGAGTCAGAAAAAAATGCGTGTTTCGATTGAATACTGTATTGTAGAGACCCCAAATCAACTTGATATTCGACATTTTTTATTTATTTAAAAGAGTGTCAAGTTAAATTACCATTTCTTTCAGATACCATCACTTACCATCATGGCTTGAACCAATACACAATGTGCGTTTTTTTTTAGACTGGTGAATATGTAATTGCAACACAGAGATCTTTTCATGCTCATTGTATGTTTCGTTGGAATGGTGCTGCTCCGAACAGAAAATTGATACAACTGTGAGCTGGAAATTTCAGGGTCACAGTTTCAATACTTAAAACAGAGCCTCCTGTAAGCGTTCAAACTCCAGAAAATGTCCAGGCTATAGAAATCGCCTACAACAGTGTATGAAGAATAGAGGCTACCCTTTGGAAGATGTTATTTTAAAAACCAAATGAATAAGAAAAGTAGCCTTTTCGTTTAAACAACAGTGATATTATTACTTTAATAGCAGTTACCTTGGGATTTTTGTCAATCCTTAAAATATGGGACGTATTTCAGCCGCACCCTGTATTGTAGATGACAAAGAAGTGTTTAATTTACATTTTTTACATTATTTACATTATTCCGACTATTGTCCTCATCTTTGTCGCCATATTTATTACAACGTTCCGGCCCTTCAATCTGTCTATATTTCTGAGATTTTTTTGTACATTTTATTTACATTATTCGCCATATTTATTACAACGACTATTGTCCTCATCTTTGTCGCCATATTTATTACAACGTTCCGGCCCTTCAGTATCTGTCTATTTTTCTGAGATATTTCTGAGGTATTTTGTACACTATTTACATTATTCGGACTATTGTCCTCATCTTTGTCGCCATATTTATTACAACGTTCCGGCCCTTCAGTATCTGTCTATATTTCTGAGATGAGGTATTTTGTACACTATTTACATTATTCGGACTATTGTCCTCATCTTTGTCGCCATATTTATTACAACGTTCCGGCCCTTCAGTATCTGTCTCTATTTCTGAGATGAGGTATTATGTACACTATTTACATTATTCGGACTATTGTCCTCATCTTTGTCGCCATATTTATTACAACGTTCCGGCCCTTCAGTATCTGTCTATATTTCTGAGATGAGGTATTTTGTACACTATTTACATTATTCGGACTATTGTCCTCATTTTTGTCGCCATATTTATTACAACGTTTCGGCCCTTCAGTATCTGTCTATATTTCTGAGATGAGGTATTATGTACACTATTTACATTATTCGGACTTTATTGTTCCTCATCTTTCTATTTTCTGAGATATTTATTACAACATTATTCGTTCCTCATCTTTGCCCTTTTATTATCTTCCGGCTCAGTATCTGTCTATTTCTGAGATGAGGTATTATGTAACTATTTTTACATTATTCGGACTATTGTCCTCATCATTATTCGGACTATTCTCCTCATTTTTGTCGCCATATTTATTACAACGTTTCGGCCCTTATCTGTCTATTTCTGAGGTCTCTATTTCATTAGATGTCCTCATCTTTGTCGCCATATTCCGGCCCTTCAGTATCTGTACACTGAGATGAGGTATTATGTACACTTTTTACATTATTCGGACTATTGTCCTCATCTTTGTCGCCATATTTATTACAACGTTCCGGCCCTTCAGTATCTGTCTATATTTCTGAGATGAGGTATTTTGTACACTATTTACATTATTCGGACTATTGTCCTCATCTTTGTCGCCATATTTATTACAACGTTCCGGCCCTTCAGTATCTGTCTATATTTCTGAGATGAGGTATTTTGTACACTATTTACATTATTCGGACTATTGTCCTCATCTTTGTCGCCATATTTATTACAACGTTCCGGCCCTTTAGTATCTGTCTATATTTCTGACTATTGATCTTTGTCGCCATATTTATGTTCACTATTTATTTGTACATTATTCGGACTATTGTCCTCATCTTTGTCGCCATATTTATTACAACGTTCCGGCCCTTCAGTATCTGTCTCTATTTCTGAGATGAGGTATTATGTACACTATTTACATTATTCGGACTATTGTCCTCATCTTTGTCGCCATATTTATTACAACGTTCCGGCCCTTCAGTATCTGTCTCTATTTCTGAGATGAGGTATTATGTACACTATTTACATTATTCGGACTATTGTCCTCATCTTTGTCGCCATATTTATTACAACGTTCCGGCCCTTCAGTATCTGTCTATATTTCTGAGATGAGGCATTTTGTACACTATTTACATTATTCGGACTATTGTCCTCATCTTTGTCGCCATATTTATTACAACGTTCCGGCCCTTCAGTATCTGTCTGAGATGAGGTATTATGTACACTATTTACATTATTCAACTATTGTCCTCATATTTCTGTCTCTATTTCTGAGATGAGGTATTATGTACACTATTTACATTATTCGGACTATTGTCCTCATCTTTGTCGCCATATTTATTACAACGTTCCGGCCCTTCAGTATCTGTCTCTATTTCTGAGATGAGGTATTTGTATGTACACTATTTACATTATTCGGACTATTGTCCTCATCTTTGTCGCCATATTTATTACAACGTTCCCCTTCAGGTCCTATTTCTGAGATGAGGTCACTATTTACATTATTCGTATATTTATTACAACGTTCTCCTTCAGTCTTTTTCTGAGATGAGGTATTATGTACACTATTTACATTATTCGGACTATTGTCCTCATCTTTGTCGCCATATTTATTACAACGTTCCGGCCCTTCAGTATCTGTCTCTATTTCTGAGATGAGGTATTATGTACACTATTTACATTATTCGGACTATTGTCCTCATCTTTGTCGCCATCTTTTCAGTATCTGTCTATAGATGAGGTTTTTGTACACTATTTACATTATTCGGACTATTGTCCTCATCTTTGTCGCCATATTTATTACAACGTTCCGGCCCTTCAGTATCTGTCTCTATATTTCTGAGATGAGGGCCCTTCAGTATCTGTCTCTATTTCTGAGATGTATTTTGTACACTATTTACATTATTCGGACTATTGTCCTCATCTTTGTCGCCATATTTATTACAACGTTCCGGCCCTTCAGTATCTGTCTATATTTCTGAGATGAGGTATTTTGTACTCTCATTTTGTCGCCATTTTATTACAACGTTCCGAGTATCTTTTTCAACGTTCCGTCCTATTTACATTATTCTTTGTCGCCATATTTATTACAACGTTCCGGCCCTTCAGTATCTGTCTATATTTCTGAGATGAGGTATTATGTACACTATTTACATTATTCGGACTATTGTCCTCATCTTTGTCGCCATATTTATTACAACGTTCCGGCCCTTCAGTATCTGTCTCTATTTCTGAGATGAGGTATTTTTGTCACTTTATTTACATTATTCGGACTATTGTCCCTTCTTTGTCGCCATTTTATTACAACGTTCCGGCCCTCAGTATCTGTCTCTATTTCTGAGGATGATTATGTATTTGAACTATTTTACATTATTCGACTATTTCCTCATCTTTGTCCCATATTTATTACAACGTTCTAGTATCTGTCTATATTTCTGAGATGAGGTATTTTGTACACTATTTACATTATTCGGACTTTGTCCTCATCTTTGTCGCCATCAACGTTCCGGCCCTTCAGTTCCCTTCTCCACTATTGTTCATCTTTGTCGCCATATTTATTACAACGTTCCGGCCTTAACTGTCTCTATTTCTGAGATGAGGTATTGAACTTGGACTATTTCCTTCTTTGTTTTTTATTACAACGTTCCGGCCCTTCAGTATCTGTCTCTACTGAGATGAGGGTATTATGTACCACTATTGTCCTCATCTTTTGTCGCCATATTTATTACAACGTTCCGGCCTTTATCTGTCTATATTTCTGTGCCATTTACATTATTCGTGTCCTCATCTTTGTCGCCATATTTATTACTTCCGGCCCTTCAGTATCTGTCTCTATTTCTGAGATGAGGTATTATTACTATTTACATTATTCGACTATTGTCCCTCATCTTTGTCGCCATATTTATTAAACGTTCTCCCTTCAGTATCTGTCTCTATTTCTGAGATGAGGTATTATGTAAACTATTTACATTATTCGGACTATTCTCCTCATTTTTGTCGCTATATTTATTACAACGTTTCGGCCCTTCAGATAAAGATGAGGTATTATGTACACTATTTACATTATTCGGACTATTGTCCTCATCTTTGTCGCCATATTTATTACAACGTTCCGGCCCTTCAGTATCTGTCTCTATTTCTGAGATGAGGTATTATGTACACTATTTACATTATTCGGACTATTGTCCTCATCTTTGTCGCCATATTTATTACAACGTTCCGGCCCTTCAGTATCTGTCTATATTTCTGAGGATGAGGTATTTTGTTATTCGATATTTACATTATTCGGACTATTGTCCTCATCTTTGTCGCCATATTTATTACAACGTTCCGGCCCTTCAGTATCTGTCTCTATTTCTGAGATGAGGTATTATGTACAATTTATTATTCGGACTATTGTCCTCATCTTTGTCGCCATATTTATTACAACGTTCCGGCCCTTCAGTATCTGTCTATAATGAGGTATTTTGTACACTATTTACATTATTCGGACTATTGTCCTCATCTTTGTCAAATTTATTACAACGTTCCGCCCTTCAGTATCTGTCTCTATTTCTGAGATGAGAGATGTTATGTACACTATTTACATTATTCGGACTATTGTCCTCATCTTTGTCGCCATATTTATTACAACGTTCCGGCCCTTCAGTATCTGTCTATATTTCTGAGATGAGGTATTATGTACATATTAACATTATTCGGACTATTGTCCCCATCTTTGTCGCCAATTTATTACAACGTTCCGGCCTTTCAGTATCTGTCTATATTTCTGAGATGAGGTATTATATACACTATTTACATTATTCGGACTATTGTCCTCATCTTTATCGCCATATTTATTACAACGTTCCGGCCTTTCAGTATCTGTGTATATTTCTGAGATGAGGTATTATATACACTATTTACATTATTCGGACTATTGTCCTCATCTTTGTCGCCATATTTATTACAACGTTCCGGCCTTTCAATCTGTCTATATTTCTGAGATGATATTTATTACAAACGGGTATTATGTACACTATTCACATTATTCGGACTATTGTCCTCATCTTTGTCGCCATATTTATTACAACGTTCCGGCCTTTCAGTATCTGTCTATATTTCTGAGATGATGTATTATGTATGATTTACATTATTCGGACTATTGTCCTCATCTTTGTCGCCATATTTATTACAACGTTCCGGCCTTTCAGTATCTGTCTATATTTCTGAGATGAGGTATTATGTACACTATTTACATTATTCGGACTATTGGCCTCATCTTTGTCGCCATATTTATTACAACGTTCATTCAGTATCTGTCTCTATTTCTGAGATGAGGTATTATTACAATATTTATTCGGACTATTGTCTGTCGCCATATTTATTAAACGTTCCGCCTTCAGTATCTGTCTATATTTCTGAGATGAGGTAACCATTAACCACTATTTCCTCATCTTTGTCGCCATATTTATTAAACGTTCCGATTTTTTTATTTTATTTACATTATTCGGACTATTGTCCTCATCTTTGTCGCCATATTTATTACAACGTTCCGGCACTTCAGTATCTGTATATTTCTGAGAAAGGTATTATGTACACTATTTACATTATTCGGACATCCTCATCTTTTGAAGATTAAACGTTCCGTTTCAGTATCTGTCTATATTTCTGAGATTTTCACTATTCATATTTAAAACTATTGTCCTCATCTTTGTCATATTTATTACAACGTTCCGGCCTTTCAGTATTGTCTATATTTCAATGATGTATTATGTACAGGACTATTGTTTTCATCTTTATTTTTTAGAAATTAAAAATATTGCATCATGCCATCGAACACAAATGATTACAATGTTTTTCTATTTTTGAAAACCAAAAGATGAACACAAATCAAGTATGGCAAATGATAGAGTAATGGAAATTATATTTATTGTAAAGTAAAAGGATAATATTTTAGGATCTGCAGCCATTTTGTTTCAAACATGAACCAAAAAATGTCAAGAGAAGCCCTAGAGTATATACTTCAGATGTCTGCCGTTCAGTTGAAGGAACAGTTGAATGCGGTATACAAAGTTGTTTAATAATGTATGCATATTCCTCTTGGTAATGAACCCGTTGTGCTACGTACTTTACAAGTGCCATATTCTTCAAAGTTCTTGACCAACTTGAAAATCTGACTCCTGTTTTGAAATGTGTTTAAATTGATCTTCATTCTGTATCTTGCTTGAACAATATTGAAAGATTTAGTTTCGTAATATATCTTTACACAAAAGATCTTCTGCTCCATCGTCCAGAGGATGATTTCACTATATTTGCTTGAACAGATCAAAATGTTAATTATTCCCCAGTAATAATCTGAAAAAAAAAAGAAAGAAAGAATCAAATTGAACAGGGACGATCTGAGAGGGCGCTGCTTTGCTTTGACAATTGTGAAACAACCTGTAAGTTTTGACATGTTACAAAAAAATGTCAGGCGATTCTATAATCTGTTTTTATTTTTGACTGGGGTAAGTGTTTTCATATCTTGGGGGATAGGAGTTTTCTATCTTCTAGCTGCCTGCTGATCATTACCTCCTACAGGATGCGGCCGTATCACGTTGAAACATCGGTTCTAAGTGGATGACCGTTTGAGAATACCAGATGCTCTTAGCTTGGCTGTGCGTGCGGTGTAATGTGTAACGGCTCAGAATGAGAAATTGAAGAGCCGAGTTCGAATTCCAGTCGAGTTCATACATTCACTTACGTGCAAATAACATTGGAAAAGGTATAGATCAATTTCTTCTTTCCCACCTGTGGATAAATAGCAAAACAGACTAGCTCCGATAGCTTTTGGTAAAATTGGTCTAGAAGGACAAATCTGGGCTCATTTGGGGACCTTGGAGCATACTATGCCCACCAGTTTTCCGTATTTGGCACTTCTAAAAGTTGGTTCTGAACACGCCTTCACCACAATAATCAAAAGACATACGCGATTAGTCTGGTTGTTCGGTTCCAAGAACTGAGCTGCTGTACTCTTTGAAGTGGAATATATATATATATATATATATATATATATATATATATATATATATATATGTGTGTGTGTGTGTGTGTGTGTGTATATTGATAATATTAGTGGTCAATATATATATATTTAAAAAATATTATTCCATCGCTACATGAGAGTTCTCATGTTTCAAAAACAGAAGCTAAAAACTTCAATTTAATTGTAGAAATTAAATTAAATTAAAATACCGAGTTCTCTTTAATCATCAAGCGAATTTTGAAATAACAAATTTCGAAATTTACGGAGCTTTATAAGCATATACATTCGGATATTAATTTCTGTGGAAATGGAGAAATTAATATTACGAATGGTTCTTTCTATTTTTTGCAATATATTTGCATATATATATATATATATATATATATATATATATATATAAAGAGTAGAATGAAAATGTCAGATATAGGTTCGGTCTGCACTTCACTCAAAAGTTAGATAAAGATACGTTTGACGCGAGAATCAAAAACACAAACTTTGGTCGAAATTTTATCCGAAATTTCAAGTATCCACCTGAAAGTTAGACTATTTACCAGGGGTCATTACCCTTCTGTTGGGGTAATCTAAGTCCCGCTTAAAAGACGAGTGTATGTAGTTGTCTGTGCGGGTGGAGGGGTTTGGGGTAAATTTGTTCGGATTCAAATCCAAATTTTTCTCACTCCTTGGAGCAACCCTTTCTTGATGGCCCATGTCTTCAGGGGTTTAGTCGCAGACACCAAGCTTTGACCCATTGCGGATTGTTGAGGCTATTTAAACAATTTGAAGGTTTGAATTCAGAATTTTCCTTCTCCTAAACCGGTTGCCATTTAAGGCTATAGAACCCAATCTGTTCTGCTATTTATCCAGAGCTTAAAGATGGATGCATCCCTTTCTCAAGTAAGTGAATGCAATGAACTCGACTGGAATTCGAACTCGGCTCTCCGATTCCTCAATACGAGCCCCTTCCTTTACACATCTGTGACAAACTAAAAAAAAGACCAATAATGGTTAATTATTCGAAGAATCTCACTAAGAAACCGTCTGCTATTGATGGCGACTGCATTGTTTTTCGGTGGTATTCACAATGTTTTATAACGTTGTAAACTCAGTGAATTTTACTTTTTTCTTTAATTCATTTTTGCAATCCATTTCTCGGACAATGGATGTAAAGTTTGCTCGCGGCTTCCATAGACAATATCTCACCATTTACTTAATAAAACATATTTATTTTTCAACAATAAACAAACCATCGACATTAGGAATGACCAGAAAGAGCTTATTTGGAATAGAACGCGTAAGAAAATCAATTGCCATTAGATTTTAGCAATAAATTATCCAGTAATATTATTGCATATTCTTTTAATGGAATCCCGAAGCTATTCCCCAGAAATGAAGTTCTCGGCAATAAGGAGGCGAGATTGCATTTTTCGAAATTAATTAATGAAAATACGTTCTTAATTAAAATAAAAATTCTACTGTGTTTCAATCGACAATTGCACATCCCCTCCCTCAAATGTCTGCAATGTATGCCTGAAGGGTTGGAGAGATGTGAACAATGAAACGGAGACAAAAAAGATGTTTCGATTGATAGAACGATAAATGCAAATACAGATACGCATACAGAAAGATAAATAAACCTGACAGACTGTGATAGTTAAATGCATAATTACACAAGCCTACCTAGGGAAATGGTATTTGAACACACATTAAATTATTTCCTGTTCAAACGAGTTATAAAATAATAGCAAAAATGAAGAATGTATCGATTAAAATTGTGTGAAAATGAAGAGTGTATAGAGCCAGAGTGTTGGGATAAAAAGCAACAATAATAAGATGGAATAAAACTAGTAATAAAATAATAGTAATAATGAAGAGTGTATAGAGCCAGAGTGTTGGGATAAAAAATAACAATAATAAGATGGAATAAAACTAGTAATAAAATAATAGTAATAATGAAGAGTGTATAGAGCCAGAGTGTTGGGATAAAAAGCAACAATAATAAGATGGAATAAAACTAGTAATAAAATAATAGTAATAAGGAAGAGTGTATAGAGCCAGAGTGTTGGGATAAAAAGCAACAATAATAAGATGGAATAAAACTAGTAATAAAATAATAGTAATAATGAAGAGTGTATAGAGCCAGAGTGTTGAGATAAAAAGCAACAATAATAAGATGGAATAAAACTAGTAATAAAATAATAGTAATAATGAAGAGTGTATACAGCCAGAGTGTTGAGATAAAAAGCAACAATAAGAAGGGCTGGATTCTTCTTTATCTCTTATATGCAGCATTTCACTAGGATATAGGCGATCATAGCTCTCCCCAATTTACGATCTCGTGGGGTACAAAGAAGTTTTCTTCCTTTGTTAAGGCTCTCGCTCCCCGTTTCGCAATACCTTCATAGAAGTTCATCAGATAAGAGTGCAGTCCCTTCCCCTAAATCTCTTACTCTCAATATGCCCCGGGAGGGTTAAGTTTTCCAAGCCTTCCTTCCTCATTATGTGTCCAAGAGATTTCAGCTCTGGTTTCCTGAATTTGATATTCAATCAAACAAGCTCAAAAGAATTAAAAAATAGGAAAATTTTTGTCAAAAACAAAGAAAAGAGTATTGAAGTGTTACATAATATCAGTCCTCCTATATGGCAGTGAATACTGGACAATCTCCTCACAGATGAAGAAGAGACTTGAAACAAGAGAAACAAAGAAAAGAGTACTGAACTGTTACGTAATATCAGTCCTCCTATATGGCAGTGAATGCTGGACAATCTCCTCACAGATGAAGAAGACACTTGAAACAAGAGAAACAAAGAAAAGAATACTGAACTGTTACGTAATATCAGTCCTCCTATATGGCAATGAATGCTGGACAATCTCCTCACAGATGAAGAAGAGACTTGAAACAATAGAAACAAAGAAAAGAGTACTGAACTGTTACGTAATGTCAGTCCTCCTATATGGCAGTGAATGCTGGACAATTTCTTCGCTGATGAAAAAGAAAAGAAAAGGGTACTGATCTCTTACTTGACATTAGTCCTTCTATTAAGCAGTGAATCCTTAGCAATCTTCTCATAAAAACAGTCTTAAAGCTATGACAATGAAATTTTATAGACAGATGCTTAGAATAACATGGTCCGAACACGTGAGCAACAGCGATGTTTTAGATAGAATCAAAAGAAGAGGAACACATTTGCTTACGATCAGGAAGAAACGTTTGAAATACCGAGGTCATATAATGAGGAAAGAGAGCTTGGAAAATTTACTACTCACAGGAGAGATTGAGCCTGAGTGAACGGAAAGCAGGGAAAACATTAGGAGAGATGACAAAAAGACAACATTTTATTCAGTATTTCAAAGGACAGGAAATTGTCAAGGTTTAGGAGAGATCAAAAAAAGAGGACATTTATTAAGAGCTGCAAAGGACAGGAAATTGTGGAGAGTCTGATAAAAATTATCCCCGATACGATGTTGGTAACTTTTGCTTCAAAATAGACTTAGTTTGATACAAAATTATGTTTGTAGAGTACCCAGTAATAATCGAATTCGCTACAGCACAGGAAATTGCGGAGAGCCATGATCGCAAAGTCAAGAGAGACGACACATAGAAGAAGAAGAAGAAGAAGAAGAAGAAGAAGAAGAAGAAGAAGAAGAAGAAGAAAAAGCTTGAGTAAATGGATGGCGAGGCAAGGTTTAACAGATAACAAATAGACAAAATTTATTAATTGCTACAAGGGCAGGAAATTTTGTAGAGCTATGATCACCAAAGTCCTGAAGGGTCATGGCACATAGAAAAGAAGAAGAAGAAGAAAAAGAAGAAGAAGAAGAAGAAGAAGAAGAAGAAGAAGAAGAAGAAGAAGAAAGGGGAGTTTGAGTAAATGGATGGCGCGGCAAGGCTTAGGAGCGATAACAAAAAGACAAAATTTATTAAGATCTATAAAAGACAGGAAATTGTGGAGAGCCATGATCACCAACGTCCTGAAGGGTCATGGCACACAGAAGATGAATCATCTGTTTAAACCAATGCTCATCGTTTGACTCGTGTTTGTGTTACTACCACTTCTAACGTATTCAGATTGCTCAGCCAGATTTAGTTTCTATCCATGAGCTCACATACGTTTTATTTCGTTGATGAGATATGCCTTATGTCAATTTCAAATGTTCTTACGACGCCGATTGCTTTACCTTTTCTCCGCACCCCAGCGTACCAGCATACCTTCTTGATGATTCAAGTAAAAATAATGAATCCGTTTCTTTGTTTTCAAAATAACTAAGGAAATGGCGCAGCCTTTTTTTTTTTTTTTTGGCCTTTGTTTTCCTAATGGACTTGTTTAAACTTTCTAAGTTTTGACAGACACGTCAGAGATGATGCAATCTCTTTCCTTTTAGAGAATTCGTCGGACGTCACAAGACGATGATTATTTTTGCTTCCATCGATGAGTTTGGTTTGCATCCTCTCTCCTGTCGTCGTAGTGCTGGCCGATTTCCACGGCATGCAGCAATAAACGACATCATCAAAAGAGGTTCGGATGCAACTGGGTTTTCATTCCCAAATCGAACCCGTAGGCCTCGACCGTGGTGATGGAAAGCGGTCGGATAGCATTACCATTTTCCCTTTTAAAATGAAGAAGTCGCTGATTTGGGATGCGACTTGTGCGGATACATTTTCGACTGGTAATTTGATCCGGTCCGCCGTTGAGCCGGGGTCCGTTGCCCGGGACGCAGAGATGAAAAAGTAGTTAAATATTCATCTCTTGCAGATAGATTTTTTTAAAACTCCTGTTGCAGTTGAGACTTCTGGGGTTATTGGCCCTCGTTCGATGGCGTTCCTTTGGAGGATTGGCGGGTTGGCGTCTCTATTAAGGGACGAGCCTCGTGAAACGGAGTGGCTCTTGCAGCGTGTCTCACTGGCGATGGTTCAAGATAATGCTTTCTCCCTCATTGCGGCTGGAAGAGGATAGCAAAAAATTGTTTATAGTTACTTTGTTCAATTTTTTTTTCATAAATAAATTTCTCTTATCCCCCCCACCAAAAAAAAAAAAAATTATACGAATAAAAAATATGTCCTTGAACAAATGCAATGACTTTGTTCAACAACAAGACTTAATAGAAAAGTTGAACAAAAATGAAAACATACAACATAATTTAGAATTCGCTTTTTGCAACTTTTTAAAATATTTTTTTTATATACATTGCTTTATTTGGCTGATTCTCTCTTTTCACACATACCTTCTATATTTAAAACGTTTTTACTTCAGGTTTCTTGTAGTACGTACCTGGGGTATTACTAATCACCTGATACATGTCTTAAGTCGCTTCATTATTGTTGTGGCCTTGTTAGGGCCAGAAATAAAGACACAAAGAGAAGAATTGAATTAAACAAATATATTAACAGAAATAGTAATAAAAAAATTTACAAACGAGAGTGTTACAGCAAGAATGTTCGGTCCGACTGTCAGAGCTGACTGCTGGAAACTTCCTGTTCCAAAAGGCAGTACCTGCTCCTGTTTATAGTTTGGAGAGTCCATGCGTGCTTGGGTAAATTACCATAACAATTATCGATCTCTGAACCAGAAAATATGTATCCCTCGAGAAGGAATCGAACCTGTATCCTACACGGGACCGTCATATAGCCTGATGTGCTATACCATTTAGCTACATAGGAAGCATCTACTTAGCAAAGTCAAATTACTGTTTTTAAACAAGAAATTTCCCATGAATTCTCTCGAACGTTCATATCTGCTCGAAGCGTATCTTATTGTAAACAAATGACATATGAAATGGACTAAGACCGACAATGATTTTAATATGTTTTCTGTTTATATGTTATTTTTATAGATACAAATATTTAAGTAAATACTCTGTTCATAATAAACAGTATTAACAAAATTTATCGGCTTGAATGTCCAATAAATTTCGTAGAAATATGTGCCCTCCGACAGGAATCGAACCTGTATCCTACACGGGACAGTCATATAGCCTGATGTGCTATACCATTTAGCTACGGGGGAAGCATCTGGTTAACAGAGTCAAATTAGTGTTTTTAAACAACAAATTTCCCTTGAATCCTGTCGAACGCTCATATCTTCTCGAAACATATCTTAACGTAAACAAATGACATATGAAAAAGACTGATAAATATTTTAATATATTTTCTGTTTATACGTTATTTTTATAGATACAAATATTTAAGTAAATACTCTGTTTATAATAAACAGTATTAACAAAATTTATCGGCTTGAATGTCTAAAAAATTTCATAGAAAATATTCATCCTTCGACAGAAATCGAACCCGTATCCTACAAGGAACCGTCATATAGCCTGACGTGCTATACCATTTAGCTACAGAGGTTGGTTGGCAATAGTTATATGACGGTTCTGTATAGGATACAGGTTCGAAGGACACATACGTTTTATAAAATTTCTCGGACATTAAGGCCAGCAAATGTAGTTAATACTGTTTATTATAAACAGAGCATTTATTTAAATATTTGTGTCTTTATGCTAGTTTATAATAAAACGTGCCCTGCAATTTTGGATACAAAACGAAAATTACTCCCCTACTCTGCAACGATAATGGCTAGTATCTCACTGGGAGCGGAGAAGTTGCTTGGACACACACACGCACAAACACACACACATACACACTGCACATTATATATAAGATATATCTAATGATACATATATATAATTATATATTAATGATACATATATATAATTATATATTAAAATAGTTTACGTTATAAATGATTTTATATATATAGATAAATCCAATGAATTTTCGATAGCTAGGGTTTAAAATGAATTTTTAAAAGTGAAAAAGCATTTTTGAAGTTTTCCTTTTAGCTTTAACTGAAAGCTAAATGATTGAATTTATTATTTCCAGTAAGTAAAATATTCTGGTATTTCAGAAAGAAATTATATAGATTGGAATGTCAAATATTTGTTCGATTTTTATAATATCTCTAAATGCGGCCATTTTCTTAATTTTTAGAAATTTGTAAACAAAACAAAATTATCGGTTTTAAAAATCTTCCAAAAATAAAATCTATATTTCTGACACGTTATCTGATTAAAATTAGAAAATTTAAAGTTAGATAAATCTAACTGTAAATAAATATTACATAAAAAAAAACAATATCCAAGCATTTCTTAACGATGGATCCTGTTTTTTATTATCTTTATTGACGCATCGATTAGTTTTGAGGTGATGATAGCTCTTATGGATGACCAGAATTGGCATAAATTTATGAAATCTAAGTTAACTCATTTTTTTTTTAGTTTTTAAATACCTATTAGTTTTCACAAATATAATATTTTCAGCAATTATTTCATATTTTATTGACTTTTAGTTACGCTTCAAGATGCTTTATAAAATTTGCGTTTCGTCTCTAGGTTTCCAAGTTTACTAACTTAAATAAAAACTTAATTATTTGAAGTATGACCCAAACTAAAATAAATACATATTCAGAGAAATAGAAATTAAAAAAAGTAAAACTTACTTTGAAATTTTGAAATGATAATTTGCAATGGCGTTAATGATGAACAAGAACTGTAAGAATTGCAGTGCGTCAGACAAAACTTAAATCACGTGACATTTTAAGGATTATGTCATGTGTGTTTTACCAGAGATAGAAATTAGGAATGTTTATAACCTAATTATTTTCTTAAAAATTCTTTTAAAAGTATATTGGCTCAAACGACTGTTATGAAATTTTCAATTTTTGATTCGTAAATTTAATTTTTACTTAACGATATCACCAAATCGCCACCTTGAAAGCAATGAAGAATTTTAAATGATTTTAAATATTATAAATTACTTAATTAAAATTTTAAAAAATGAAAACAATTCTTATAAAAATTAATTATTCATTGAAAAAAAAAATTCTTCTTAAGACAGTAGTGTCCTTAATAAATCTTATTTATCAAAGCAATTAAAAGCATTTCTAATTAAATAATGTAATAGTATTTTACATTTTTTTATTTTACAATTCAGAGCAGATTTTCGGTGAAAGGGCCAACTGTTTTAAAAAAAAAAAAAAAAAAGCGAAGATTTACTTTCTCCAAGGAGTCCATTCTTTTAATTAATAAAAAAAAATCCCCGCCCTAAAGACTGAATTTCACAAAATTTCATGATATTAAGAGTGTGATAACCAATGTAAAAGTTTTTTAAAAAAGATTTTCTTACAGATGATAAGTTATATAAAAAGTGATCGAATGTTCTTTAAAATACGAGCTCTTTCGGCTATACATTTAGTCCTTTTCAAGGATTAAATATTTTAAATATTTTAACTGTTAAATATGAAATAGTTTGTTGTATGTATGTTTTATAAAATGTTTTCATTTTTCAAAACACGGTGAAGATATTGTGTCCATGTTCAAAGTTAACATCATTAAGTGTTGTTTTTTTTTGTTTTCATTAATAAGGCTTCCATTATTTTTAGCTTTTTTTTGCATGTAGATGATGCTAATATATTAGTGTTGTCAACAAATATGTTCCGAATAGTGTCCGGTAGGTCTCCATGAATATTTAAATGAGACATAATTGAGCTATGGTCAGAAAGGTGTAGAGTGAGTCTGCTTGTCAAACATGTTGTAGTGTGGCCTATATAATTATTTACGAATTTTGATTGATCAGGAATACAATTCCTTAATGGGCATTTGAAATTAATTCATATATATATATATATATATATATATATATATATATATATATATATATATATATACAGGGAGAGAGAGAGAGAGAGAGAGAGAGAGAGATTTTCGTCAAAGTAGGGCGAAAGAGTATCGTCGATTAAGGAAGATTGTATGGTGACTTTTAAGTTTCCCCAAAGTTCATAACGGCTCAGTTTATTACCGAGACATAAACAAAGCCATTGCTAAAGAAATAATAGTGTAGCATTTTTCTCGGCTGTTCCGTTCGATGGCCAATCCCCATGGATGATCGACGAGTTGACCATTTTAAAAACACCTCACATCGTGGCGACGTTACAGGCTAACAGAACATCATCTCCACACCCAACAACTGGGTGGTCCACATCTAAAATCGATCTCGCTAGCAACATTAAGTTCGACTTTATAATCAACCGATAGTCGATATCTAAGCCTCATAACTGTTAAATTCTTTGATCACCACTGCTTCGTTCAAGCAACGAACGAAAAAAAAATGCGTTTTTCTTTTCTTGAAAAGCTTGAAAATTTTTTTTTTTACTTCAACAGACGTCTTCTAAAATCTGATTTCAATTTAACATTTCCACCCCAAAAGAAACATTTTGGTTATTTCTCATAATAATAAGGGCTTCAGACGATAAAATCTCTCCGTATCTAACACGAATACGAATAAATCACTACAGAGATCCTTCCCTGCCTCCATTAGAATGTCTGACGCTCAACTTCTCGAGAGCAACTCTCTGCGGCTGCTCCGGTCTCACGTTGACAGCTGACCTGAGATGGAACAAATACATTGAGTCAATTGCTTCGTCCACCGCAAGGAAAGTTGGCTCCTGTGCCGCCTCCAGGAAATTTTCTCCCAGGAATCGATCCTCCAGATCTACAAATCAACAATTCGCCCTTGCATGGGGTATTGCTGCCATATATGGTCTGGAGCCCCTTCTGTTTGCCTCAGGGTTCTTGATAGGCTCCAGAGGCGGATATGCCTGTATAATTGGCCCTGATCTGGCATCTCGTCTGATCACTTTCTCACAGACGCAACATCGCCTTTCTCTGTCTGTTTTACAAATACTTTCATGGCAATTGCTCTGAGGAGCTGCATTCGCTGGTTCCCAGACTTCATGAGTTCAAGCGCCCGACGGGGATGGCATCCCGCTCTCACTCCTTCACTGTCGAAACTCCTAAATGTAGCCGTCTCTTCTACTCCAATAGCTTCATGTCTCGCACCTCCCACCTGTGGAACTCCCTTCTCTATTCCAGTTTCCCTGAGAGCTATAATCTCCAGCTATTCAAATGTAATGTCAATCGACATCTCCAGTTGCCTTGATCTATCCACTACCCTTCTCCTCATCCTTTCTTCTATCACTCCTATCTGATCTTGCTCCAGATTTTCTGTAACCCCTTGCGTCCTAGTGGTTTCCCGCCTTGCTTGGGGTGAAAAGCTTAAAAAAAAACATAAAAAAAAACATGTTTCTTTCTTTCTTTATCAGCAGCAGACATTAAACCCACTCTCTAATGAAGTCTATTTCTCCCTCCCTCTCACAATGGCTCTAACAATTACAACTTTAAGAGATTTCTTCACTGGGTTATTCATTACTTTTCTCTCCCCCTCACTACTTCTTGATAATATCCCCCCACCCGTTTAATTCATTAAACCTTCTTGTCTTTGGGTTAACACATTTCTTTCTATTTTCCAATGTCAATTAATGTCCTAATTGATTGTTATTTATTAATCGTACATATATGTATGAACTTAAGCGTTTAAAGTTTTAATCCTGGCATCTCGTTTACAGTCGCTCTCTCACAGACGTGCCGTCGCCTCCCCCTGTCTTTTCTACAAACACTTTCACGGTAACTGCTCCGACAAGCTATTTTCGCTAGTTCCCAAACTGCAAGAATTTAAATGTGCAACTAGGTTGGCATCTCAGTCCCACCCTTTCACTGTCGAAACGGTTAAATGTAGCCGTCTCTTCTACTCCAATAGCTTCATGCCTTGCACTTCCCGTCTGTGGAACTCCCTTCCTCTTACTTGCTTCCCTGATAGCAATAATCTCCAACTATTCAAATGCAATGTCAACGACATCTCCAAATGCCTTGATCTATTCCCCATCCTTCTCTCCATCCTTTCCTCTATCAAGCCTCTTTACTCTTTCTCCCACTCTCTGTAACCCCTTGCATGCTAGTGGCACTCATGCTATGCTTAGAGTGAAAAGTTGTAAATATTTATTATATACATATTGTCTATATGTATTATATATATTGTCAAGTAAGTTTTATATTATCTATATATATATTATATATTGTCAAGTAAGTTTAATATATATATATATATATATATATATATATAAAGAAATAATCATACATAGAATCAATCAGCAATATTAATGCGATTAATGGCGAAATCACTTCACTCGTAGAACATAATGCATGCATTAAAATACTGTTAATCCATTGGATGATACGATCGTCATTTATAAAAGTACTCGCTTAACTTAAAAAATATACACTAGAAACATCTGACAACAGTTTTATAAATGACGATCACATTATATATACATATATATATATATATGTGTGTGTGTGTGTGTGTGTGTGTATGTGTGTGTGTGTGTATGTAAAATATGTGCTGCAGTTCAATTTATATTACAATGAATCACCATAATTTTTTAATGACTCTAAGAGTTTCTTTTTCATCATCCTTTACTGTTCTGTCAAGTTCACCCCATGCTAATTATGGGGATGGCTTCAAAATGTTGAACTCTAGAGTATCTACATGTACAATTTCAGATATGAATATTCACTAAATTCTGTCACTTAGTGTCTTCCATAATTTACCTGGACATTTCAGTTAACCTCATTAATATTCATGAGCGTTTCTTAAATTTGTAAATTTTCAAGCGAAAAACTATCCTTTTAGCACTGTACTTTTGCTGTTATTCAGGCTTATTTTAATCATTTCACTCCAACCAAAGCAATAAAGCCACTAAGATGCAATGGGGTTATTGAGTATGACATGATATGGAGAAAGAAAACATCATTAAGGAGGGGGATAAATAAAATAAAAGGAATTACGAAGACAGAAAATAACGATTCATACTGGTTTTTTTAATATCAAATTTGACTGGAAAGCAAGAAGCCAGAAGCGATTCCCGCAAGTGAGAAGTGCGAGAGAAGAAAATGCTAGCATAGAACTTACGGTTACATCTGGTCATTTCAATTGTAAAATGATGAGACCTTTCGGCCAATCTAGTCCTGCGCTTAAATTCATAATATGTACATCCCATTGTGGATGTTCATCAGAACAATTACCATGAAAATATTTATAGAAAAGACACAGGGAAGCTATGTTACAGCTGTGGAAAATGTACTGAAGCTGGGATGCCAGGTGAGGACAAATAACATTGAAAAGTTACTGATGGAAGGCAATAAGGTTTTTTCTAAGACGATTAAAAGATTAAAATTTCTTTTTGGATGCGTTAAAATTAACAAGCCTTTTCTTGCCCCAGTTAACAACAGACGCTAAGCTATTTTTCGACCAGTTTCCAATGTAACTTTATCGAATCTATCAAACTCACTATGAAGACAGCAGTAAATAGCCATTAAGCATTGGGGGGGGGGCAAGAGATGATATAGTCACACGTTGCTCAAAGTTGCAATAGAGAAGGGCGTTGTCTAAAACCCGCACCATACGAAGGGCTTTAAGTACGTAAAATATGTG
>CAHIKZ030000713.1:2442500-2459761 GCA_903632075.3 Acanthosepion pharaonis | reverse complement strand
AATTAAATCACTAAATGAAAGTTCAGCAATCAAGGAAATGCTAACAAAGAAATTTTAGAGGGAGACTGGAAAATCTGTTATACATGTCAAAAAGCCAACATTTATTGAAAAAGTGCAGAAATCTTATATTGTGGGGACCTACCTACAAATGGACTCTTCCACACCTATATAATATGGCTACCAACTCTGAGTAAGAGGGAGTCACCAAGTGATGGTCACCGAGTATTAGGCATAGAGTGAGTGAATGAGTGTGTCAGGACACCAGTGAGAGAAAGTACTCTCCAGTCCACATTTTTTTTAAGCGTTTCACCCCAAGCAAGGCGGGAAGCCACTAGGACGCAAGGGGTTACAGAAAATTTGGAGCAAGATCAGATAGGAGTGATAGAAGAAAGGATGATGAGAAGCGTAGTGGATAGATCAAGGCAACTAGAGATGTCGATTGACATTACATTTGAATAGCTGGAGATTATAGCTCTCAGGGAAACTGGAATAGGGAAGGGAGTTCCACAGGCGAGAGGTGCGAGACATGAAGCTATTGGAGTAGAAGAGACGGCTACATTTAGGAGTTTCGATAGTGAAAGGGTGAGAGCGGGATGCCAGCCTCGTAGGTCGCTTGAACTCATGACGTCTGGGAACCAGCGAATGCAGCCCCTCGGAGCAATTTCCATGAAAGTATTTGTAGAACAGACAGAGGGAGGCGACGGCGCGTCTGTGAGAACGTGACTGTAGCCGAGATACCAGGACAGGGCCAATTATATTGCATATCCGCCTCTGGAGCCTATCAAGAACCCCGAGGCAAACAGAAGGGGCTCCAGACCATATATGGCAGCAATACTCCATGCACCTTTGTACTACGTTTCCAAGAATGTACTATTTAACCTTATATCCGAGTCCGTCTTATATTTCTATGGTTCTACAGCATAACATCTTGAGAGAATATTTGAAGAAGGTCAAAGGAATATAATCCCAATGAAGAATGGATCCAACTTGAAGAAGAACGAATGCTGGATAGAAATCTACAAGAATAGGAAAATATAACCACGTAAAATGTTAAGCAAGCTCGAACGAAATCTCAGAAATGGAACTCCCCAGTAAATGAAATATCTGTCCACCACGTGTAAATTTATCATGTCTGTCCTGATGAAACGCACTTACTCTTTTGTGACGTCGTCCCCCCTGGTCGCAGCGTCGACTGTGTCGTTCGATCTCGTTCGCGGCGCCAACTGTGACGTGACGTGGTCCAGGGTTCTGATCCTATGGTCACGACACCAGCTGTGACGTCTTTGCCGCAGCGTCAGCTGTTCGCTCCTCGCTGCTCCAAGTGTGACGTTCCAACCCTTTGGTTAGATGAATACCAGCCTCGTCGTTCCCAACTCGCTTCGAACGCCTGGTTACTAGGGTAACTGCACTGATCTCCGGTCTGCCTACCCACGTTGTGATTAGATCTTAGACAGACGGGATCAAACAAGGATTGGGGCCGTATGTGTTGAGTCCAACGGGGTGATAACACACAAGAAAAGAAAAACTCACAAGGTCAAAAAAATTATTGAAGAAAAGGTAACAACTCTTTATATCAACTGCTTGTTACACAAGATTATTCCTACCTCCCGACCCGTTCTGTGGACCGTGACACCAAGCTTCTACCATACAACTTTAAGGCTTCGAGTTGCTTGCTCTCAGAAATTTGCATTTCGGGGTGTGGTTTGGTTTCAACACTGGGCGCTGATCTCACCTGTCGTTCACGGCTGATTTCCTCGCCGTCAGTGCGCGAATTAATTCTTCTCTTCGGCTTCGGTTGGACGAGCTTATTCACTTCGGCTTGGGTTGGGCGAATTTCTTCACTTCGACTTGGGTTGACGAATTTCTTCAGGGCTTGGTTTGATTCCAACTTCTCCATTTAGGCCAAACGGCTGCTACACTGGCCTTCTCTTGCCGCAAAGGGGACTAATGAACAGGGCCCGCCGTCCGCGCTGCAACTCCAACTCCAACTTCGTCCGAGGCGCAACCCCAACTTTCTCTTCAGCTTCTCTTGCCCGCAAGGGGGCGAATGAACCAGGCCCGCCGCCCGCGCTCAAACTCCCCTCGCTGTCCGCGGCGTAACTGCAACTGAACCCAACTTCGTCCGAGGCGCAACCCCAACTCCAACTTCTTCTCTTCGGCTTCTCTTGCACGCAAGGGGGCGAATGAACCGGGCCCGCCGCCCGCGCTCAAGCTTTCGCTGTCCGCGGCACAACTGCAACTGATTTCTGTCGATTGGGGTCCTTTTTTATTGAGGCAGTCAAAAACTGGGGTGGGTCTGTCGGCGCCAGGGTTTTCTTTTGATAATTCTAAAGACGTATTATTTCTGATTAGGGATTTTCCATTATCGGTAACTTACTTTCACCCTACTTCCTTATTGTGCCTCTGGGGAGGCGTATACCCCTTTCCCTGGTCCCTCATGTCATGTGACCGCTCTCGACCAATGGGGTCTTGGTCGGGCATCTTTCCTCCCCCTCGCACATCACGTGACCGCCCTCGGCCAATGAGACTCTGGTCGGTATCTTTCCTCCTTCCTTCGTGACATCTCTAATCGGGCGTGGACAATCCGTGGCTTTGTTCTGGGGGGAAACACCTTGCTTAAAAAAAAAAATTTAAATTGTCCTTTTCGTACGTGATCGAATGACGCTATCGGTTCTTTTTACACGTGGTATCTGTCAAACAGCCTACCGCTAATTGGATACGATCTAAGAAAGGAATTTCTTAGACTGCGTGGCGTTCTCGCGAGCTAATAAAATATTTCACCTTTTTTTTTCGCTCGGAGCTTGTTAACAAAAATCTTAATTATCTCAAAAAGCGACATCACCTTGGGTTTTTTTTTCAACTCTGGAATCGTCTGGGTTCTTGTATTAATGCTTTGTTTTCATATCCTTAGATACACTTCCCCATCTGTTACCTATCATCTCAATGACATCCTTTTCATTTGTTACTTATCAATATTTTTTTTTGGTGTCCCTAAAATTTTATTTCTTTCACCAAATTGATAACAAACTCCCATCTTTCGTGGACACCGAAAGTAGGTCATGGGCTTGACCTAATATTTTGACATCTGATATGTGCCAGTCGAGCGTGTGTGTGTTCGCTCATGACCTGGTTTGCGTATTATTTATTTTTCTCTCTTTTTCTCTCCCTTTTCCTTTCTTTCTTTCTCCCGGATCGCCCGAACGCAATTAGAGAATTATTCTCAACTCCGAAATATTTTTTTAGCTCTAAATAATTCTCAAATGGTTAACAAACCGAAAAAAACAAATCATATATTTATGAACATCTCTTTTCAGCTTTCTAATTATGCATGGTGCCACACTTTTCTCAAAGCAAACAACATTCTTCCACTGGAACAGAAGGGACGCAGGAGAGCTTCATTTGGTTGCAAAGATCAACTACTGATAAAAAAAATGACCTGGAAAATTGCAGGAAAAGATATAGAAATTTTAGCACCGAATGGATAGATTAACGTAACGCCTTTGATAGTGTACCATATTTTTGGATTCTTAAGACACTTGAAATGTTCAAAGTCTCCCGCGTGATAGTAAATTTCCTTAAACATAACATAGGAATGTGGAAAACCACATTAAACTTAAATCACACCAGAGAGACTGCCACATTCATCCGCCTGAATATCCGATGAGGGATCTTTCAAGGAAACTCCCTGTCACCCCTTCTGTTTTGTCTGTCCTTAATCCCCCTAAATATTCAATCTACTTGGATGATCTCAAGCTCTTTGCGAAAAGTGACAATGAATTAAGGGGTCTCTTTAATACTGTAAAATGTTTCATCGACGACAAAGGCATGAATTCCGGATTAAATAATTATACAAAAGTAACATTCAAGGGAGAATTACAGAAACACACTGAATAGATTTGGATTTCGTCACAAAAAAATAGGGAAAAGGAAGCATAAGAAGATTATAGGTACCTAGGAATTATCTAAGGAGATAGAATACAACATATCCAAATGAAGGAGAATGTAAAAGCGTAGTGTCACAGGAGTGTGCATCTGAATTACCGAGCTGTTTTTTTTTTTTTTGGCGGGGGTATTTAAAAAAAAATAGATTATCACTCATAAACACCTTGGCTGTCTCCGTGGTGCAATACAGGTTCAACATTCTTAACTGGACCATAGCTGATATTAAGCGAATGTACGCCAACATGAGAAAGCTTCTGCCATGGCTTGCATCATCCTAAGGCGGATGTTGATCGTCTGTATATGCCCAGATCCGAAGGAGTCAGATGATTAGTTCAATTAGAACTGATTTACAAAATACAAGAAACGGCCTTCAAATATGAAAGAAGTAAGAAACTTTATTTAATAATAAAGAGAGCCAACAAGTTCAAATGAAGTTTCAAGTGGGTGAAGAAATGCAAGTAAAATATAATACGCTTCCTGCAGCTGCAAAAACCATAAAAATGAAATCAAAGACAAATGCAATGGACCAGATACAGAAAGGATGGCAAGATAAGCCTCTTCACGGTCAATACTCTGCCCGTACCAAACAAGCTGATGTAAACAAACCCCATACCCATCAGTGATTATGTAATGCAGGGTTAAAAGCTGAAAACGAAGGTTTTATTCTTGCTGCAGAGGACCAATGTTTGCTAACTAGAAATTAGCGAGAAGACATACTGAAAAATGATGTTAGCCCCAAATGCAGTTTCTCTGATAAACAGAAACAATTGACTATCTTGTATCCGGGTGCATGGTATTGGCACCCACTGAATATAAAACCCGGCATGACAGATTGGGCCAATATCTGCATTGGAAAATCTGCAACTTTTAAGGAAAGGAAACTGCAAGAAATTGATATGAACGCCACCCTAACCCGGTTACAAAGATTGAACCTGTAACAATTTTATGGAATTTTATGATACACACGGACAGAACAATCAAAGCTAATCACTCAGGCATCATGATTAGAGACCGCAAATGTTCCTTCTTATTGACATGGCAGACCCCGTAGACTGCAATGTATCTTTGAAGATCTTAAAAAAAAACTATCAAAATACAAAGAACCTTGAAATTGAAATCTCAGAAATGTGGTATATATTAACATCAGCAATTCCAATTGTAGTTGGAGCCCTCGGATTGATTGGAAAAGATTCCAAAAGACTCATTGAAGAGAGTCCTAATAGTCTATGGCTTAAAGAAATACAAAAGTATATATATTCTCATTACAGCCCACACCTTACGAAGGGCTTGCTCTATTTAAAATAGGTATGGCTTTAAAAAAAATTGGAAAATGTGGAAACAGTGGAAAATGTCATGATGCTATTTCTGACCTTAGGTCTCTGGTCGGGACCCTGAAAGAAATAAGTATACACTAGAAATCAAAGCAAATATAAATAATGATAATAATAGTTTGATTCGAACAAGTGCAGGCTGTGTCATCCATATCTTTAGTGCTTGGGGAATGCATGCGCAGAAAGAATACAAGTGTCGCCATAATAAAGTCGTCTCTTATCTGCATTGGTGCCTAAGTAGGAAGTATGAAGTCCACAAGAAAAGATACTGCCACAAGCGGGAAATAAAGATCGAAAATGACAATGCCAAGACATTGTGGGATTTCAACATCCAAACAGACAGCTTCCTTGAGGTCACCAAACCTGACATCACCGTCGTGGAAAAAATGTAAATAAAAATAAAATGTCTTGATCAAGGTCAAAGAAACTGACAAACTTTACTGACCTCCGGACTATGGTTGCAAGAATGTGGAGTGTTCAGGCCGATTTTGTACAAGTTATCATTGAGGCGTTTGGGTCTATACCACAGAAATTAAAGTCTTACATTAAAAAAAAAAAGAATAAGACTACTATCCTATCGCCCCAGATGTCTACGTTGCTTGGTTCTGCAAAATATTCTTCAAAATGTGTTATATGTTTGAGGTCGTACGACCTGATAGAGAACACTGATAATGCAAGAAAACCGTTCGACAGAAGAGAAGAAAATAATAACAATAATAATAATGTGCGCAGTATTTTCCAGTGAATAACTGGTTTCCAGCTGTACATTACATATCTAGTTTACAAAAAAGAGCGCCGTAACCTTTTGGACAGACGTGAAAATTATCCAAACGAAAAATCTCCACAGATATTGCAAGAGATAAATGAAAGGTATTGCAACTGACATTATATGTATATGGTTGCGCAAAGGACATTTAAATAGAGAAAGTTAATCCTTATTATTAAGCACAGAGATCAATGTTATAAGAAATATATGAACGCTATACTACAATAGAGGTGATATTTTAAAAGACTAAATGTAGACTATGTAAAAATAACTCAACACAACGAAACGAACCAGTTTTCTTAGGTAGAGCATTGCCACTTTAATTTGTTGTGCCATTTCATAGTGGCTGACCTACGCGTGAGGAATACTATAAGCTGATACTTTCTTCGCCAAAATTCAAAATCTGACCTCTCCAAGCAGATCGATTATATGCGAATATATAATGTATTTCACCATAAATGAATGTGAAGAAAGCAGACGATTTCTCAGCATCATTGTTTACCCTATCTCTAACGCCTCCTTTTTTTATCTACAGTCGTTTCTCCTTTATATCTTTTACTGTCGTTTACTATTTCTTTCACTTCTTAACTCTTTCACCCTTCCTTCTTTCAAAACAAATAAATTGATTACACGCATTGTATATCGTATTACATGCCTTAGTGTCGCTTTCGCTTTCAGCTTTGTTCGAGGTACTTGAGAAACAGATATAATCATTAGTCGACAACACCAAACACAACACGTCATGAGGTCTTAGTAGCCATCTCCGCAAAGGTTTATGCCTTCTAAATAACAGTGATTACGCCCGTCAAACTACGACCAGATAAACGCATCGCTGTTAGCCAAAAAAGATCTCCAAATCGAATAATGCATTTTGAAGGAGCGCTTTGATAAATGACAGGGATTGTGAAGGACTACTTTGATGAAGAGTCTGCGATTTGAACGATGAAACGAGAAAGAAAACTATATAAAATCACAACAAAGATAAAAAAAAAAATATCTTTTGCTCAGTATCATCGTGTCAATTTGATAACCGCTTTTCAGCTCGATGGTTTTTGTATACGTCCAAAGCGATTTTGCTGTACATTTCTTTCGAATTCACGCAATTTAATAATTTATATTTAAGCTCTTATCGATTATACCAGTACGTACTGTGATATTGCGGTGTGTCATGAAATACAGCAACATATTGTAATTATAATGATGATAATCATGAAATGAGAATCTACTGCTACAGTGTTTTTCCCTACATGACGCCCTTGATTATATTTTTGGATTGGCAGGAAAGTTCATGCTGAGTTTTAAGGTAAATTAAAATACAAAAAATTATGCCATTAAGTATTTATTCAACGAAATATGAACCATTTTGTTGCACAAACTTTCTCCATTTTTCCTTCAACTTAAAGATTCCGTCTTCCCAGAATTTCGGTAGTTTCTCATCAAAGAACACATTAAGGTGTTTTTTTTTTATGCCATCCAAAGAATTAAAATGTTTACCATTGAGATTATTTTGCAAGCATTTGAATAAATAAAAATCCGAAGTATCAATGTCTGGTGAATATGACGGGTGGGATAATATATCTCAGCCAAGCTGCAACAATTTTTGCCGGGTCGCCAAAAAAACATGATAACTGGTATTAACTTGATGGAAACCAACATTTTTTCTATTCGCCAGTTCTGGACGTTTTTTTTTCTCGAAGAGCTGTCTTTAATTCGTCCAGTTGCGAGCAGTACTATTCAGAATCAATTGACTGATTACTTGACAAAATAGAACAGGATAACATTACAATCCCACCAGACACACAGCATGGCTTTCTTAAGATGAAACCTGCTTTTGGGTTGGCTAAAGTTGGTTCATGCCAATTACACTAATATCTTTTTCGTTGAACATTATAGAAAACGATCCATTTCTCATCACCCGTCACAATTTGCTCCCAAAAGGGTGTGTTTTTTATTGCGTTTATACAGCAAATCCCAAATAGAAATGCGATCCAAAAGATTCTTTTCATTCACATCATGTGGTCGCCAAACCTCGTAACTCTTTTATTCTAGATTCACTAAGTGCTCATGGGTGGTAGATTTTGATAAATGTTGTGTTTCTGCAAATGCTCGCGTTGTGTAATGCGGGTTATTCTTAATCAGTGTCTAGATTTAGTTGTCATATATAGTGGGTGTGTCTGCCTGAGAATTCTTCATCAATAAGGCTACAATCACCAACTCTAAACTTAGCGAACGACTTCCGTATAGTTCTGTCAGCTAAAGAGCCTTCACCACATACTGCACATTTATTTTTGTTGCTTGTGAGGAACTTCTACTTTTACGGTAATAAAAAAAGGGCATCATGTGTTTAAAATCCGTTTTCATAAGGATGCAAAATTGACACGAATTAAGTAATTTCAAACTTCTTTTCTCAAGAGATATTTTGAAGTGTACTCTAATTGTAAATGTAAGCATATTATGTTTGTCGATAGATTTGACGTCTTCTAACGTGTTGGAGCATGAATGACTAAAAACGACATGAATTTTCCGGACAACCCACATTTTCTGCAAATGTCGTACTAGCAAACACCTCTCTCTCTCTCTCTCTCTCTCTATATATATATATATATATATATATATATATATATATATATATGTGTGTGTGTTTGTGTGACTGTCTTTCAGTCTGGATATATCTATATCCAAATGAGAGACAAAACAGATGCTCATTACAAAGTAGAAAACATTACGTATTAACATTTCTTATAGCCAAAATTTATTAGTATATAATGTTACCTTATTTTGTTTATTCAGTTTAAATATTGATATGTATTGCCATCCATTTAGTATTATTTAATATCGTATATAGATGTTCCATATTTTTATGTTATCTACAGGTCTCTTTATGAAGCTTCCTGAAAACAAACAAAAATTAAAAAAATGTTTTCTGTCAATTTTACTTCTGATTCACCCACAACACCCTTCAACAAACTGAACATGTCATAGTTGTCTACAATCACGATACATTTGCGGCTGGCATATTTTCTGCCATCTTCAATGATGACATGTCTATGTCCCGGTTTATCCTGACATGAAAAATAACTCACCCACCCCATCTTCTGACCTTACTTTTCTATTTAGCGAGGATCTAACATTTAATTGGTTATTCAAGACGTACGCACAAGTCTGTTTTTAATTCTGACTTGATGTACCCAATTTAACTTTCGGAAAAGATGTAACATTTTTTAAAAAAATTTCCTTAAATATCATTTAATCACCAGTTAGTTACCATCACCTGAAGAAATACAATCATAGTATTGAAACATGAAAGCTTTTTTAGTAAGATTTCAAAATGTTTCTATTATAAACATTTATAATATATATATATATATATATATATATATATATATATATATGTGAAAATTTCTCCGATTTAACCAGTAGAGAAGACAATATTTATGAATAAAAAAAATGACAATAGGTAATTGCTGACGCGTTACGTCCAATGTGGACTTTATCAAAGCAAAATACGAAAATGAAATTAAATGAACAAAGTAACTAATAAAAACAAAAACAGAATGTACCTAGCAACTGGAATGTAGAGAAACGCTATTTTCATATTTTTTGAACTGAAAAATAACGTCAGTAATTGTCACGTGTGGAGAATATTGTCATTATATCTGTGTTGATGTATTCAACCATTTTCTTTTGAGTTTATGAATCTTTTGTGTATATTTGTTTGTAAGAGCATTAATTTTGTTAAGAAAGGTGAAATAGGGGAAATATACAGACCGATGCCAAAATCTTAAAATGATTGTTGGAATCGGCTGTATGAATAATTTTAAACCACTCTTTTTTAAACAACTTGGCGCAAGCTATATTCTCAACAAAATGTTGAGCAATAGCCGACTCCATATTCATAGGGGGAAGATAGCATATTCTATCTATCTTACCAAGTCGTATTTTGGAAGGTACGTGCTGATTGATTCTAGTTTCCAAATGCAAGGTTGTACGCCCCACATAACCAGCAGCACACTGGCAATTAAATTCATATACTAAATTACTCAATTTGATGTAGGGCAATACATCCTTGCGAAAAGACGGAAACGCAGACCTAGTTCGAAAAATGCTACGTAAAGCAACTGATGGGAAACAACCGGAAATAGACTTGCTAACCTGCTTAATCATACAGCCGATTCCAATAATCATTTGAAGATTTTGGAATCGGTCTGTATAGGATTAAGAAAACCTTCTCTCTGCCGGCAGAAAGAATTTATAAAGTCTCTGAATCTGTTGGGGGATATTTTATTTTAACTGTCCCTCGCTAATTTATTTACACGATTCTTTTCCCTTCCCCTCGTTACAAGTATATATACTTGTTTGTTATTTTAGTGTGTTTCCCCCTCTTTTTTGCTCTTCAATATCGTTTATATTCTTTTCGCTAATCCAACGATTGTCTCCTGATGAGATGTTGGCTGAAAGGGCCCTAGAGACTTTTAAAATTAAAATCAATGCATTCCTTGTTTTTAAAACTATATATATATATATATATATATATAAAATCAGTTTCTAGGAACCGACAGCACAACACCGGCACATGAGATTTGATTATAGTGGTGAAGGTTTTGTGCAGAACCATCCACACATCCACACTTTTATAGGTCACTGGTTGCAGGCCTCTCTGTAGTCTCTACTTCACCCTCTGGTTGTTTCTCAGAGTCGGACATGGCTGTTGATGTTACACTTCAGATGTTAATATCGCGACCCTACGGTCACTGGACACTTACTAACTTCTCTCCCTCGCAGCACCACGGCGCCTCCTATTCCACCATCGCCGTCGATATCTGAGAAACAACCAGAGGGTGAAGTAGAGACTACTGAGAGGCCTGCAACCAGTGGCCGATAAAAGCAGTTGGTGTTTTCGAGGTAAGTCGCTATAAGAGTTTTGCTGACTACTTTTTGGCAATCCCTCCCCGGCAGATCGCACACAAAACACGAACTTTTTTCCGGGGTACTTGATTATCTCGTTCACTACATCGACATTCCACACTATATCAAACTATAGATTAGGAAATGATCTCTCATTAATACTGGAAAGAGATATAACAGCAATTGGATTTATAAGAAACTTATTTTCATGAAAAATTGTTTTAAAAAAAATGATCGATCAATGAGTATTGAATGCTCCCTTATAAATTAATTGATGGATTATTTTGTTTAACGTCATATCAACTGCTTTATGGGTCATTTAATGCCGAAATTCAATGTTCTTAGGAGCTTTGGAATAATAGAAATATATTTGTCATTCTGCTTTCACAACTGTATACATGGTAAATGATACTCAGCTTTTCGGCATATACATGTTTGTGACGACATAATTACTAGAGACATGATATGTGTGTTGTATGTTGTAGTTTTGCTGAAGTTATATTTTGGAATACAGTTTGATTTCCTTAAGAAATTGTAGGATATTATATGGATTAATATCATGATATGTTTTTTCCTATTGGTTGTTTGGTAGTATTTTAAACAGATTTGTTTGAAGTGTGACACCATTTAGGGATGCAAGGAAAAGGAAGAAAAGAAGGGAAAGAAATGAAATTTTGATAATGAAAAATGGTGAAGGGTTTCATTGTCATTGTCGAGAATTCTAAATAGATAAAAAAAATAACGATGTCGTGGTGGCGAACTTATATTATCAGAAAAATGGCGAAGCCGTTCCATCGTATGAGTGGTTGGCGCCGAAAAGTGAATGCGTCTGTTTGGACCAGCCACTTGGTTGACAAGTTCAAGATCGGCTAGCTAAACTCCGGGACAGAATAGATAAACATTTAACTGTGTCACGGGAATGCTATTTGGGGTTTCCACAGAAAACTACAGAGATAAAAATTTAATAGGTCGCCTGTTGACCACACACGAGCTAAAAAAAAAGGGAAACAAAGAAAATAGGTTAAATCTTTGTCGATGGAAAGATATCGTTAGACAAGTTATCTGGGTTGTGTTAGAATCTGGCGGTGTCAGCGAAATTATTTTATCGGAAAAGTTGGCTGTGTTTCGCTAGATGACCACCCACCTGATAATTGGCGAAAATCTGATTGACGAAGTCCAGATGAAAGTGACTTTGGGATAGGAATTGAGGTTATCACACTACGGGTCGTATTGTTCTGTTGGCGGCCAGAGAAGAAGAGAGAAAAGAAGAGACAGAAAGGAAATAAAAAAAGAAAAAGAGATAATTTTTTTTCCTTTGAGCAAGATATTTTTTTTAAGAAAGTCACACCCACACTGTTGGTCGGCTAGTCTGGTCACCCCACACTGTTGGTCGGCCATTGGATGAATGTTAACGAGAGCCAGGCGGAGGTGATCATGTGATGCAGGGCGGCGGCCTGCTACCACTCATTAAAGAGGATAGATATGAGATGTTACTGCGAAGAAGTAGGAAAATCGCTGACGCCCTCTGAGAGTATGGTAAGAGAATACTTCCAAAAATTGAAATAATACATTTTTCCTGACCGAAAACAAAAAAGGGGATTGTGGATTTGAAATTGTCTGGAACCTAAAACCCCGACAAAGAACACCCCGATTTTGGTCGGCGTCCATATAAGCAAAGTCACAGCGAGCGAAAATCAGTTGGAGTTCAGTTCCAGTTTTCCAGAGTTTCCAGTTCGCAGTTGAAGTGGGTCCCGCCTCGCATTAGATGACTAAGATTCGCGCAACTTCCGAACTAATCTTCAATCCAAGAACAATTTATTTTTGAAGAGCGACTTAGATTCATACCACCAAAACAAGTTTTACGACTATCGCCTGAAGACACACCAAGAACCAGTTTCTTAAAGAACAGACAACTTAAGATGTTAAGAATCGCCTAACAAAAACAACGTGTCACGAATCCATATAGCGGGTCGGGAGATAGACGCAGTCCTATGTATCCAGCAACCAGATATAAAGTATTGTTATCCTTTTTTTGATACCTTTGAACTTTTTGAGTTATTATTTTATTTTATTTTACACATATTTGTGCGATACCACCCTTATTCGAACTCAACTTGCATTACGGCCCCGACGACTGATTGATTTCGTCTGCCTAAAATCAATTCACAACGTGGGTAGGCAGACTGGAGATCAAAGCAGTTGCTTCGGTAACCAGACGTTGGAAGCGAGTTGGAAACGACGAGGCTGATATCGAATCTGACCAGATTCCCATCCGAATCACCAAAAGGTTAGAACGTCACATTTGGTGCCGCGACCAATACCAAGCCAGTTGGTCGTCACAGGACGGGATAGCACGACTGACGCAGACAGGCGGACGTCACGTTTGGAGCAGCGACACCCGAACGAAGCAGCGAGGAACGAGCAAGGCTGGGGGACCTCACAAAGTCGCTACAATTTGTGAGTGTTTTGGTTGATTTTGTTTAGCGGCATATCAACCTCTATGGATTATGTAATGCCAAAATGTAAATATTTTGAACGCAGTTGTATGCCTTCAACTACAGATAAAATCTATTGTTGGTCATTTCGCTATAAAATGGGTTGCTGGTCATTTTGCTTTTAAATTGTATTATTGGCAATTTTACTATAAGAATGTATTGTTCGTATTTTTTGTATAAATATATATTATCGACCCTTTTACCATAAAAATGCATCTCTACACTTTCATAGTATTTTGTTTTTGTTTGAAGGTTCACTATTTGCCCATAGATGGGACCGTAACAGGTGCTACCACCCTGAGTCAGATTGTTTTTTTTTTATAAAAGTTTTGAAAAATAGAAAACCAAAAAAATACTTTGACGACTGAGTCACGATGTTATGGATTAATAAGAATGAAATACTTTTCAACAACAAAAAAAGAAACTAATATATTACTTAAATATATCAAGAATACTTTTATGTAAGTAAGATGCTAATGAAAGTGATCACTCGTTTCTAACGAAACGGCTGCCTCGGCGTAATCGTTTCTCGATTGAGGACCTATCCGTTCATTTCATATTCATTTTAGCGGTATATCTTTCGAATCTGACAGAATATGTTTGCTCTCCGCCAAGACTCCCGTACGCAGACACATTTGTTCGTTTCCTATCAAACCGCCAATAGACGTCTGGCGTCGCCTCTTCCCTTACTTTAGAAAAACTGGAGGCAATTTCCTGATTGCCAGTGAGTAAGTGAATGCAGTGAACGTATCCGTATTTAAACGAGATCGCACGAGAAACAGATCACAAGTCTAACCCAAAACGACAGCTAACAAATATGTCTAGATAAAAATATTTAAACCATTTCCAAAACGAATTTTATTCAATTAGACTTCGAATGCTTTCAATTTAATATAACTATATGTGTTTTTTGTTTTTTTTTTTGTTTTTTTACTTTTGTGGGCGGTGGGTGCAATTAGAGGATAAATACTCTTAAGAGATTTGGGAATTGACGACATCTGGAATATGCGTTAAACATTAATCTTCTTGCCTTCCACCCTATGAGAGCCTGAACTAGTGGAACTAAAGAATAGCTCGCTTTAATATTTGTCAGTTCTATGATTATGGCTTCATTCTTTAGTTCAACTGGTTCAAACCTTCACAGCTAAGATCTGCCACACCCACACCACGTACATGGCATCAAATCATCCCTATTCTTATTTCTTTGGTAAGGAGGAAGTTCTATTCGGACAGCTTCTTCCTCAAAACTGTCATTTTGTGGAAAAAAAAACTTCCACTAGGATGCTACCCCAACGACTGCAATCTTAATCTTTTACACTCTAGGGTCAACCGATATCTATCCTACATATCTTCATAATATACACCTCTTCCGTTAACCTTTGCCTCACAACAATCTCATTCAGTAACCATCTAGCTTGAGTGTTTTTTTTTTTTTGGCCTTGCATTGGGAGAATAATAGTATTAAAAATATTCAGAATAATAGTATTAGAAATATTATGCCCTTCTGCGTTATGTTTGTGTGCGCATTCACCCCCAGAATATGATTTGCTAGCGCATGAGGAAGGCCGTAGTGCACAAGGTCGAAAAGTCGTGAAAAGAAAATAACAACACTAAGAAAACACTAAGTAATTCGTTTCAAGAATACCACATACACTGATTTAGAGAATGTATTTTTGTATCTTTCAGTCTCAGGATATTTTCAAATACAACTGAACAATATTTCACGAATCTAAGATTTATATGAACATCTAGTGAGGATCGAACTCACTAGTGATAATTTTCTGGTTTAAATATATAAGGATCTAAAATAGTTGAACCTTACGTGGAGTATCAGGTGGTGAGTTAATTGCTACAGTCTGCAGGAAAATAATATTAGAATTATCATTGAATTTTCATTATTCATTTTTAATCTGGGCAAAATGTGCATTAGAAGCGTGGTAACAGACTATTGAATCATATTATTGTGATGCATTAATGCAATTACATGCCGGAGTCTTGCTGAGGGTCAGGGGAAAACAACACATAACCTACCTAGCGAGCTTCAGTAAAAAAGATGACAGAACAGGGTTTATGATAAGAAATTTTTTGATAAGAAAAAGGAAAAAATTATTAAGAGCTACAAAGGACAAGAAATTGTGAAGCGCCATGGTCATCAAATTTCTGAAGGGACACGACACGTAGAAGGAAGGTGAAGATTAGCTAACTCTTTTGAGGGACGCATTTCTCGATTCCAATTTACAGACTGGCCCAGAGTTTGGTGTTCGATTCCTGTAAATCCTGCATGATTTCGAATAATGATTCTTCTAAAAATAGGGAAACATTATCTCTTTAGACCATGGATTCAGTACAATGGCTCTACATATGCACAGGTACAAATATATAAATACGCTTACATATATACCGATGGGCCGAACGTCACGGGGTAACCTCATATTTTTATACTAATATTCATTAATACAAGGCTCAAGAACCAATCACAGTAGAGTGTTACTGAATGAGGTTGGAAGAGCGTACAAGGGAGGAGTAAGAGGTTCATATTAGGAGGATATGTAGAATAGATAATGGTTAACCTTAAACTTGAAGAGGTCATGTTAGTAATCATCGAAGAAGCATCCTTTCAAGCTTCTCTTCCACAAAGTATTAGTTCTCCGGAAGAGGTTGACTGTGTAGAACTTCCTCCTTACCAATGGAATATAAAGGGAATAAATATGACATCATTCTGTGTAAGTGGGATGGTAGATCCTAGCTGTGGATGTCTGAACTGGTTGAACTAAGGGATGTAGCTCGACTGAACATTTTCCATAAAAATAGCGATAGAGTACCAGAAGGCTAGCAACGCTTATTCAGTGGGAAATTGGTTTTAGCACAGATCCATTATGTACTTGGAAGACATCTAGGGAGAGATTGTGTTATGTCGTCTCGATAACTGCCTATGACTTCCATATTTATAGGCACAGGTTTATAACAAGCGAATAGACCTCTCCACGGCGTCCTATATATGCACGATTGGGCTCTCCTCCGGTAAATATTGTTGCTAGACTATTTGTCGAAAGTCACCATAATACCTCTCAAAAAATTCTACGTAACTTGACCTCGGTGACATGGTGCATTAACAGTTGCAAATGGGACAGTTGCAAACGGTCACGAACTAGTATAAAGCATTGGTTAACGATCAATGAAGTTTATCAGTGAAGCAGTGTACTCCGCACATGCTACATGAATATACACCACACTAGAATGAAATCATCACCAAAGGTATCTTTTGTTTCCAATTGAGGCCCATGGCCTCATGCTGTTTGTTCCAAACCCGAACTTTACATCAGCCTGAAACAATTGGAACTGTGACTCATTGAACTATACCACACGTTGACAGTCCTGCAGCGTTCAATTAGTGACATCACGAGCCCAGATGGTGTGCTGTGTTCGGTTTCTGCCTCCTATATACAAGAGAATCTAAATAAACACTGAAATGGCCTGCTTGATAAGAGTCTGGTAGCCTTGCACTCCGATAATTTACGTTGCCTTGACATGAAAAGCCTAGCTAGTGCTCACACTCTCTCACCAAATGCCAAAACCCATACTTCTAGTTATCTCCAGAAATTCGCTAAAAAAGAGCACACAATGAAGAAAAAAGCCGTAAACTTGATAAAAACTAAGTTTTATCATCAAAACGTTTATTTTATTATTAAGAGGAAAGACAAAAGTATTTTTATCATTTTATTAATTTTTAATGCTTTCTAAAAAGTTCGAAATTTTGGTTAAAAACAGTGTTTGTCTTGCGTCAGCGGTTAGGCCAAAGATTAGTATGGGAACTATATATAT
>CAHIKZ030000713.1:2420000-2437500 GCA_903632075.3 Acanthosepion pharaonis | reverse complement strand
CTAGTGTTGCATTTACATAATAGTAGAATAATTAGTGTTAGATTTAGAGTTAGGTTAACCTTAGAATATTATTTATGCTTCAATTTTGTTCATTTAGAATATATTATTCTTAATAGTACACTGTTTGGTTTAATCTTTGTTATATTTTTTAAATAATGAAAGATACTTTCCAGAAACTAAGCAAATTGTTAAGAGCTGAGAAATTATTGCTATAAACAAAGAAAAGAGTACTGGAGTATCATGTGGTATCTAAACTTCAAAATGAAGATAAATGTTGAACAATTTCCTCTCAGGTGCAAGACGATATTGTAGCGAGAGATATGTGGTTCTACCGACGAATACTAAGAGTAATATGGACAGAGCATGTAAGCAGCAAGGAGTTTTTTTTAAAGTATGGATTACTGTTAAATAACAGTTTCAAACTATTTTTAGTGACAGTGTATTTAGGCTCAGATTATTTGAGGCTGACCTTTAAGGTCAGATGGTAGACAAAATAGGTATATCGATTTTGATTGGCTGAGCCGAACGGGTGAATGCTAGTGAGATAGAAAGTGATTCCAGGGAGTTAAGATTTACACGTCGAAGAATGTAGACGTGTTATTTTCATTTATGGAACTTGCTCCCCAGTGGGGGTGATAAAGCGACCCCACTGGCTAGTTAAAAATGTACACGTCGACGTGTTTGATACAATAGATAAGTTCAAGTTTTGCTGAAGTTCTCTTTCATCTCCGGACTCCAAAACCATTTCGTAAAGAAAGAAAGGAAGGCAACTTTATTATGATCGCCTCAAGACCGTCAACTAAGAGACCTCCCTAGAACCAGAGGGCTATAAAACATTTTGTTTATTTGGTGCAGTGGCCAAGACCTCTACAGAAGAGAGGGAGTATGCAACATTACAAAGTAACTGTTAATTAGAATAAAAAAGAGACAGACGAAATTTCTCTGACAAAATTGACGATGAAAGGAGGCCTGAAGAATTCAAGACTCACAGAACATACTGAATTTAAGCGGGAAACAATACGTAATCTGCTTAACGTGTCTGAATGAATGGATGGCAGAACAAAGACAAATAGTGATGGTAAAAAGTCAAAGATTACATAGAGCAAAAAAAGGCTGAAAATTGGTGTTTGTCGTAATTAGCCACGTTTTCAAAGTACATGGCACATAAAAAAAATACCTCATGCTTTCTGTGAGTTTAACTTACTTTATGATGGGAGGAATATCATAGATAATTAAAACTTGGAAGGGGGAATTTACTCTATCAACCGCAACGATTGGCACAAGCAATAAATAGGAGAGACCTTGAGGAATTTAAATAAAACATTATATGAACACAAACGGGATTATTTACAAAACAACACACACAATGAGTCTGACAATAACTTCGATTTAAAAAAAATTACTACTTTTATTTAAAGCAAAAGCAATTTACAAAGACGAAAGTGAATAGTACTTTGATCGATAGATCCTCCACAGAAAATTGGCGTTTAAGTTCTTACGACATTTCGCCTTTCTTGGTTGAGCTTCTATTATCACAATGTGGAATACTTAATAATAAAAGTAATAAAACAAAACGTATAAAATAAGTGAATGCAATCGGCTAGACGATCCAGACACGTCTAAACAAATTAAATTTAAATTTTCTCTACCTTCTACATATATGTAAAACTATAAAAATAATACTTTCGTCCGATAAAGAAACATTACATCAGCTTTCACATATAATTACAGGGAGACATTTTTCGATTGACTGATTGATTCATTTTCTACGGCTTATCAACACTTTGCGGGTTATTTAAAGCCAGAAAATATTTTTAGATTGTAAGAAATTTTTAGATAATAGTGGAGGGGCGCGGAGAAGAGGAGTATTCATACCTTTCCCAAGGTTATTTGCTCGTAAATGATTATAACGAAACCTAACGGGATTTGAAACTCGGCTCTCCGATTCACAATTCCAAGCCATTATCCATTTAACCACCCGCACATCCAAGCTTACATCGCATGGCATTCCCAAGCGGACACCAATTTAGGTACTGACCAGGAACGACGTTGCTTAACTTCGGTAAGCGTACGGCAACATAATGTAGGAGTAAGCCTTATTTTTTCGAGTATTGACATTATGGATAAGTTTAAATACACTACATATTTTAAAAATCATAAATCCCTGAACAAATTATTGCAACTTGTACATATAAACAATATATCGATATCACTGTTCGATAAAAGTGACTCACCGGATTTTTTTACTTAAAATTTTTTTCGCCTATTGTTTTTGGGGTCAAACTAATTTTTAAATCTTACTAATATAAAGACTCCTTCCCGACAACCTAGTAAAAAAGTTTACTCACCCTAAGGTATTCTATTGATAATTATAATTTTGGATATAAATGAGATATAGGGAAAAACTCTGTGCAAAAAAAGTGATTCACTTATTTCCTGCAACTAGTAATCAATAGAAACATAACTGAACAGCTTTAAATAAAGAATAATAGAGGTATTATTTATTTATAATAGGTAATATAGTTCGAAATATTTAATAATCTATGGGTCCTCCTTTATTTTAAACCCTTTTTGCCATTGACTTGATTCCAAGCATTGAATTCCATTCGGATATGAAATTCACACTCAAATCCTTTGTTGCTCAACTGCTTTCTCGAGAGTCTGTATTTCATAATGCTCCATAAGTTTTCTATGGGGTTGAGGTCAGGAGATTGGTGCGCCCATGTCATAACACTCACCTGCTTCTCATCAAAGTATTCCTTCATCAATTTTTATTTGTGATAGGGAACATTATCCTGCATAAAAAATAGCTTGGTGGGGTCAATTTGCACCCTTTCAGCAGAAGGAAGCAGACAAGACTCTAAAATTCTCTTGTACTGCTCGCTCCTTAGGGTCTTTTCAATAGGTTTTAAGAAACCAGTTCCATGAAAAGAAAAGCATCCCCAAAACATTATACTGAATGGATGCTTGACAGTACTTATTGCTAAATTCAAAGAGCTTTTAAAGCTTCTTCTTCGGATTTTAGATCGCTTATCCTTTGAATCTAGCTCAACTTTCGTTTCATCGGAGAAGAGAACATTTAGTAAACAAAATCAGGTGAGTCACTTTTATCGAACAGCGCTGTACATATGAGTGTCTGAATTTTATTATCATAAGTAAAATAGATTCCTTTAATATCAAATATTTTAAACTTAAATATTTGGTTATATTTTGTACTTTAATGTAGATGGTTAAGAATTGATTTTAAAATTACGTAATAACATTCTAATCTTCTTCTATATGCCATGTCCCCTCATGACGTAGGCGATCATGGCTCTCCAAAATGGCCTGCCCTTTCTAAATAAATTTTATACTTTTGCTATTTCTTCTAAACCTTGTTCTGTCTTCCACTTACGCAAGTAGGTTACGCGTTGTTTTCCACAGTTATCTTGCCTTCTATCTGCGTTACGTGTATAAGATTACACAAGCCTCCTTCCTCGTTATTTATCGTAGAAATTTCAACAGTCTCTTCCTCATGTTGGATATAAATGTCCTTTTTGTTACCATTATCTCTAAAAATTCGTCGTTGCTCACATGTTAGGTTTATGGTGTTCTCAGCATCCCTCTGTAGAAACACATTACTGCTTCTTCAAATCTCTTCATCATATGCAGAGATTGTCCAGGATTCGCTGCCATATAGGAGAACTGATATTACCTAACAGTTCAGTTCTATTTTCTTTATTTGTCGAGTGTTTCAGAATATTAGCAGTTTAGTAACTTCTTCTCCTTTGGAGCTCTTTGTAAGGTGCCACTTTTAACCATCTCTCACGGTCGATGTCCCGTTAACCATTTACACAAACCCATTAGGTAGGTTACACACTGTATTCCTTTGCCATTCTTGCCCTCAATATGTCCTGTGAGTGTGAAATTCTCCAAGATCTCTTTCTTCGCTGTTTACTTAGAAATTTCAAATTTCTATTTGTGAGTGATATATAAGTATAAACGTCGTTTAGGTCTCCATTTTCCTAAAAACTTCTTCGTTACTAACATATTCAGTTTATTGTATTCTCAGCTTCTTCCTATCGGTCGGCATTTCTGTTGTCTGTTATCATCTGTGATGAAATTATCCAGCATTCATTGTCATATAGTTGAACATATATTACATAAGAGTTCAATACCTTTATCTATGCTTTTAATGATTATTTTTGTTTCTTGATGTATAGTTTAGCTTTTGGAAGGCTAATTTCGCTATTCCAGCGCGTATTCAGATTTCAATGTCACATTTTCCCTCCTGTGTTCAAACACTTTCCAGATAATTAAATTTTCTTAGTTGCATGAGTTTTTTTTTTTATTTCCAAGTCGTTGTTTCCATCTTGGATTCTTCTTCAAGTTACAATTATGTCTTCTTACAATTGATTCTTAATCATTTTCTCTCGTTGTTTTCATTTACTGTCTTCTAAAGAACTTTCTGCAGTTTAATTTCTGTGTCAGCTATCAACACTGTGTCATATAAATATCTTTTGTTTTTAAATGTTTTATCTGCCAATAATAAATCATGGTAGGACTTCCAGTTCTGTCAGGATTACTTCTCTTTAAAGGTAGAATAAAGCTGGTAAGAAGGCACATATTTTTATATTTCTCTCCTTTCTATTTTTTGTGTATTTACTGAATTCATTTAATATCCGTTTTCAGGCATGTTGCACTCAGTGTAAATTACGTTCTTCCAAAATCCTAATAATTCTATACACACTATTTCATAATTCTTTCATTTTTCCCCTATTTTATGTTTTCTCCTATATTTCTTCTTGTCCTTCTCTCGTGAACCTGTACTTTCAAGACGTTGACGATCATGGCTGTGCACAAATCCCTAGCCGTTTTACATCTATACAATATAGCCTAAATATCACTCACACTTCCTGTTCAGTCATCCATTTAGACAAACACGTTATCAAAATGACTCGTTTCCATCTGCTACTCTTATTTTCAATATATCTTGTGAGTATCAAATGTGACGTCCCCCCCCCCGGTGTGGTTCGGGGTGTGTGTCGCCGCTCCAAACGTGACGTCCGCCTGTCTGCGTCAGTCGTGCTATCCCGTCATGTGACGACCAACTGGCTTGGTATTGGTCGCGGCACCCAAATGTGACGTTCAAACCTTTTGGTGATTCGGATGGGAATCTGGTTAGATTCGATATCAGCCTCGTCGTTCCCAACCCGCCTCCAACGTCTGGTTACCGAAGCAACTACTTTGATCTCCAGTCTGCCTACCCACGTTGTGAATTGATCTAGGCAGACGAAATCAATCAGTCGCTGGGGCCGTAATGCAAGCTGAGTTCGAATAAGTGCGATATCGCACAAGTACATGCAAAAGAAAATAAAATAATAACTCGAAAAGTTCAAATGTGTTAAAAAGGATAACAATATTTTATATCTGGTTGCTGAATATAGGACTACGTCTTTCTCCCAACCCGCTATATGGATACGTGACACGTTGTTTTTGTTAGGCGATTCTTAACATCTTAAGTTGTCTGTTCTTTAAGAATCTGGTTCTTGGTGTGTCTTCAGGCGATATTCGTAAAACTTGTTTTGGTGGTATGAGTCTAAGTCGTTCTTCAAAAATAAATTGTTCTTGGTTAGAAGATGAGTTCGGAATTGCGGTCTGCCAATTGCCAATTCCAACCGGATCTGGATCTGGAACTCAACTCAACTCGAACTGAACTGGAAACTGATTTTCGCTCGCTGCGACTTTGCTTATATGGACGCCGACCTAAACCGGGGTGGGCTCGTCGGGGTTTGAGGTTCCTTGATAATTCCAAATCCACAATCCCCTTCTTTTGTTTTCGGTCAGCAAAAATTTATTATTTCCATTTTTGGAAGTCTTCTCTTACTCCCACCTTCTTCTGCTCTCATAGGGGTATCTCACCATGTCCTCAGAGGGCGTCAACGGTTTTCCCACTCCTTCGCAGTAACATCTCATACCTATCCCCTCAATGGGTGGTGGCAGGCCTCCCCCTGCATCACATGATCACCTCCGCCTGGCTCTCGTTAACATTCATCCAATGAGCGATCAACAGTGTGGGTGTGACCAGACTAGCCTTGTGTTTTTTAAAAAAATATCTTGCTCAAAGAAAAAAAATTATCTCCTCTTCTTTTTCTTTTTCTTTTCTTTCTTTTCTTTCTCTCTTCTTCTCTGGCCGCCAACAGAACAATACGACCCGTAGTGTGATAATCTCAATTCTTATCCCAATGTCACTTTCATATGGGATTCGTCAATCAGATTTTCACCAGCACCAATTGGCTGGTCACCCAGACACACTCACTCTCCGGGGCCAACCACTGATACGATGAAACGACTTCGCCAGTCAACGAAATTTTCGCCATTTTCTGATAATATTGTTTCGCTGTCATAGTCAAATTCCAACACAACCCAGATGTCTTTTCTCTCAATGACACCCTCCCATCGACAAAGACTTAACCTAGGGCTGGGTTCTCTCTGTGTGTGGTCAGGACATTCTTATTTCTCGGTCAACGGAAAATCTTTTCCCGATAATATAAGTTCGCCACCATGACACAGTTAATTTTTTATCTATTCAAAACTCTGTATCTGGTTATTTGGCCCACCTGGAATTCGTCAATTAGCTTTTCGACAATGGTCATAAAAATTTTCACCATTCTTCATTATCAAAATAACATCGCTAAATGCCCCTTTTGTGATGGCTTTCCTTTATCATCTAAGTTTTAACTCTCGCCTCTCTTTTTCTTTCTTTTTTTTTTCTTGCAGCCCTAAATGGTGTCACACAAATTTTCCAAATGTCTTTCCTCATTATGTGCTGTGTCTTTTCAGAACATGGGCCGATCATGGCTCTCTACAATTTCCTGACCTTTGTGTCTTATAGTAAGTTTAACTTGTTTTTGTTTTTTTTCAATCCCTGTTCTCTCAGCCATTTTCTCAAACTCATTAAGTAAGTTGCTTGCTGCTTTTTTCTGTCCCTCTTGCATTCGATATATTCTGGGAGTTTCAAATTTTCCAAACACTCTTTCCTCATTATGTGCCTAGGAATTTCAACTGTCATTTTCTGATTCTATTTATAAGTGTACTTTTGTTTCCATTTTCCTAAAACTTGATCATTCCTCACATGTTCAGTCCATGGTATTCTCAACGTCCTTCTGGAGAACCAGAATTCTGTTACCTTAAGTCTCTTCTTCATCTGTGATGAGATTGTCCAGCATTGATTGTTTCTAACGAAATATTCCTGTTTCTTAATACTTTGCTTGTCTTTAGGAAGGCACCTTTCACTATTCCAGTGCGCATTCGAATGTTGACATTCTGTCATCTTACAATTAATCACGTAAACGGAAGAATTTATAAAACGATAAAAAGAATCTTCTGTACTAAGAAAACGTATGTGGTCTGGTAGGCATGAGACAATACTCCCTTACGTCAATGTGTCCGGACATGGGCGATCATGGCTCTCCACAATTCCGTGTCCTTTGTAACTCTTAGTATGTTTTTTTTTTTTTTGCCGTCTCTCCCTGTTCCTTTTCTGTCAATCATTTTCGCAAACTCTTTATATACCAACAAAAACGGTTGGTAGTAGTGTTGGCAGTGTTGATGTTGTCACTAGTGGTGGTGTTGTTGTTGGTAGGGGTGGCAGAGAAGTCTGATATTTCCAACTTACTCTTATCGGAAATGGAGTATATTTCTAAATAGAGAATTTAATTGACAAAGGAAATGAAACTGCTCATAATATTTCCATCAGAAAGAAATTCCTCATGAAAATGACGGGTATAAAATAATGCTAGTTGGCGCTGCATACCTTCTTCCTCTTCTTCCTACCTTTTATTTTTCTCTTTATATCTATCTTTTTATTTCCCTCTCATTCTGTTTGGCTGTCTTGCTGTCTCTCTCTCTCTATCTATCTCTCTCTCTCTCTCTCTCTCTCTCTCTCAGAGTCATGCATTTATAACAATATAAAAAAAACGAACGTTACTTTCAGTTAATTCTATGCTTATTTTTCTTCGTTATCTTTTGATTTTGCAGTGGCTCACTTGTACTGAGAACATAAAACAAATGATAAATAATCACGACAGAAAAATAATCACCAAACTACCTACATAAATCAAAACCCACGTGTAAATGCAAAACATAGAACAAATGTCCATTAAACGGCAATTGTTTGCAGATCAATGTAATATACCAAGCCACTGTCAAATAAATTGCACCGATAAATCCCAAGGATTCATTACACTAAAAGGCCTCAAAGAAAACTTCAAAACAAACCCAGTATGCAAAATCGTAAGCGTAATCAAAAGTGAACTAGGTAAATTAAGTAAAGTTACGCGTAAATCAGTAGAAAACACAAAACCGAAAATAGACAATTTCCGCAAATTAAACATAAACATAATTGCGAATTTATGCAATGTAATATAAAATATTTCTACCTTTCATTATCAGAACCCATGCTAGATGAAGTCATCTCCTTGGCTCAAGAACAAATAAAAATAAACACAAACGAAGTTAAAATCATTAAACACTCTCGAAAATCAATATTATTCGACAGGGAAGACGCATGAATAAAGAAAGTTGAAACCTTTGACATTACACGGGAAGCTTTGATGGTACAAAAACCAGCGAGCTTATAGGTATGCATTTACTACATGAACTATGTAAAATAATCGATACAAATTATATAGGCCTCTACAGGGATGATGGTCTCATAATCCTAAGAAACTATAATAGACAAAAAATCCCATAAAATCAGAAAAATAATAATAAATTTTTCAAAATTATACGATTCAAGATAGACATAAAAACTAACTTAAAAGAATTAGATTTCCTATCTGTCACACTCAACTCAAGAAAAGGTACATATCGACCATATAGAAAACCCAACGACAAACCAGTTTACAAACATACATCTTTCAACCACGCGCCAACGATAATCAAACATATCCCACTATCAATTAAGCGCAGGTTATCTGACAACAGTTCCAATGAAAACATCTTCAACGAAGCAAAGAAAATTTATGAAACTGCCCTATTTTCGGCCACACTCACATACACACAGCGCAACACAAAAAAAAAACAACAGGAAAAGAAATATCATATGGTTAAACTCACCGTACAACAAAAACTTAAACCAAAAGTAAGAAAATATTCATTAAACTCTCCACAAGATATTCAACAAAAAACAGTAAACATCAGCTAAAGTTGTACCGAGAACATGACAAACATAATAAAAAAACAGAACAAAAATAACCAACAAACCATCCGCACAAATCAAATCCACGTGTAACTGCAGAGCAAAGAAGAAATATCCCTTAAAAAGCAATTGCTTTCAAAATTTACCAATCCACTGTAAAATCAACAGATAACGAAGCAAATTATACATACCAGTAACTGAAGGTCCCTGGAAACCGAGAAACTAGATACATAAAACATCCTTCACAAATAGTGAATAAATAAGCCAACAGTACAATACTTTCTAAACATATATGGGAAATTAAAAACAAAAACAACACTACAACAGAAATATATTAGAAAATAAGAAAAATACTATCAGCCTACAACAATAAATCCAACAACTGTAAACTCTATAAGAAAACGAAAATAGCTATAATCATCTTCCCATAACAACACAAATTATCAAATAAACGATCAGAACCCATTTCAAAATTCAGATACGAAACCAATTTTCCAACGTTACTTTTTACGTTAAAAATCAAAAGCTAAAAACGAATACAATAAAAATAAATACATAAGTACAATAAAATAAACAATCTAAATCAATGAATAAGTAAATAAATTAAGTAAATAATAAGCAAATTAACAAACTAGGAATGCTCACATAAACACAAATAAATGTAATAAAAAAAAACAATAGTAATCAATAATGAGTAAGAAAAGTTAACAGACAACAATATAATTTAGCTACAAATAATTGCATTCGGATCCTCAATTTTTTTCTACTCAATAGCCTCTATAATAATCTGAAATGTAATCGTTACCGCCCACCCAATAACCGATAAGGTAATACAGTAGGCCTTCTACAAATAATGCGTCATTAACACAACACAGACGACCTGAAACCTGCGTTTAAGCATAAAAACATTCTGTTGCCACTGAGTATTGATCTCAGTGTCCACTTTTGTTTAATCATTAAAATATATAATTATCGCATAAGATAACTATCACATATTAATATTGTCTGTCAATAGACAGTCCAAATCTATTTCGAAAAGTATCGCATCTATTTATTTAATCTATTTTTAAGTTTTGTCAGAATTTTGATATTATGTAAAAACGTGTCTGACAATAGCATTTGAAGAATGGTGCGAAAACAAGCTTAAAAACTAATCGTGCTCTATGCCCTTCTTTGTGGAGCCGAATCTTGAGTCATATATCAGCGTCAGCTACGCTTCTATTTTCAATGCATAGCGAAGTGACTTCATGAAAAACAATGAAATATTCAAATCCGCCAACGCCCCAAGCATTAACGCCATGCTTAAAAAGACTCGTCTACACAAGCTTCGCTATGTAGCGAGGATGGAAGACGCTTTCGTTTCGCTATCTGCTCTGTGGCTAGCTGGGTAGTAGGGCAACAAAGAAGAGATGCATCAATCCTCATTTTTGCAGAATCATCAACTGCCAGTGAATAAGATAAATTGCCAAGAGTGATACATTGTAGAGTATCGTCTTCCTCTATTTCAGAAGTAAAATAGCAGATGAGAAATGGGAATACATAAATTCAAATCTTATTCAGATTGTCAGAACCTGTCTGCAGTCTTCATTAGCCATCGGAAGATCTGCAATAAAAGAGAATAATCTTGCTATATTTTTTATAGAAATAATTACCAATGAGAATAAGTTTTACGCATTTTGTGGGGATTGCGCTCCAACTGGTCTGTGAAGACACTCACTATAAAAGGACGGGTTAGTAAACCTTCTTCCTTTTTTTGCTCTCTTTTGCTCTGAAATGTAGCAACGTCATTGTCGACATCTTGTCGGCGCTAGCGGAAATGTATTTTCCACGATCGGCGACTTACCATATTTTAACGCGTACACATATATCCTCACAGCAAAACATAGAAGTGTTTTTCTTCCTTGTTCAGCTATCTTCATGCACACAATATATATTTGCTCGCTTCTTGAATTATGTCTTTCTTTATATAAATTTATCCACGTGTTGAAATTTATTCCTTTTGAATATGTTGAATTCAATTTCTTCGAAAGTTTTCAAACCCAGTCCCGTCCATTACAACCTGTTGCTCAGTCCTGCAACAATTTGTTTAATAAAACCTACCAGTCAATCATTTAAAGAAATTATGCCCAAGAAATCCGGAACACAAAAATAAAAGAGAAAATTGATTATGAGGCTACAGAATCACATTTATCGTAACAGACTTATGTTAATTCAAGAACTAATTTTAATAATACCCAAGGAACAACATAAACGGATATGGCAGTTTTTTGTGTTGTTGGAAAAAAAGAACCTATTTAAGCGCTATTTTGTTAATAATACGTCTTGATGTTTAAGCCAATGACGCAAATCTTGCTCTATGCTTTAATAAAACCGTAATAAAGATAGATCAGTAAATTAGATTTGTTAACAAACGACCACTTTTTTCACGGTAACTTAGAGACGGAATATATTTATCTATGTCTGCCTGGGAGAAATAACCGTGGGAAAGCAAATAGAAAAAAAAAATAAATGAGTCTTTCGCCTTTAATAGAAAAAAAATGGTTGTTTTGTTTTATTTTATCTTTTCTGTTTTCGGAATATATAAAACAAAATATCTGACAGTCTGGCCACTTATATTTATTATATTGATCAATATTCCGGTAAACGATTTTATAAAATAGCAAATAGTTTGTTTTTTTTTCTTTATTTTTAATCAAGATACTAAAACTGTAGATTACTTTGTAGCTGCGACAGCTGTAGATTTTATACAAGCTCCAGAATTCGGTAGTCGATCCCAGAAAAATAAAAGCCAAGATTTTCGAATATTAATTTTCAAGGAACGCAGACATTTTGGTTGGTTGATTAATTCATTTGTTTATTTTTTTTTAAGGTTTATCAACCTTTTACAGGTTAATTAAAACCAGAAGATATTTTTAGATTGTAAAAATATTTTTGGATAGAGCCCCTATTAATTAACCCTTAGATAGGGGGAGAACATGTGGATTCATTCCTTTCACAAGGATATACCGAACTAGAAGTGGAACTCGGCTCTTCGATTTCTAATTTCGAGCCATTATCAATTACATCTGATAGCACCTCGGTAATCCAAATGGTCACCCACCTAGATACTGACCAGAGTCGACGTTTCTTAACATCGATGACCGTACAGGAAATGTTGTTTCAACGTGATATGGCCCCAGACATTCAAAGTTGCAATACCTATTTGGATGAATGAAGAGACATAAGCATCATACATCTGCTTCCGAGAAGGCGTATCTATCTCTCGAATATTCAGTCATTGAATGTAATGGATTTGGCTGGAATTCGAACTGGAATCCGAGCCGTTATCCACTACTCCACCGTGCCTCCTCCTCTATCTATCTATCTATCTATCTATCTATCTATCTATCTATCTATCTATCTATCTATCTATCTCTCTCTCTCTCTATATATATATATATATATATATGAACGGCTAAACGACTTAACCTTCTGAATATATATATATATATATATATATATCCACAGACTGTTTTGCTATATCACAGCTCATCAGTGTGGCTAGATAGCCGATCGATATATCCTGTAATGGATTCGAAGGATGAACTTGAAAATACTATGATTAAACCTTTGAATACAACCCCAAAAATTGGCCAGGAAATAAATTCATGCGATGATCTTGTAAGAATCTTTATAGAAATTTGTTCATAGAAGCATTCTTCCTATTTCTCGGTGACTTCTGAATATTCCTTGTCGACATTTTCGCTTCACACATCACTTAACTACTTCACTATTTGTTGGCCCAAAAGTTCGTAAAAAAAATCCTGACGGTATTCAGAAGGTTAAGTCGTTTAGCCGGCAGCTTAACATAAATCTACGCACATAGACACGCTCGCATACACATACACACACTTACACACACATACTCCCACACACACGCATATATATATACCTTTTATTTATATGCTAGTTGGTAGTATACAAAATTTGCAGCATATGAAGACATAAATTTCCCCTTCTACACGCATTAAGAAAGATGACACTCTGAGAAAAGCATAAAATGTTTTTCAATCTTGCTTACAAGAGGAAAGTGCGCTCTTAAGCCACGGCAAATTCCATCAACTTTCACCTTTTGTTAAACGTCTTCATCGTAAACCTAAAAGCATAAGCACACACACAAACACACCCACCCACACTCACAGAGGAATTATTTAACGTTTGCACATTTCAACAGCGGAACATTCACCAAAATGATTTTTTCATTATGCTCCTGAATTAAAGTGTGTACCTCTTTTATTCGTGCGCGCGTACTCTTGTGAATGACGCGCCTACATGAATATAATTCTGTATTTCCTAAGATTAGTCTGGTATAAGGCAACAAATGTGGCGCGCCTACACAAAATGGGACTATTGTAGTAATAGTGTGTTACAACAGCATGTACGGATAGTGTCACATATCGGCGCGGTGAGTAGAATCAACGTTCCGAGTTCAGATCCATATCTAATTTATTACTTCACGCAAATTTCTCCTCCAGCTATGGGTTAAATAGCAATGTTAACTGAACTCTCAATCCTTAAATAATAACCAGTCTAAAAGAAAGACGACTCTAAATTTCAAATACGGCAAATGGAATCTGTGGAGATCCATCATTACCTGTTCTCTGAAGGTAAATGGTATTAAAAAAAAAACACATAACAACAAAAGAATGGCTAGTCTGAGTTCAGATACTGTAAGAATGGTTTCGTTCTTTTATGTGATATATCCCTTCACGTGGACGTGGATTATCATTGTGCTTCCCAGTTTCCTGCTTTATGTAGATTTAAATACGCTTTGTCTCCTTACTCTCCACCCCTTTACCTGCTCATTCACCCATTGATAGGGGATTATATATTAGCCTATCGTCCGGTTCACACTCTTCCCCAATATTTTTTATTAGGAGTAGAAGTTTATACCTGTTTCCTTTTTAGGATTGGGTTTTCTGTTCCTTCTAAAGTTTTTTTTTGACTCTCTTTCACTCTTTATTGCCCCTTGCATTGTAGTGGTATTATCACCTTACTTGGAGGGAATTCATTAAAAAATATATATAAAAAAAACAATTCGGTATGTATTTTATTAACTGTTTCCGTCTGTCCTTTTCATTATGTCATGTGAGTGTTTAATTCTCCAGGCCGACTTTTCACAGTATGTTTCCCTCAAATTTCAGCTGTTCATTTCTGATTACAAATGACCGTGAAGTTCCTATTTTCTGTAAAGCTTCGTCGTTTCTCCCATGCTTTGTCGATGGTAACATTTTTGGTAGAGCTACGTCAGTCTCGTTTCATCTTTATCTGTTAGAAAAGTGACCAACTCTCACTGCCATACAGGAGATTAGATATTATATATTTGTTGGTCTTTTGCTATTCTTATGTACGTTCATATTTCTTTGACACACTTTCCGTCATCTGTTACTACACTGCATACATAGTTTCTTTCTAATAATTTTAGCTCAACCAAGATTAAGATGTTAGGTGTTCCAGAATTTGAGAGAATATGATGACAAAAACACTACTAAGGAGATAGAAAAATAAAGGAATAAAGAAGACATAAGATAACGGTTGACATTTAAATTTTGGAGATCAAAGTTGACTGGGATGCAAGAAGCCGAAAGAGACTTTCAGAAGCTCGAAATGTGAGAGAAGGAACTCTTAGCATAGAACTTACGGTTACATCTAGGCATAGGTTAAAAATCATGCATTTTCAGTGACCGGTTGCACTATACACAGATAATTTTTTGAAAACGTTACAAATCATGCATTTTCGGTGAACGTTTGGACTATAAACAGGTAATTTTTTGAAGATGATAAAACTCGTGCATTTTCGGTAACCAGTGGCACTATATACAGTTAATTTTTGAAAATGTTAAAAATCATGCATTTTCGATAACCAGTTATACTATACACAGGTAATTTTTTGAAAAGGTTAAAAATCATGCATTTTCAATGACCGGCTGCACGGGTAATTTTTCTGCTGGTTTTAAAATTAATTGCACAACAAAATGCAAAGGTCTCACTATTACTGAAATCTGCTGATACACAACTATATATGGTAATTCTGTATATCGTAATTTATCAAATAAGGTTATCAAAAATGTCCAATTGTGGATTATCCAGTGATAAATTTACAGATTACAGTCGAATCAAGTTGTTGGTTGGTTGATTTTTTTTTTTAGTGGCATATCAAAATGTATTAGTTACTTTTTGCCGAAATCTAAATATTTTGTACGCAATTTCATTCTATTTTTATTTTTTATTATTTTTTGGTGGTGGTGGGGGAAATAATAATGATTTAGTGATTTTATAGCTGCGGGGATAAGAGGTGGAGTCATACCATTCCTAAGGCTATATGCGCGTAAGTTAATATAACCAACCGAATGGGAATTGGAACTTGGCCCCTCAACATTTCCGAGTCATTATCCATTACACCACCTACACATCCAAACTTACAGCACGTGGTATTCCCAACCTGTTAGCCATCTAGGTACTGACTAGTTTTGATGTTGCTTAACTTCAGAGATCTTACGGGAACCTGGAAACGAGCAAGCTAAATCTTATTTCCCTGCAGTGGGGGAAACAAATATTCGTACACACACATCCAAATTATTAATTTATTGTATTTCCAACTAATGAATAAACATACTTTTCATATAATTAACTGTACACAGATGCAAAATAAATAAATATGCATAGAAAACAGAAAATATTTTGATTTACTAGAAATAAATCTTATTGATCCATTTTAATGGGTGAAAAAGTACTTGTACAATACAAATTTCAGATTTTCCAACTTTTAAATTGCTCTAATACTCTAGATTATTCAAGTAGAATATTCTAGAATGTTCTAATAATATTATGGTTATTTTTAGCCTAAAACATACAAACAGAACATTCTGTAATTGATATTCGCGCAAGAAGTTTACTATGATTCCAAGATGTAAAGTATTGACAAATTCGCAAAAAGAACTGATTTTTAAGCTCTGGAAAGAAGGTAAAAGTTATAGGAATGGTGATAATTTGCAAACAAAAGAACACAGTTACAATAGTGAAATTTGGTGATGGCATCATCATGATTTGGGAATGTTTTTCTGCAAAGGTTACTGGCAACATCTCAGTAATAGATGGTAGAATGAATATCAAAATATTTTGGAAGCAAATTTAATGATTTCAGTTCAAAATCTTGAACTTCCTCCTGATTAGATCTTTCAAGAATATAATTATTCTAAGTATACTGTAAAATCTACAAAGAAATGGTTTGCTGAAAATAATGTAATTATGCTGAAATGGCCAAGTCAGCTCCCAGATATAAACCTAATCGAGAATCTGAAGCGTTATTTGAAAATTCAAATCCAATCCAGTGCTACAAAAACATCCTGGATCTGAAGACCATATACGAAGAGGATCGGAATAAAATATCAACAAAAATTTGCAAATCATTAATTGAGAACTACAAGAAGATGTTGTTTCGTGTAGAAGTGAATAATGGCTATTCTACAAAGTATTCAATGAAGATTATGTATTCATTTTGCATTGTAATTTTTGTTTTCACCCATTAAAATGAATAAATGGATTTTATTTGTAAGAAATCCAACATTTTTCTGTTTCCTATGCATGTACGGTTTACCAGTTTGTGACTGGAAGGGATAATTACAAGGAGGATATAAATCCAGGGAGAGCTCAATGTAAACTGCAGAGCATTGTAATGATAATAAGAAGACGGAGACTTTAATTATCCATTTCGTTTATTATTTTTTATTTCATAATGTTCAATTCATCAGAACGAAACCTCCTCCGCAGATATATATATATATATATATATATATATATATATATATATATATATATATATATTATTCTAAAAAAATTATAACATAAATATGTTATAAAATCACTACAAAAATAGACATTTTGTTTCAACACCCTGGTGTCTTATCAACATCATCATGATAAGACACCAAATGGATTTTTGTAAAAAATTTTATTAAATAAAATATTTGTTTTATATCTTTTTTTATTTTATTATTTTTTTTAAATAATTATATCTGCTATACTTTTATTGAGCACTTTTTTAAGAATAGTAATTGTTGGTTATTGGAATTCATTCCGTATATACCAATTATATACTTAGGTATATATATATATATATATATATATATATATATATATATATATATATATATATATATATATATATATCGTTCAGTTGTATGCACATTTCATTGAATACGACAGACAAGGTGCTTTGATTTAGTGTTTTATACAATTTCTCATGTGATCTAATAATGTTTTTCTTTTTGGATGATAAAT
>CAHIKZ030000713.1:2407500-2417500 GCA_903632075.3 Acanthosepion pharaonis | reverse complement strand
TGTTCAGTACCCTTAAAAAGCATAGCGATTACTATCCACACACACACACACACACACACACACATACATACATATATATATATATATATATATTTAATTTTTTAATTTTCTTATTGTTCAATATATTTCAATTAAAAGGTGCAAATATAATTTATAAATTCATGAATCATTCATACAAAAAACAAATATAGAGGTTAATGATTAAATGGCGAGAATACTTCGTCGCAAACAATATAAATAAGATACATCAACCCCGAACCTGTATATGAATGATATGATCCCCGTTCATAAATTCCAGTTGCATAAGGTATTTTTAATTTTTTACAAGCTTTCGTCTGTTCCTACTGACATCATCAGGTATGGAAGTAGATTTTGTTCTTGTTTTTACTTTTCAGTAATAAGAGGACAACGAAAATAGAGATGTAATCCGAAAATCATTTAAATTATTAACCTCTGTATTTGTTTTTGTATGAATGATTCATGAATATATATATATATATATATATATATATATATTCATGAATCATATTATGAATCATTCATATATATATATATATATATATATATATATCAATGGCAACTCTAGGTCATCAATGTCTGTCGGGCTCATTACAATCTTAAAATATTCTATTGGTATAACTTAGATGCATTAAATTCTTTTACTCTTACTGAATTATATAATTTTAAAAATCTCTAGCCAGATATGTTTTTTGATAACGTGTGTATTCATCACGAGTGTGTGTTTGTATATATGTGTATGCGTTAGTGAGTTTATGTATCTCTCTGTCAGTGGATTTTACATTTATTCAATAAAATCGACATTGCCTTCAACCTCGGCCTCTAGAGGACTTCACAATCTCTTCTGGTTGATCTCCTTATTTAAGATGGTGAATGCTTCCATAACCCTCACCTTCGGCTTATCTTTGGTGTTACAGGGAGTTTTGTTGGTCTCTCACTCAGCTGCATAAATAATAATCAAAGAGGTTGCAGTCTGGAGAGTTAGTGTTATTCATCATGACGGTTGTCTTCGAGTATAGAATCCAGAGGTTAGCAGTGAATATTTCGGAGACAGTAGGAAAGCGTTGTTCAGGTTAGCAGTGGATATTTCGATAAAAGTAGCAGAGCATAGTTCGTCCTTCAGGTTCTCTTCGCCTGACAAGCTGGACTGGACATTCGGGTAGAGTGAACAAAAATGGCCGCCTTTATACACGACGAATTGAATATTCTACGTCTTCTGATTGGTTAACCTTCTATTGGTAGACTATAAAGGGAGTTAAGTCATTTTGACTGGCTCACTAGTTACATACATATACACAAAAACTGTGACATTTAGGTGACCGGACGAAAGGGGAGATTTGAACGTAGAAATTATCTGACAGCCATGACTGGGTTCTCCTGCTTGCGTGGTATGGTGCAGATTCCTGTTGCCAGACATAGGGTCTTTCAGCAGTCACTCTCTTAACCCAGGGTATTTGATCTAGGGCTCCGTGTTGATGTTGGGATCCTTTGGGAAGATGAATTGAGGCATAACGTCGCCATCATTATTGATCACTTCAAATACTTAAGTTACTCATCCAATTCTTTCCGAATCCTCTGCACTGTCTTCAGATTGACATCCAGTCACTCTGAAAGGTTCGTATTGGAGCTTCTGGTGCGAATGCCAATCAGTACAGCATTCCGTTTCCAAATATCTGGCGGAATGAAATGGTTCATGGTGCTCTTTTTTTCACAGACAGTGCCCAACTGACCCTACTATACTGTGCAGTGAACAAAATTATTAAAAAAAAAAAAAACAAACAATGCACATGCACCAAAGTAAAAAATATAATATGGCGACAATTTACCTATCGTACCTTGTATATGACGACACTCTTATCCGTATTTACATAATAGGAAGTAATTAATGACTTTACAATACATACATGGTAAACCAAAACAAGGGAACTACCCTCTGGATTTCGAAAAATCGCATAAAATGTTGCATGCCTTTTTCAAAACTATTTCTAAATGCTCAATTTATGTCTAGTTATATAATATTTCAATAATAATAATAATAATAATGAAATTAAGACATGACTGCATAAAGTTTTCTTAAGATCTTAAATCTTTTGGCTTAATCTGCTGTTGGCTAATGCTAATCTGACGGATTTAAATTTTTAGGGAACCGGTTGTGTTACAGACGCCTCCTCAGTCATATTTATGTTTGTTCAACACCGTCTGAGCTCATCTATTCTTTATACTGCATTTAGCTGAACTAACCGTAGTTACTATTTCTGGGAGATAACGCATAATCTGGCGTGATCAGCAGTTTGAACAAGTCCATCGTAAATTTGAGAACACTGACCTTGTTCAAACTGATTGGTCAAAATGGTTTTCAGACATTTCCGCTGTTACGATAACTTATGATTCATGACAGTGTCCGAAATTTCCTGAAAACTATATGACTGGTTAGAAATAGGATTGTGAATGAAATTGGGTAGACAGAACTGTTCGAAACCGCTTCGTACTACTATACGTATATATATATATATATATATATATATATATATATATATATATATATATATATATATATATATATATATATATATATATATATATATATATATATATATATAGGCAGGAAAGATAATAGCTAACTATAGACTTGAAGTGTCAGCATTTAATTATTGTGTAACATTTTAGGCTTCAGTCAGAAATCTTACTTATTATAAAACGCAGATTGTGTGTGTGTGTCTGTACGTTTATATATTGGATCGGATTTCCTACATTTTTCAACCGATTTCAACAAAACTTCACAGGACTACGTAAGATTACCTTGTGGTGATTCTGACAGTGCCAAAAATTGGAAAAACACAGTTGTTTTTGCATGAAATCAATTTGAAAACACGATAAAACACGATTCTGTCGCCAGAATGAAAGGGGGACAACTCATATCGAGTTATACTTATTATAAAACCTAGGTGGTTTGTGTGTGTGTTCGTTTAGATATGGGATCGGATTTCCTACATTTTTCTACCGACTTCAACAAAACTTCACTTTTTTTTTTGGCAGGTAGTGTTTCTTATTGTCTTGCACGCTTTTTTCTTTATTTTTACATTCAGAATGCTTTAAAAATTTCATTTACAAGACAATTGTTTATAATAAAATTCTATTCAGTCGATAGTCTCATAATGATTGAAAACAATGTTTTTGTTTGAGTTTGGGTTTGACCAATTCATAAAAAAAAAAAAAAAAATTAAGACATGCGTGTCTATCAACCTTAAACAATAATCTTTGTCAATTTTATTTTTCAGTCTTTATGATGATCGATACTTGATCTATCTCTTACTGTTACATCCCCGGGCAACACCGGGCTCTACTGCTAGTATATTATAGAAGTAGACTTTAGAAGGAACCGGAAACACAATTCTAAAATGAATTAATCAGGGGTTAATCGGAAACGTTAGGTGCATACATTTGAAGTAGACGCTGGAAGAAACCGAAAACACGATCCTAAACAGGAAGTGATAAACCTCTACTCCTGTTCAATAACCTCGCATGGAGTGTAAACAGGACGATACATATATATATATATATATATATATATATATATATATATATATATATATGTGTGTGTGTGTGTGTGTGTGTGTGTGTGTGTGTGTGTGTGTGTGTTGTGTCTGTGTGCACGCGCGTGTGCAAACTCTTTTTGCCTATATTACTTGTAACATTTTTTCAGCTTTTTGCTCTATTAGAGTTATCTACCTTGCACTTGTGATTTATAAAGTTATATAATAAAAGACATAAAAGTGAAAACACAATTTTCTTGCGTGCTTACAACCCTAACCCAAACCGTCATTATTTACGATCTTTCATTAAGCCGCTGGTGCTGCTTTGGTTGCATCATCATGATCGTCAGTTCTTCTCCTTTGCATAGAACATCCGGCTGTCGATATCAAAAGGTCGGATTTTTCTCGATATATCCTATTTTATATTGGAATTTTTATTATTTTTTCTTTCACCTCCCAAACATAACTATCAAGATACGTATTTTTTTTTGTATTTTGCTAGTTTGAAGGAAGATCTGTGGTTATATCACCAGTATATACCTTTTAATGAACTTTTTGTTCTCTACAGTAGACGTATAATCACCCTCGATCTTACAATTGCCGTTCAAAGGACAATAAGTCGCATCCCGACAATTGCAATTTTTCTCGACTGTTTTAACATTTACTCTAGGCATATATAATTTCCTAATATTCTAAACTTCTATTATATTTTCATGTTGCTTGTAGCAACTGTAACTTATTTTTACAGTGTTTCTATTAAAGATTTTATATAGCATGGAATTTTCAGGGAACTCTTTGTTTAACAATTTTAAGATGTTTACCAATATTGATTTTCATATCTAAATTAAATCGAGTGGTAGGGTGAAGGTGGTTATACCAAATAATATTTAATCATTGGTTATTTTCAAAGAAAGACGTTAGTCACGAGATAACCAGTGGAGACTTCATGCCATTGACGATTGAAATGAACGTGGGTTCATATGGCTGTGAGGTTAGAACAGATTATATTTCGGCTTAACACAGACGACCAGGTGAATTAAGGAAAATAACGTTTTTAAAAAAGAAAAGTAATTTTTACAATCATAGCACTCGGTATCAAGTAATAGAACATTAATAGTTAATACAATAAATAAGATTTGTTCACATTTCTTCTGGCGTATTCTATTCTGGAACCTGATGAGAGACCTACCAATAAAACTTCTGAGGAAAAGATACAATTTTGTGAAACTCATTTTAAGTAAAGTAATAAAATACCTGAACAAATTTAATATATCTATCTAGGAACGATGGAGTAATGGATTGCAGCTCGAATTGAGGAATCGGGGAACAGAGTTCGAATTCAAGTCAAATCCATTATATTCACTTATATCCTCATACCCTTGGGAAAGGTATGAATCCTCTTCTTTTCCCTCCCCAGAACGAGTTCTATAATCTTTGATGGCAACTGGTCTACTGCAGAAAGAAATGGCAACCTACTGCGGGGAAAAATCTGCCTCGTCAGTCATGTATCGAAATAGACATGATCGCCAAAGTGATTACATTTATATTATATTATTATTTATATGATTTACTAGCAGCATGGCCCGGCGTTGCCCGTGCTTGATTCAAAAATCGTTCAAAAATCGTACGACACATACAGCAATCGCTATCACTTGACTTAAAATATTTTTGCCCTTCCTTGCCTTTAAAGGAGTGCCCTTTGCCGTGCTGATGTTGCTACATGCCTTACTTCTTGCCTATCACACACTGCGAATTTTTTCTAAGCTCTATACTAAACATTAAGTCTGTAACGAAAAAAGAACTAAACAAAATGAACACAAAATGATCAGCTTTAAAAAAGGACTTGTAACTGGAAGAACCGAATGAAAAAAGAATTTTAACAACAAATACTTTTTCACACCCAACCCAGTTCTGCGGAATCAGAATCAACGTTGAGTTTAAGCAAGCGAATGAGTCAATTGGAGTAAAGTGCCATGCAGATTTAAATTTTTCCCACTTGTGACGAATGCAGCTATCGATTTTTTTTGCATGCTAGGATGCTGGTTAATATTCTTTTCAGTCAGCTGTTGACTCTCACGCTGGGCAATAGAATCTTCCTGCCTATTCGTGGCAGCCAGCTATAGGCTCTCACTCTGGCCAGTAGAAAATGGCCGCAAACTACATGAAAACTGTCGTAGAAGCATGAAAAAAATCGATTATTTCCACTATCGATGAGAGTTGTGAAATGCAATGTCGGTCTTGGTCTTTCTACTAACTTTGAGCACGTGCATGTAAATTTTGGTGCAAATTAGTCGAAAATTGTGGCCGTGCATTCGTTACATACACACACACACACACACAAACACACATCCTGCCTTTTATAGATAGATATTATTATATTTACTATATAATATTTATTATATTATTTATTATTATATTTATTAATTATATTTATTTATTATATTATATTTATATTATATTGTTATATTATATATATTATATAAATATATATAAATATATTTATATTATATATATATATATTTATATTATATATATTATATGTATATATATATATATTTATATTTAATGTATATTAAAAATATACAAATATAATATAAATATAAATAAAATTAGATACTGATATCAATAGCAAGTCTATTTCATGCATGAACGCAGTCTTCAGGCATTGTGTGTTGCATTTTCACTCGTCTATTAATATATGTGGTAAATGTAATAATAATAGTCAACAATAAATAATTAAGTATTCAATAATAAATAATGAGCAAAAAGTTAACAAGCTGCACTATAAAATAGCTAATAACAATCGCAATCGGGTATACAATTATTTCTACTGTAAAGCCTCTAGAATATTTTTAAACATAACCGTTACCGCCCACCCTATAATCGTCAGGATTAAACGATAAACCTTACCACTTATAATGCACTATTGACTAGTATATATCGTCTAACCAAAACACAGCAAACATGTCCTGAAGTTTAAGTTTCAAGCATAAAAGAGACTGTTACTTACGCTCTCTCTGTGATATTATATCATTATAAAACTATAATTTACTATATAAACACTCCCCTCCAAAAGTACTGGAACCGCAAGGACAATTCCTTTGTTTTTCTTGTTCACTGAAGACATTTAGGTTTAAGCTCAAAACATGAATATGAGACAAGGGTTCAGTATTTCAGCTTTATTTTCTGCTATTTACATTTAGATATGTTAAACAACTTAGGACATATCACCTTTTGTTTGAAGCCACCCATTTTTTTCAAGTGAACAAACTACTGGAACACGTGACTGACAGGCGTTTCTTGTTGTCTAAGTGTTTGGCTTTTAGATTGATTGTTTAAAAATGAAAAGTCTCTGAATGACTACTCTTCGTTTTAGTCTTGGGTTTCATCTGTAAAAACTGTATTTCTTGTTAAAAAGGATAAACGGACATGAAGATGAGAGAGCTGTCTATGGGAGAAAAGCAAGACATTTTGAAAAACGATCAGAGCCATTCGACAAACACTGGACAAAGCCAACACGACAATTTGTAACATCCTGAAAATGAAAGAAATTATTGGTATACTGAGCAACAGATATAGAACGGGTCGGCTAAGGAAAACAGTTGCAGTTGATGACAGAAACATTGTGAGAGATGTGAGGAAAAAACCCAAAGCAAAAATCACTGACAACACCAACAACCTCCTGGGTGCAAGGGTGAAGGTTTTAAAATCCACGGTTCGAGGAAGACTTTGAGAGCAGAAATAGAGACCATACCAGACGATGTAAACCACTCATCAGTATGGGAAGGCGAGATTGGAATTTGCAAGCAAGTACAAAGATGAGCGACAAAAGTTCTGGAAGAAAGTTTTATAGACTGATGAGACCAAAATGAATCTCTACTAAAGTGATGGGATGGCCAAAGTGTGGAGAAAAAAAGGATCTGCTTATGATCCAAAGCATAAAAACTTATCTACGGAACATGGAGACAGTGTCTTGACTTGGGCTTGCACTTCTGTTTCTGGAACAGGCTCATTCATATTTATTGATGACGTAACTCATGATGCTAGCAGCAGAATGAATTTAAAAGTCTACAGAAATATTTTGTCAGCCATTTTATAGAATAATACATCGAGAGGATATTTATCATGCAACAGGACAATAACCCAAAACACGCAGCCAACACGACTAAGAATTTAATCAGAGCGGATAGTTTTAGACTGGTCAAGTCAGTCACCGTACCGTTACCCAATAGAGCATGTATTTCATCTCTTGAAGAGTAGACTGATAGAAGATCCTCAGCGAAACAAACAAGAACTGAAAGAGGCGGCATTTAAAGCCTGGAAAAGCATCAGAAAATGAAGGATGCAACAGTTTCGTGACAACAATGGGTCTTAGGCTTGTTGCGATTATTGCTAGCAAGTTTTATGCAACCAAAGATTAAATATTATTTACTTTAAGATTATCTGTTCCTTTAAGGTTGCTCCTTTAATTTAACTCGCCTAAACATGGGATGACCAGATACAAATGGTGGTAGATCTTAAACTGTTTAACACATCTAAATGTAAATACCCGGAAATGAAAGCTAAAATTCTGAACTCTTGCTTCCTATTTATGTTTTGATCATAAAACTCAAATATTTTCAATGAACATCAAAAAACGAAGGAATTGGTCTTGCCGTTTTATTGGGGGTGGGCTGTGTACACAAACACACAGGCGTACTAATATATATATATATATATATATATATATATATATATAGATAGATAGATAGATAGATAGATAGATAGATAGATAATATTAGTGGGAAATATACATACATAAGATATATAAATACCCATACATGTATATTTTTAGAAAAATGAAGAAAAATATACTGAAAAAACAAACAAAAATCCTAATATGCGATTATGCTGTTTTAATGTTTAATGTCAATGTCGGACGTTTCGGTCTAATAGTCCATCTTCAGGACATATTCATAAAAAAAAAGTAAAAAGTATTGAAAAAGTAAATTGAAATAATCACACTTGAATAAATTAAAATTTTCAGCTCAACTACACGTTATATATATATATATATATATATATATATATATATATATATGAAGAAATATAATAATAAGGTGTGCTATATTTATGGGATAAAGTACTCAATATCAATGATAGAGCGTATGTAAATATAAATATAAAAGTGAACATTGAAGTCAACACTCAGAGGCCACAGGCTGTTTCATGCTAGACGCAATCGTCAGGCCGCCGATATATATACCATAATATGTACATAAAATGTATATTGTTGTCAGCGTCATATAACATATTGTTATATAACAGCGTCATTTTTTACGGGTATTGTTTTTTTTAAAAGTGTTAACAATATGTATCATTTTTGTAATGACATAGAAAAGTTGTATTCGAATTTGATAAAGAAAAAAAAAACCTCCTCAGTTTTAATGACATATTCCATTGTTTTCTATATTTTCCTTTAAATCTTCCAGAAGCATCGACTGTCCATTTTCTTTTATGTTCGTATTCTTTACTTACTGACTGATTATAACGGTGTGTCTGTATAAATTTTAAATAGCCTGCAGTATAAATGTCAGTCATATTAGAAGCTATCCATTAGATTAGAAGGCGTAAAGAATACAAATGAATTCAAGAAAAGTTATAGAAACCTTTTGTTATGAATGCTTGATCAAAAAAAAAAAAAAATACAGCACGCCGCTCATTTCATTAATGAAAACCTTTATTATTTTTTTGTAATATCAATAATGCCCTGAAAATTATGTAAATAAATGTAAAAAAAATAAAAATAAATATAAAATATGAACTCTTGCACCGCGACGTTAACAAAATTAAATAACCTCTCACATACACACATAATTACTACGAAACTTTTCTGACGCCTTCGATAGGACTTTTGCATATCTCAACTGGTAGTCTTGACTGTTGTTCTATGCAGAGTCGTTCTAAATTGCTTTGCCTCAACCTTATTTGTTTATGAACATCTGTTTTCAGTTCATGCCAAAAACGCTCGATTGGATTTATAACAGGCAATTGAGAAATTTATTCCATTAACCTAATGTTCTTTTTAAACTACTCTGAGGTATGTTTGAAACTTAGCTTCATTTGTTTTTTGTTTTTTTGATTTTTGTGGGTTTTTTGGGGTTTTTTTTTATTTGAAGAGGAATCGCGTACTAAGTCGAAATTTGATAGCAAAGAGAGTCTTCGAAAGAGTAGGCTGATCCCAACGTTAGTCCATTTTCTGACATCTGCTGCACTAAAAGCCACACCCATAAAATGAGCTTTCTACCACAGTGCTTAACTGTTGGGAGTGTAGTTTGTTTTTTTGTTTTTTTTTTTTAAATTGTTCATTATGTTTTGTTTTTTTTTTCCCAAAACGTAAATTTTTTGATTATATAGTAAAAGTTAATTTTAATTTCGTCAAATAAATGTATTCTAGTTTTCATTTGACG
>CAHIKZ030000713.1:2377500-2402500 GCA_903632075.3 Acanthosepion pharaonis | reverse complement strand
ATGTTCTTGTCGTAATAGTAGCGCAGAGCTCGACTCAGTTTATCATAATTCATATTAGGTTTGCTTTTTCTTTCTCCCCACCGTCGAGCCACTTCGTCCGGGTCTACCAGTTTGAACTCGCCATTAGTGCCTTCCCACGTGATGCAGTTGGAGTTTCCAGTGTCCGAAAGCAACTCGAGCAAAAACTGCCACAGCTGGATTTGCCCACTTCCTGCAAAAATAGCAAATATTTTGAAAACGTTAGCATTGACCATCGAACCAATTTTGAAAAAAAACATTTTCGATTATTATTTATGTAATACTACCAAAATTGTCACAATATTTTTGGTTTGCAAACAGCACACTGAACACGAAAAATGATTGTAAATGGTCTGACAGAAATACTTTCGACATTTTAAACTTAGGCCAGTGTCATTGGAGTCTTCATCTAGCTAATATTCTACGATTATGTATTAGAAAATAATTCACAAAAGGTTTAAAAGGCAATATTTATGCATTGCTTAGCGATTTTTCAGCAAAAATATTTTAAATAACTGAAAAAAAAATATTACAAAATATTCTTAAAACAGTTATAAACAGAGACCATATCAATAGTTAGTCATTGAAACTTATAACATTAATGGATATATATACATATAAAGGTGTATATATATATATATATATATATATATATATATATATATGTGTGTGTGTGTGTGTGTGTGTGTATGTGTGTGTGTGTGTGTGTAGATATCATAGAAAGAAGTACGAGTAACGAGAAAGATTTAAGGAAAAAGGAAATACGAGGAAACTAATGCTAATATCCATTATTTTGATTAAAAAGAACTGAAAATATCGGTCTGTTTAATTTTATATTTTCCTGTTTTCGAAAGAATAGCAGGATGAAGACAAAAGTATTTTGCCTACAGACACCACATTGGTTATTGATAATGACTGGGATAGTCGAAAGTACTTGAGACAAACAATAAAACAATATGACAGTTTATCTACAATTCTGAGCCCACTACTCAACACCTTATTCAACTTGTTTGTTTATGTGTGTGTTCACGCGTGTGTGTGTGTGTGTGTGTCGTTGTTTATTCCGTTTCATTAGAAATGCTTAGTGCTAAAATTGGGTGGACTAAAGCCGATTGGTGGCGGGCTATTGGTAAAATCAATAAAAGATTCATAAAAACATTCTTAATCTTATGAAACGATGCGGATTCAGATGCATATTTCGCTAAAAGATATTCGTGATTATTGTTTCATCTTCCCCCGTGATCACAGAATTTGCAGTAAAGGAAAGGTTTTAATTCTTTTCGTCTGAATTAAACTTTAAATCCATTTTTTTATAAATCAAAGCATCGAAAGTACAACTGCATAAACGCCTAATATGTGTGCGTGTCCGTGTACGCGTATGCGCATGCGTAATTTGCTTGGATAGAATAGGTTGCGTCTGAGTTCAAATTAAGGTCGGCTTGCCATCAGAGAAAAAAAAATCATAACCTTGAAATTCAAAAGGCGAAGAATTAATGGTTCGGTCTGATTCATGGTGTCACCATTTCAGACAACGTCTTGCTCGGTGAAAATCTTCAGTTTCCTGAGGGTAACTAGAGTAGAAATAGGGGTCGAATCCATTTTTTTTTTTGTATAGAAAACTGAGCGTATATAATCCTGTGCGTGACCAAAAGCCGTCTCCTCTTATAAAAGGAAACAGACATGTGCTTCGAGTAGAAGGAAAATCAAAATAAGAAAGTTTTTTTTTTTAAGAGGGAAAGCGAGTAAGAGAAAGTTTGAATGAGAGCAGAAGAAAGAAAAAGAAGCTATGCATGAAAAGAAGAAAGAAAGCAAAAAGAATGTCAGACATAGAATACGTAAACAAACTCCAATTAATTTGAATTTTATCCCCATCTCAGTTGCATTACACCTGACTAAAATTCGTATGTTTTTTTTTTATTTTCTTAACTATAGTTCACCCAATTCGAGGCCCATGAGCCACTCAAGTTAGAGGGTTACTGAGGTTGTTTTAAGGGCATACAAGGAGGAAGAAGTGTATATTATGAGAATATGTAGGATAGATAACAGTTGATCTTAGACTTAAAGAAGTTGTGATTTTAGTGATCATAGAAGCATCTCCGTCCTTAATGCAACAGTACTGTTTATATTGAATAGAGATGATATAACAAGATCAGATATAGGTGGCATTAACAGTTTCAGTTTCTGGTAGGGAATTAAAAACACATGTTTAGTTTGTGAAATATAGGGAGCTCTGGATTAATTATAATTTTATTTATGCCAGAAAAGATTTAAATCATAATGGTCATCGTCTGACCAAGGATTTGTTGACAGTTACATCTGCTGCTTTCACAAGACTGAACTTAATTATCAATAGTTGGCGGCGAAATTTCCTTTATGCGAAAGATGCCTTTCCAGAGTTTGTCATATTTCTTTTTAATGTTCTGTTTTTCTTAAATCAACATAGAATGCAATGATTTACATTAAAGCCTGTTACACTTTCTATTCATTTCGTAAAAGACAAAAAACAAAGAAAAACGAAAGAAAGAAAGAAAGAAAGAAAAAAGAAAGGAAAGTAAAATAAATGAAGAAAAAACGAAACAAAGGAAAGAAAGAAAGATGTTGAAATTGTTTATCTGAATTATTATTGTTGATTGTCTTCCGGCTAGACCATTAATAAAATGAATCTGCGTTGTTCATTTGATCAGTTAAGTCAAATCAATATACAAACTTGTATCGTAATAAATGGAATTTAGTTTTTTCTACTGGGTGAGTTCAATGACAGGTGAAAAACAAAGATACGGATACATATTTATTCAGTTAAGGTTAGTCTAATTCAAAGCCCCGAAAACAGGTCACGCAGTGAGGATCGAAATTGACAGCAAGATGCTATATATATATACATATATGCGAGTGACGCTGAAGTAGTTTAATAAACCAAAATAGATTTACATAAAGGAATAAATAACGGAAGGAAAGCCACAAAATAGAACTAAAAGAAAGAAAGAAATAAAGAAAGAAAGAAAAGATAAAAATGAACAAGGAAAAAAAGAAAGAAAAGATAATGAAAGAAAATGAAAGGAATAAAGAGAAATAAAACATAGCAAAGAAAGAAGAGGAAAAAAGGAGAAAGTCAAATACAACAAATAAAGAAGAACGAAAATAGAAAGTGAATAAATGAAAAGAATAGAAAGAAGAAGAAGAAGAAGAAGAAGAAGAAGAAAGTAAAAAAGAAATAAAGATAAAACGACTATAATAAAGAAAGAAAAAATAATTAAAAAGAAAGAAAGGAAAAGCGAAGGATAATAAGAGAAATAATTAAAAATGAAAAATAAGAATGAAAGAAAAAAGAACGAATAAACTTGTGGAAATGAAAAAAAAAAAAAAAAAAAGAGCAGAGAATAAATAAATGAACGATGGAGAAGAATTAATAAAAAGTATTAAAAACAAAAAAAAATAAACGACGAAAAAAAGAAAGTGTTTAATAAAAGTCACGAAAATAAACTTAAAAGAAAGACAGAAGTAAAGAAATAATGTGGCATGGAAGGAAAAAGAATGATGCAAAATTCTTCATTCTACTTTAATTTGATCGCAGAATTGTCGTCCTTGTTCGTCGTCACTGGTCGCCCTAGGATGTCTGTGACCTCGTTGACAAGAAAGACGAATAGGAAGGAAGAATAGGGGAAACAAGAAAATGTCAAATTTGCGTGCAGTAAACATTAGATGGAAGATTGTCGGTTTCAGAAATGCACATTTAGACCAATTAAAGGGGGCTGCTGATCAATTACGGTGAGTTGAATGACGACAGAATGAAGAGAATGAAAAACCTGAAAGGCAACAAAGATTTTTCTTTGACGCCATTTTTGCATCCGACTCATACAAAAGAAATAACAGTCTTAAGTTGTCTGAATTTCTCAGATGAAGCATTTCCATTATTCATTTTTCACTAGTTCTTCTCCTTAGCTTAATATTATTCTTATTATTTTTTTATCACAACGTTCAGGTCGTTTGATAGTGTTTAACGATCGCTTAGTAAGCAACATGGATCGGAAATGAGGAAATTACCTCTGACGAGACTTGAACTCTCACCACATGCGGGCTGTAAAAAATACAAAATACGGGTTCAAATCTTGTTGCAGGCAATTTGTTAATGGTCGTAAAATATGTAACGAACTGAGCATTGCGATTAAAAACAACAATAAGATGAAAGATGAAATCAGCTAAAAACAATTAAGAATAGATAGAAAATGACAGAATTGCACAGTGAGTGCGCATGCGCATTTGATTACGCATGCGTGTGTGTAAAGAGTTTTTAAAATATCAATATTTAAAAGAATCATTTTTGATCGGCAAAACAGCTATCAGAATATAGTAATTAGATAACATGTATGGCCATTTCAGTTTGCTCAATCTATAACAAGAACACAAGAATGACACGCGGTGTGGATAAAATTCATGCCCTAGCGAACCGGTTTCCACAAAACATTTCTAAAATATGCTAATAGCGAAGAACAATGTCGAATGTCTCTACACACGCATACACGTACGCACAAATACACACACAATATATATATATATATATATATATATATATATATATATATATATATATATATATATATATATACAGAAAAAAGAAAGAAAGAGAGAGGAAGTGAATGAGTTAGAGAAAAGAAAGAATGAAAGAGATTGATGAAGAAAAATATAAAACGCAAATAATCATAACTGCGTAAGTACATATGCGCATATATATGCGTACGTCTCAACGTCGTGTAATGGTTAGCAAGATTGTCTATCCTCACTGGGTACTCCACACTTTCAGTCTTGTGCCAGATCTAGGCTACGCTTAGAAAATCATCTGGGCACTTCGACGTGGTGTAATGGCTAACAAGCTTGTCTCGCTGTAACAATTATGACTTAGTAATGAGTTCAATCCTCACTGAATGTTTCGGCCATGAGCCACATCTAACATACGCTTAGAAAATCACCATATATATGTGTGTGCGCGCGTGCGTACCTGGATGTATTTGTGTGTGTATGTGTGTGATAGTGCGTGTATAACAGCGCGCATGCCTGTGTGTAGAAATACAAATCAGAAATATTTAAAGGGGGAAAAGAACAAAAAAAGGAATGAATTAAACAAATGATATAAAAAATAAAATAAAATGAAAAAAGATTTTGATTTGAATTAAAATTTCCTCTAAACGCCTTTTATCTTCCTTGTCTTTTTTTTTTTTTGTTTCTCTTTCGACCTTGCATTTTATTGAGTTTTCATGTCATTACCGAAAGCAATGTAAAAGATCGATATTTAATAGAGATATTTTTCTTAAGATGTAATTTGTTGTGATCAAGTGAGTTACAATGCGAATTGTATAACATTGACAGTAGCCTTAGTAAATTTATCTCAACATTTTTTCGGGGTGGAAAGGGGCCCTTCAACACTTTCTATGCCTGGAGATGCAAAATATTGTTTTATTAATATATATTTTTAAATATAGTTTCAAAACTAAAAACATTCAGAAGTGCTTATTTTAATAACCGCAAGATATATATACACACACACACACACATATATATATATATATATATATATATATACAAATGTAAATGAATGAAGAATAAAATTGCAACGTTCAAAATATTAATTTAAAACAAGGTTCAATACAAAAGTAGAGCAACAAATATTTATTATATACACTGTTACATTGATGAAACGTTGTTTATTAAACGTCGAAACAAAATGTACAATTTTGTAGTAGTAACTTACATGTTCCAATGTAACAGTGTATAATATATATATATATATATATATATATATATATATATATAAAAACAAAACAATAAGCTAAAACTTGAAGAAGCAATATATATATATATATATATATATATATATATATATAACAAAACAAAACAATAAGCTAAAACTTGAAGAAGGAATATATATATATATAATTATATATATAAACAAAAAAAATAAGCTAAAACTTGAAGAAGGAATATATATATATATATATATATATATATATATATATATATATATATATATATATATATATAATAAACAAAAAATACGCTAAAACTTGAAGAAGGAATTTACTCTATCGCCTGTAATAACTGTCACATAAATACATATGAGAAACCAGGAGGAATTTAATATATATATATATATATATATATATATATATATATATATATATATATATATATATATACAAAGGGACATTTTACAGAACAACGCATTAAATACATTAATTGTTCACCGTAACGAGACTGGCTAGAATTTTTGAAATAAAAAAATTCTTCTCTGATTAAAGGAGAAAAAAATTCACTAAGACGAAAATGTTTACAGAGTGCCTTGATCCCTAGATCATCCACAGTAACTTTGCACCCAGGCTCTTACAAAACTTACCCATTCCTGGCAGATCTTTATTATCACAATGTGTGATATCTCATAACAAAAATGATCGAAACAAAAAGAAAAAGAATCTAAATGAAATCGGCTACATTATATAGCCAAAACACTTAAAAAAAGGAAAAATATTTAAAAATCTAAAATTCCCAGCATCTCTCGGTCGTGCGCATGTGTAGCCGCACCAACGTAAGCAAATTTTAGGCCGATGAAGTTATAAAGTACGAAACGTGTCACGAAAAAACTTTTTTTACATTTTCTCATAGAACTTTTCTCCCAAATATATATATATATCTGTGTGTGTGTGTGTGTGTGTGTGTGTGTGTGTGTGTGTGTGTGCGATGTTTTAATTACTGGGAATTTGAACAACTCGTATTATCCGAAATTGATACAGAATTTTACTGCTATGATTCGAACCCACAAATCTAATAACTAGTAGTTTCCACCGTAGCCTTCTCAGTAGTACTTCAATGGAGACTGTAGAAATCGGGTGTTAAGTATTTTTTAACATGGTCAAATTCTTTGGGCTTTTCTAATGTTAATTTTAATAGGAATATTAGCCGTTTCCTTATAAGGTAGCGTTCTGTGTTCATTGACCGAACAGCCAGCGAAACCACAAGTTTCGAAGAAGGATTTTCTTCGCCAAAACCCACAGTTTTCACTCGCTTAGAGACATTTTTCACCATAGATCATAGAAAGTGGTTGCATACAGCTAACAGTTTAAATATTTTTGAACGTGTTTGGGACCATGAATGGCATTCATATGAAAACCTCGATCGGACGCGGATACTTAAGAACATGTTTTGAATTTTTAGGTTTAGGTTTTGGTTTTGTAGCAATATGCGGTATGGGATGAAACTAAATCTGGCGCAATCGGAAATATAGTCATTGCTGAGTAAGACAATCATATCTTCGGAATACATGATATAATTGGCTGAAATTAATACATTTTATTTTAAATGATTTTTAAAGATTAAGACATCGACTGCACGTGTACATTATTCCCAATGATTTCGATTCTTAACAATTGCTCAGCTAAAGTTTGTCTTGTGCCAGAAGAGGCTGGCTGATCTTTCTTCTAATATGACTTTATCAAATTTAACTTTTCCTTTATGGATCTAATTTTAAATAGATCGACCTCATTAAATCAGTAGTAAAACAATTTTAAAACTTAATGAAGATTCAAATTTCATAATAAAGTCGTGTCAATGTAGCAATAGAACGACGAATGTCTGTTTTTTTTCTTTTGCTGCCGATGTCAACTCACCGGTATTTTTTGATCGTCCCTTGGAAAAGGCAACATATATTTACTTGCTATACCATTTGTCTTCCTTGCTATTGTTTTTTCTTCTTTTTCCCCCCTTCCGTCCCACAACTGCCCGTAATAACTGCCCACTCAATGACTCCTAACCACTTGGTTCATTCTTTGAAAGTGTTTAATTATCAGCCATTTATCTTTTTTTTTCTTTCTCTGCCCATTTTTATTCTACATCTACTCTTTTCAGCTAGATAATAGTTTCGATTTGAAATTACTTTTATATTTATAACACTTGATGAGAAACGATTTAACAGAAAGTGCCTCTTATCGCGTTAAAAGTGAACTCGTTGTGATATTAATTCTAATTGCTGTAACCTCTGCTACATCCAGAATAATGAATGTCGTCGGAGAAATTCAAGTAGTAGTAATCGTAGCAGTAACAATAACTGCTACTTTGAACAGTAGCACTATTCAAAATAATAATAATAATAATAATAATAATAATAATAATCGATCTATTCTTTATGGGGAGAAACGTGCGAATAATATGTTGGTTGCAGATTAAATCGATTTAACGATTAGACAATCAAACTTTCCTCAATGTAATGGAGTGATTGTTGCCTTCGTTTCAGTAATAACACCGGCTGTTTAATACTAAGATTTTTTTTTCAAATTTACTGATGTCGGTATGCGCAGAATAGGATTGGTTTTTCAAAGATCGAAAAAGATTGCTTGTAGTTTCTGTAGCAAGACATCAAATGTTAGAACTATCTTTACAAAAGAGTTCTATTGTTTTGACACACTCGATTCCACTAGTATTGTCACCCTGGAAATCAATACGTTACTCTTTATTACACAGATTAAGATTTAGATTCGGAAGGCACATAGCCAAAATGGCGGGGATAAACAGGAGTAGAATCTTCATAGTAACGTCTTTCAAAATCGGCTTTGAGAATTTTGTCTATTATTTGGGCACGAATACCAAACAAACGGGCCAACGATAGGAAATATGTAACTATCTCAACCACGAAGACGGTATCTTGTTATATTCTTTTTCTTTTCATGTTCATAATAAATAAATATTTTTTTCCTTTTGCCCAATAGATGTCGGGTAGCTGTTACTAGAGGCTGAATGACTGTAATTAAAAAAAAAAATCTCCAGTACATTTCTCAGTATCTTTGAAGACTCCATTACTGTTGTGGTCAGAATAGTCGTAATACTTGTCCGAATGTCTACTTCCTCTAATTTCGGTTCTAGCGTATCTGGCACGTTTTTAAGTCCAGTAAATAATATGGGTACGATCGTAACTTTTATATTCCATATTTGCCTCAGCTCCCTGATAAGGGCCTGGTATTAATTAATACAGGGTGAGTGAGAGATTAGCACGTTAACAAAATGAGGTTGAGGTACAAATATTCGAAGCCCAATATACCTATTATGACACCCAGTGTAATAAACATATATCAAGTACACGTAGCACAGCCAAATTTGTGCGATATGTTGTCAAGGTATAATCTTACAGGTGAAAATGCCAGTTAGAAATGCCTTCGGTTCGGATAACCAAGTTTACACTGGAGAGTGTTCCCAAATACGTAATTCCCAAGTCGCTTTGCTTGTCACTTCCTTCAAACAGTGATGTAAGTTTGTCTGCTCTTAAGGGACATAACCATCCGGTTATGGTCAGGCATCTAACAAGCGATTCTATGGTACTGAACGCGATATTGACTGTAGCCTTTCATAATTCACTAAGACAAATATGTCGATGTTAACACTTCCTGTCAGTAATGATCAATAGCCTTTCAGGTATTTTCTTACGTTTAGATTTCTTCAATCCTGGAGCCGTGTCCAAGTAATTTCAACTATCTCATTTCTATTCTAAGTATAAATGTCCTTTTGGTTAACTTTGTTTTTTTAACTTCCTCGTTACTGGTATACTCCGTCTATAATATAATCAGCATCATTTTGGAGAAATCACATCTCTGTTGCTTCAAGTCGATGATGAGGAAAATTGTCCAGCATTAACTGCCATAGAGGATTATTGATATTAGCAGTTCAAAACTCCTTGCTGCTGACGAATTTTTCTACTTTTTTTTTCAGGCTTATGATCATATCACGTTGAAAAACCGGTTCTCGTAGGATCATCGAAGTTAAGCAACGTCGAGACTGGTTAGTATTTGGATGGGTGACCGCTGGTGGTGTAATGGATAAGGGCTTGGAAGTGGAAATCGAAATGCCGAATTCCAATTTCATCCCGGTTCGTTATATTCACTTACCCTTGGGAAAGGCATGAATCTAACTTTTCTCTCTCAGCTATGGTTTATTAGTAGAACATTATTATCTCTCAAATATTCTTACAATCTAAAAATATTTCCTGGCTTTAAATAACCTGCAAAAGGTTGATAAACAGTAAAATACAAATCAGTCAAAATTTCTGTTCTTTTTAATATATTGTTTAGCATTTGAAGAAAAAAAATTTGTTATAACAATACGTCTTTGGATTTCCGTGTCACATTTTCCTTTGCTTGTTAAAACACTTCCCAGATATTTAAATTTCTCTTCTTCTTCTTCTTCTTCTTCTTCTTCTTCTTCTTCTTCTTCTATTCCTAACTCATGCCTTTGTATGTTCCTGCTTGTGTGTGTGTGTGTGTTTGAGTGAGTGAGTGCGTGTGCGTACGCGCCCTCGTGTGTGAGCTCTTCGCCCTGTGAATAATAATTCATTTAGTTCTGAACTGAAAAGGCCCCTGATCTTGATTTAAGTTCCGTCTCTTATTTCTAGTTGTTCTTCCTCCAGCCAAGTGACTAATACCTGTTTATTGCAAATGAAATTCCACAGTTAGTGTGAAGCCAAAAGGTAACATCGTTGGCTATACCGAGACATATTATGTTCTACTGGAAAAAAAATTAATTAAAAACAGTTCCTTAGCTGTTCTTATCAACGTATCTGAATGACAATAGCAACAATTTACAACATAGCTTTTCTCGATGTTTTTATAAGCAACGAAAGAAATCACATATATTTTCATCGGGAACTGTAGGACAATTAGAACCGGAACATCCATATTTGTTTAGTCAATATTCAGAAGGGGAAGACGGAAGAGCAAGGAGAATAATAGTTTTCAGGAAAAAAATATGACGTAGAAAGACGTATTGAAGACTTCATGTGTTTGACTTGCGAAGCGGGCGAATGAATGACTGTATTTTTCATTAAAAAGGAAGGGACAACAGTAGAATAAAAAGATTGAGGATATGTGAGTGGCATATGTTTTCAGAAATGTAAAATGGCGTTCAGAAGGAAAGTTAAAAAAATGTAAAAATGGGAGTAAGTGTGAGGGGACAAAGTCTATGGGAAACTGAAAAAAAAAAAAGATTTAATGAATACGGAGATCAAAACAGAATGTGTCGAAAGCTCATTAGAAGAAAGGGAAAGACAATAGCAGTATAAGTAGTAGTAGTAGTAGTAATAGTAAAAAGAAGAAAAAAAGCAATGAAATGAAAAATAAAAATAAAATATTGAATAAAGAAATATATATATATATATATATATATATATATATATATATATATATAGTACACACACACACACACACACACACACACATATATATATATATATATATATATATATATATATGAACACTACGTGTACGAATATGAAAATAATTGTACGAATGCATGAAATATTTAATAAACAGCTTAAGTGCAGTATGTTGTCAGTCGTCTATAATGAAACTCCCCCTCACTCTCATATATATATATATATATATATATATATATATATATATATATATATATATATATATATATATATATATATATATAAATTCGAAGAGGATAGAATCCAGGTAGAACTCAATGTCCAGGACAGAGTAAGAATATAATATAAAAGGCCAAACACTAATATTTCATGGTTATAATTTATTATTGGAATAGTAATCACGATCCAATTCATCAGACCTACAAATTCGAAAAGATTTTTTGAATTTGTAGGTTTGATGAATTGGATCGTGATTACGATACCAATGTAATAGATTATAATCATGTAATATTAGTGTTGTGCCTATATATATATATATATATATATATATATATATATATATATATATATATATATATATATATATATATATATCACAGGACATGCGATCATGACCCTCTACAGATTCTTTTTCGTCTGTCAACTGTTATAAATTCTTGATAAAATATACTTTCTGTGATTTCTCTACGATATAGACTTCAGAATCTTCCTTGTATTAGACTACCGCCCAAGGCATAGGAAACCATTACATTGAGAACAAAACAGATTAGACTAGAATTTGAACTCAGCTCGACGAGTTCACTTTCCACGACGATAGCCCTTCCACCAACAGTACCTCCCAGGAGTGGAAAGAAACTTTGTAGAAATCAAACAGTGAAGAGGAAGCGATGAAACCAAAAATAATGAAAAAGAGAAATCAAAGAACTGACTAGAATCCTAAGAAGATTTAATAGAATTAATTGAAGGTTACACATTAGATGGAGAAGAGCATTTAATAACTGAAGAAAAAAAAAAAAAGAAGAAGAAGAAGAAGAAGAAGGAAAAATTAATTGAAATTCATTTCATAGGATTCAACTGAAGCTAAATACTACTTTCTTTCGGTAAGCTTCGGTCAACTTATACAATAAGTACATATCTAAATAAATACAATGCTAAAAGAACAACAACAACAAAAAAAGCTAAAATAAAAATAATATCAACCTTATTACTTATTTTCTCTTTATATCTCCTCACTCATTTCCCACAAGTCCTTTCTCACCCGCTCCCAGCAACCACACGCGCGCTCTATTTCTTTGCGCGCCATTGTAACTCTGCCTCATTTCATCTCTCTTAAATGCACTATTTACACATTAGCGAGTCCCGCGGCTTTCTCTCGAAATAGCTCCGGTCTATCTTCTCATCTGTTATCACCTTACAAAGCTATTAAACTCACCTTCACTGTCTGAGTGCAGCCATCGTTGACAGCTTATCTTATTGAAGTCTTGTCCTATGGTGACATTAATTTTATCGGCTCTAGGGAAAGACAAAGCCATGCGAAAATGTGTGCTCACCGACCCAGATCTAGACTTTTTAATTCCAAATCGACAGAACTAACATCATGATCATATCAAAATCCGATTTCGTTCGATATTAAATGTATCAAACATTAGGAACTCTTCTCTTTCTTTATCCTGAAGTTTCTCTCATTCTTTGTTATTTTTCCTCTTCGCATTTAAACTTATTTTCCTTTCAAGCAAGTGACGGCTTGCAAAAGACCTGTAAGTAGGTAAATGTTTATATGATTAGGTCTCTTGGCTCATGCTGATACGTTGGGGAAGTCTAAATGCTAAACTTGGCCATGTTTTCTATAAATGCTTACTGTAAGAACCGTTCAATATCTTTACCAACATCATCTGTGATATAAATGTCTTTTGATAAATTTTTATGAGAGAAATGCTGATTTTCTAGGTGGACAATACCATCCCATATCTGGAAGGTTGGTGCAGCACAAACTATTATCCTAAATTTCTACTTACTTGATCGCGAGGCGTTCAAAATTAGACAGGCAGACGCTACACAACCTTCCGATAATCTAATTAGTTCTTGCACTAGACTCAAATATATGGAGAAAAGATTTAATTCTGTGTAAAACCAGGATTTAGAATGATGATTTCCTAGGCAAACGGGTCAAGATTCCCTCTTTAGATGGAAGATTGGCGTTATATAATCTTCCTCTCTTCTATATTTTCCTATTTGGTAGTGTTCGTATTGTTGGTTGGTGTTCGTGCGAAGACAAAAGTCAGGATATGAAATGCAGGTAGCGTAACGGTTATCGGTGAGGAAAGTGGAATCAGCGGCATCTGTTCAAATTCAAGCCAATCCTGTTGCTTTTACTTTCCTGCAAATGCTCATGGAAAAGCATGAATGCATATCTTCTCGTCCTGCCTGCAACAGAATCTTTCGACTGTCCATTTCCTCCTATTTGAAAATATGTTTTACAAAGCTAAAGTAAATACTTAGAGCAAACCATTTCTGGGTGAAATTCGAATTCTCTCTACAGTTCGAATGCACAAATAAGAAAAAAACTTTAAATTGCACCATTATTAATTTCTTTCGCACGCTTTTTCAACCGGATTTTTTGACATTATCAAGTCGTACGAACTCAGACAGCAGTGTTGCGAGAATAATTGCAATGCCAAGTAACGCAGACTTCTAAAAACGATGAGATGCGAGGCTTTAATTTGATTTTCTAAATGAAGTTTGGAGGTATAGTTCATAAGGTTTTCAATTATTTAACCTTGATATGATGGTCACCAGGAAGAGCCACGCCGATGGGGTGATATGTTCTTGTTTCTTTGCCAACGACAGTAATATCTGGTTTCGCTGGCCTCAAAGAAGCGGTTTGATTGGATGTTGAAATACCACAAGATCTATTATCACTGTAGTTGTTGTTATTATTTAATCGTAGGAAGAAACAAAGATTCTCTTTTATACCTGCTGTAGTAAAATAGAATCAGTGAATAAACTTATACCAAAGCTTTATTGCACTTTACTCAGACTACTCATCTCTTGACGGATATAAGAGAGTGCATTTTATACCTCCTAGATCTTAAGGGGAGGTAATTGATGATTTATCTTAAGGGGAGGTAATTGATGATTTATCCGCTATGTATTATTTCTTTTTTCCGTACAGATATAAAGCACTTTTTTCTTTTTTTCTTTTTTTTACATAGGATCAAATTATAATACCTACGTAGGCATTGGAGCCAAATGTGCACGACATGGTGACAGGGGTTGATAAAAGTAGTGCATAATATTGCAGGTGAGGCACGGATAAAACAAAAAACAAAAAAAAACAACGTTCATTTGAGCAATCCAGTCTGCTCAGAAGCTCTTCGGTTGAGAGTATTCCTTCAAATCTGGATGTAACATCAAGTCACCTTGAAGGCCTCAATCCTTCGAAATTAAGAACAACCATCTCGCCACCCGGTTATGCTGAAGCCCCACAGGCCCCGCTCAAAAATAAAGATATACAGTGTCTTAAGGGCTTAGTAGACGTGCCGATGGTCACGCAATTGACAAGCAGATCTTTTGTACAGAACAGAATATTTACTGAAGCTCATCTTAATTCACCAAGACTAAATATGTACATAATAACAGCTCCAGTCATAATGACATTTATTATTATTACTAGTGTGCTCGAAATGTCAAAAATGACGGCTTTAATCATAAAATATATTTGATCATAAAATATATTTTATAATAATATTAATACTAAATATGTCTCTTAATAGCTATTCAATTTATTTAGAGGGTAAAAATGTGTTGAATCTAAGTTAACATACTTTACATATTAAGGTTAAATATAAAGTGACTGATGCGTTTTCTGCGGCAACATTAATAAAAACCAAGTGATATATTTGTTTGAAAGTAATTGTTACTTGTAAATAAATGCTTATTATTGGCATCTATATTTCAGTATGTTTTATCAGATGAGACAGGAAATATATAAATAAATACACAATGATAATTATTATATGGTTTAATTATTATTATTATTATTATTATTAAACGAAAAATATTGTAAAACTATTGTACTTGATTGTTGTTTCAGTTTCAAATTTTTAATGATGTGAGTCGTCGATGTTCAAAACCGGATAAGAAATCCAGTATTTCGAATACTGATTCTCAAGTCAAGTAAACCATTCCAAATTCAATAATTGACGCAATAAAATCCTCTTACTTTCATTTCCATTGATTGGCCTTGTGCCAACTAAGTAAAGCTTTGTAAATATCAATATTCTGTCCGCAAAGTGACCGAAATCGTTCTTTCTTAGAGATGTCAAAGGTCGGTGTTCGAGCCCAGAAAAAAAATCTACGCCCACCCATTTTCAAGCAACGGTCTTTTAGTTACAATACGGTTTCGGTTTTATATAAAGCGACAGATTGCAGTACGGAGAAAAAATGAGAACGGTGCAGCAATGTGAGTTTGACTATAGACAATGCATTCTGATAGCTGCCAACTGACTTCAATTAAATACTTCAGAAGTCTGCAGATACAAAATTGACTAAGTCATTCGATGCTATAACATTTGCATTATTGATTGAGACTGTCCCGACATCGATCGACCTGCAATTCGTTTTGACTGCAGAGGGCAGACAGTGGATTGTGCCAAGCGAGTAATGAAGGTTTTGCAAGTACATGCAAAATTGTAATAATTTATATATACAAGACGCTGACTGACAATTTGAAATATTTTACTGCAGGAAAAAAAGTTGGCCGCGAAAGGCCATTGGTATTAAGGTAAATTCTGTTTGTTTCACTAAATTAAAAATTAATGAAAATGGTCAATGGTAACGGCTGTGATGAAACTGGAAAAAGGGATGGATATCTACAGTGACTTTTTGTCATTCCTACACAAGAGACAAGCACAAAATATGTGTATGTGTGTGTGTGTGTGTGTGTGTGTGTGTGTGTGTGTGTGTGTGTGTGTGTGTGTGTGTGAGGACGCATTTTCTTTAATAAGTTTTCTCGAATATTTAGGCCGGTAGACGAAATAAAATACTCTTTTAGAAAATAAACGGAACGTCTATTCAAATATGAGTATCCAGCGAAAGAAATAACATGCAATAAAAACACTCACGGCAAAGTGTGTAACATTAATAAACTGAAATCTGAAGTTTCACATGTGAAAATCCCTCAATAAAAATAAGCAACTAGCAAAATAACAATTTCGTCAATGTCATCGGTTTTTTGACTACATGGGACAAACTAGTTTTAATATTGTGTTCAACTGTTAGCCTCATTTGTAACAAAAAGGCACATTCTTCCTTTTCATTATTTGTTAGAATTACGAGAACTTTCCTGAAAATAGATAAATCTGGAGAACACTGTCATTCATAATATTAGGTGTACTACAAATGGTTGCAAAGAATATTGCGAAGAAAATGGATATATTAGATGGTAATGCTAATATTATATTAGCCGTTTATTTGTAGGGAAACATTCGACATTCATTGACCCTACAGCAAGTGCCATTGTCGGGTGAACTCTATAAAATTTTTCTATTAAAACAATTTTTCAGGAAAATAGGTTTCTCAAATTCAGTAGCTGTTATCAGTCTCTCCAGTATTCATGGTGTGTGTGTGGGTGTGGGGGCTACATAACGTCTTTTTCAAACTAGAGTAGAGCGTCAACATCATGATTATGTCATTATTTTCTCTTCGAATTCTATGTGCTATCCATTTTAGCTGTTGCTGTTGTTGAAAGTCCTCAAGTGACGCAGTTTCTGTTTCAGTTCTTTGTGATTCTGTAGCGACAAGTGACAAAGTTCAAAGAAGTGTGGCTTTCGCCAAGACCAAGAGACTTTATTTCTCATAGCCATTTTAACCATTGATCTGAGAATTCTGTTGTATACAGCTGACACTTTAGATAATTCTGAATTAGATTGGCATCATGCATGACATCCATTTGAAAGTCTCGATCTGATGACTTTATGTAAGAATATGACTTGATTTTTCTTGTTAATATTTTGGTTTTGGACCAATTAGATGTGTAGACAACAAATAATAGAGAAAAACCTGCGTCAATTTCGATGTACCAAATAATAACCACTAGTGTGAAAATTCAATTGGTTGAAAGAAAAAGTTTAACGTTTTCTTGTTAAATCTACAAAAATTGTAGGCTAATAATCCTTTGTAAAGCTAATAAATTTAACTATCCAAAAGTACATTGCTTAAATCTCTGTAGCTTTCAATATTGGGGTGTTTATAGCTGCTCCTTTTCGACATTTACTCTTTCGTTTCGCCTCCTAAAAAACAGTAGAATGATGACGTCCATAAACATTATCGTTAAACTCATCATGAGCTTTCTTAATGAAAAGGCCAGAGAGAAGCGTATCGCGTCTCTGATGGACGGCCCGTCTGTCCATTGGACCAGCCGATGCATATCTCCAGCCTTTCTATTCTGTCTATTCGCCCTTTCACTTTGCATACCTTTCATCCTATCTTAAAGACGATACTGATGAAATCAACTACCACCATAGCCCCACGATCGGTGTAATTAAGCAACCACTGTTAACGGAAACTGGGTGAGTAAGGTGAAGAGGAAGAGCAAAAGATATTTTGAAAGTGGAAATGAGAAGGAGGTTTGGGGAATTGAAAGAACAGAAATGGAGACAAAATCATTAATGATAACCAAAGCAAAAAAAAAAACAAAAACCAAGTCTATAAAAAGGACTTGAAAAATAAAGCAAGATATGAACGTATAAACAATGAAAGATAAGAATTTAGTTAATAATAGAGACGATTTTTTTTAAAAAGAGGAAGGGTAAAAGAGGATTAAGTTGAAAAAGACAATAAAGAGAATAAACTCAAAAGGAAAAGGGTAAATGAAAAAGGACATGAAGAAACAAGTAAAGAAGAGAAAAAAAGAAAATAGCGTAGAAAAAGAGAATGAATGAAAAAATAGTAAAATATGGAAAGAAAATACATTGGATAAAAGTAGGCATACGGAATAATAATATCTGACAGTACGAGAAAGCAAGAAGCAAGAAAAAGTTTGGTAAAATATAGAGGAAGGATATAAAAGTAATACATATATATATATAGTTTGGTAAAATATAGAGGAAGGATACAAAAGTAATATATATATATATATATATATATATATATATATATATATATATATATATATATGGGGGTGTTTTATTAAGACATGCCTCATTAAATAATTTTGACGAGTTTTGTGTACTTATTCTTAATCGGATCCTCTCATATTTACCTACGAGTTCCTTAGAATCCTTACCAAAGGAAGAAAGAAAATTACCATTTTAATGTATATCCATTTTATTCCCGAGTACTTTCGACATTAGCACAATGCCATCTTCAGGGTCTTGTTTTTGCTAAGAGAAAATTGCTGCATTCATCTGATTTTTTTTTAATTATGAAGTTTAAAACGCTCATCTTCATTGTCTTGTTTTTGCTGTGTTCATTAGAAAATTATTTTTTTACTTCTGAAGTGAAAAACGCTAAATTATTATTATTATTATACACACACACACACACGCGCGCGCACACACACACACACATATATATATATATATATATCCATCATAGATCCTAGTAAAAAATAAAATTAATTATATACTATACAAAATTCAATATATCCAATTTAATCATTTGTAAGGTCCTTTGGGAGATTGTATCTCCAACAGAAAAAATAATATGTATGTTGGTCGCACCACAATTACATTGTCTTGAAGTTTGAGTTTTCATTTGAATAATGCATCTAACATCTCCTAACATTTGCAAAAGCATGCCTGTCCACATTCGCAATTTTGAAAAATTCTTGTCGAAAAAACATCAATACGTTTTCATAAATATAATAAACATAAACTAAAATCTGTTGAGTCTATCTACATTAAAAATTAAAACCATCCCTGGATAAAATTAATTATGAATACTGTACAAATATTTTAAAATGTTTACAGTTGGTAGTTTAAAATATTTAGGCTATAACTAATAGCTTTAAATAGTTTTTTTTTTTAAATAGTCAGACATCTCATAAATTAGTTACCTCCCTTGACGTATATGCTTACATCATAAAATTCAAAAATTGTACAGTACATAAGTTTAGTACCCTGAATATGAGCGTTTTTCATTTGTCAAATAAAAATAAATTAATTTTCAGATGAACACAGCAATTTTGTTTTAACAAAATTAAAATCCTAAATATGATTTTGTGTTAACGTCGAAAGTACTCGGGAATAAAATGGATATACATTAAAATGGTAATTTTCTTTCTTCCTTTGATAAGGATACTAAGAAACTTGTCCGTAAATATGAGAAGATGATCCTATTAAGAATAAGTAGACAAAACTTGTGTAAATTATTCAATGAGGCACACACACACACACACACACACACACACACATATATATATATATATATATATATATATATATATATATATATATATATATATATAGAGAGAGAGAGAGAGAGAGAGAGAGATGGAGAATTACATGAAACAAAACCAAAAGAGAGTTTGAAAATAAGGGCAAAAACGAAGTGTTGAGATTTATCTCTACTTCGGTTAAAGTCACCCCGAGTTCAGTGTCCACAATGGTCATTGACTACTCATCGCTTCTCGGGCTGGGCGAAACCCCGATTCGCAAATGGGCGTTGTAAGATGTCTTTTGTACTGTCTAATGACATGGCACAGCTCAAATTCCTGCTAGATAAGCAGTTATGTTCACTCCCATAAAAGTCCAGTCCATTTGACAAAGTACACACAATAAAGAGGCTTTTTATCAGAAACTGCTGGGGATACCGTTGTAGAGTCAGTGTTAAAAAACTGACCTTTTGACTGGAAGGACAAGACGTGGAAGCAGGAGCAACAGAAGAAAATAGCGTTTGTAAACGGTTAAGACATAACGATAGAACAACGTGAAAAGACAGAAAATGGAAAAGGGGAAAAAATGCTGAGTTAAACACTCACCAAAAATAAATAAAAAAAAATAAAAAAACTAAAGAAAAATGGAAAGAATCATAAGACATAAATAAAAAATAAAAAGGAAGAAAAATATATAAATATGAGAATAAAATGAAACAATGTCATACTAGAACCGAGGCAATGAGGCGGTCATTTATTAGGTTTTCTTTTTCTTTCCTTGTTACCAGAATGGAGAGGAAGGAGAGGAAAACGATGTGATTTGGCGTGAGGAGAAAGAAGGGAAATACTAAAAAGATCAGGAAGAAGAAGAAAAAAACGGTAAAAGAAATCGTGGTGGCAGGAAGTAAAAAAAGAAAAGAATAAAAAGCAAACAGGAAAAAAGGTAAAATAAGCTAAAGAAAAAAAAAATATATTCCGTTTAGCAAAGAACTGCAGTCGGTCAGTTAGCCATGTATAACCAATTGAATATTGTTTTTCAGCTTGTTTTGCGCGCGTTAATCTAAAAAAAATGGCTGCCGTAGTCACTACACTTTCTTTAGCCAAACGATCACTTCGTTGTAATAAAAAGTCATAATCTCGCGTATAGTTATGTACTGTTTGCTGAGGCTAATACAAGCCCTTAATATGCTGACAGAGTCTGCTGTTTCTGTTCTAAGGACTTCTCAAAATCATATAGCAAGAAATTATCTTTTTGCGGAGAACTCCAGTTGGTCAGCTCTCCATGACGAATCGAATATTATTTTCTAGCTTGCTTTGCGCGTGTTAATCCAAAACAATACTTGACTGGACTTTCTTTAATAAACCGAACACTTAGTTGTGATAAAAAAAATCACCTTCAAGGACATCGCAAAAGATTTTGTTTTAGTCGTTTGTGATCAAATTCTCTGATTTGAGGTTGTATCATTGATCGTTGAAGTTCATACTTCCTTCAAAGGCATCAATGCAGAGAAGAGACCACTTTATCATGGTGTCACTTATTATTATTATTATTATTTTATTTGCTCTTTGATGCAATCAAGTGTTTTGCCTGAGGCCTATGGCAAGTAAAGATTTTTCTCAAGAAGTTACTGATTTTTTAAAAATATATGAGCAGTACTGATTAAAATAATATTATATATTCAGATAAAGATTTGTTTCCTGGGAATTTCATAATGCATGTACCAATATTCTAAACTATTCATTAGTATTCCTACAACTTTGAGCTGAGTGGTTAGAACGCTCGCATTCTGACCATGTGAGCCGTGTTCGAATTTCACCAGGGTCGATATGTCAATAAGGAGTCTTCCTGGTGTTATCGGACTGGAGGGGTCGATCCCAGCGTGCAGCATCTTTGGAAAGTGCCTGAAAACCATACCACGCATTGTGAGTGAAATTGGGTAGACGGCACCCTTGGGTGCCGTCGATAGCTAGCACGAAGTTACAAGTCATCTTGACCGGGGTATTGAGCGTGCTGGCTTTGTTCAAATTGTTGACCACGCTAGATAACACGCTCTTTCCCAGAGACTGTAACTAAGGTCTGCTCAGCATAGTTGCAGTATAAACCACAGTTGGGCTCTGTGGGTGTTGAACAAACACAAATGTGCCTGAGCAAGCGACTGCAACAGGGATTGTCTAGCCGCCCTAGTAGACAGTTATCCTCGAATCCGAGTGGTCAGCTCTACATTCCTACAACGACTGGAGTAATAGTTATGTTTAAAGATCACATTCTTAACATTTTTGTTTGTACACCCTTATAGATGGGGAGTTTATCAAATTTTTTTCGTTGAATAATTTCTTTTAGACGGTATGTGGCAACAAGAGTGGTTCTACAGAAAAGATACAGAAGATACCATAAACTAAACACTGAGGCAGTTTTAGAGAAAATAGGAACAAACAGGATATTTATACTTAGCGTCAGAAGGAGATAGTTGGAAATTTCCAGAGCACATAATAAGGAAACGGCTTAAATAATTTGATACACATAGGATTTATTATAAGCAATAAATATAGAGGAAAACAACAATTGGGCTACGTAACGAGCTTGTGTAATTGGTTGGCAGAACAGGAAGTAGCAGAAATAGCAAAAACATAAAATTTACTAAGAGCTAAAAACAACAGAAAACTGTCTTGAAATGACATGGTACTTAGAAGAAGGTCATAGCGAACATTGCTTTCCACAGATCCCTTAATTATATGAGTTGGTATGAATTCTTGGGAAGTATAGTATATTATAGTATGTTGTTAGTGGCCGTTGCCATCTTGTTTTCCTTTTCTTAGACTGGTTGCGTTTCAAGGTTCGACAACCCAGTCTACATTGCTGTATAACCCATAACAGGAGGGATAAAGATGGATTTATTTCTTTACCAAGGAGTTTTGAACGAAGACTTCTTTTGCCATACTTGATATTTACATACGTCTAATTGACCGCACCCGCTAAAAAAATTGACTATTATTGCTATATTTAGGCTGGCGGTGCTCAATCCCAAATTTACAACCTTCATAAAGTTCAAAGTCGTCTTCGTGGCCTTTTGGATGATGACATACCCCCCTCTTCCTAAGGCCGCCATTTCACAAATCTATCTCTATTCTATCGCTATTTCCATGGCAAATGTTCAAACGAGCCCTATTCTATATTTCCACCATTACAGACCTTCACAGCTAATACCCGCTATATTATGTCCACAGAGTCGAATCTCCATCATTCTCTCTGTATTCCAATTGTAAAGACAAAGTTTCACTCATCTTTTTCCCAAGAACCGCTGCTTTGTGGAACAGACTCCCGCGTGAGTGCTTTCCTGAATGCTAAATCTTGATTTCTTTCAGTTAAGGGTCAACCGTTATCATATCCTCATAATCTTCACTTCTTATTCCCTAATCTTATATTCATATCACACATCTTATACGGTAACCCTCTACTTTGACTGACTCTTGAACCTTGTATTGGGTGGACATTAATAATAAATAAATAAATTAAGTCTACCTTGAAATTTGAACTCAATGATTCCATTTTCCGCGCCGATATCTGTAACTCTACCCACACGTAATATCATTCTTCATTATCAATTGTTTATAAACCAGAATTTATTGTCTTCTAATATGCAAAACATGTGTTTAGCCTTTCTTAGCTATGCGATGAAAAACAGCTGAAATTCACGAGCATCTCATTGGACAGTTAATATATGGATGACCATGAGTCCAAAATCCTGGTATTACAAATATATAAATCTACGTCATGTGGCGCATAACACACTAGTTATTAAATGAAAAACAAAAAGGGTCAGAGAGTAAACAATCGTAATTATATTGTTTATTCTTCTTCTTCTTCTTCTTCTTCTTCTTCTTATTATTATTATTATTATTATTATTATTATTATTATTATTTCTAGTGTATTTCATTCCGGATCTTAACCACAGACCTAAGGTCAGAAATGGCACTATGACATTTTCGACTGAGCATTTTTGTAAAATAAATAAATAAATAAATAAATAAAAGATAACCTACAATCACATATTTTGCATAGATAAAGCCATTTGTGAGAGCTGTGCTTGTGAGTAGAGTTTTTTTTTTCTATTTCTTAGAGGCATTGTCTACCAGGAAACCATTCAATGAGTCTGTCGGATCCTTTTCTAATCAAACCGAGGGCTTCCAACTCAGGTGCCACAATTTTAGATTTCCACTTCAAGATCCTTATATTTTGATAGTTTGTTTTTTTTTTTTTTTGAAGATCTTCAAAGATACATTACTGCAGAAACTGCCACGTAAATAAAAAAGAAATAAAATTCTGTTTTTGCGGTCTTTGATCACGATGTTTGGGTGATTAGATTTGATTGTTCTGTCTTTGTATATTGTATAGCCCCATAAAACTGTTACAGGTCCTATCTCTGTAACCGGGTCTGGGTGATGTTCATACCAGTTTCTTGCAGTTTCCTTCCTATAAAAGTTTCGGATTTTCCAGTGCAGTTTTTGCGTACTCTGTCATGCCGAGTCATATATTCAGTGGGTGCTAATACCGTGTCCAATAATAATAATAATAATTATTATTATTATTATCATTATTATTATTACTACTACTACTACTACTTGAATGAAGTCACTACTGAATAAGAACTGCGCTATAGTAGTAGTTGTTATGAGTTAACATTTGATATTTATTATAAAAAAATAAAAAAGAGTAAAGAACAGAGCTTATAGTACAACTGTAACACTAGATATGAAATTGTCAGAACATACCGTTTTTATCAACTATGTTTATTCCTTCTTATTTATTTCCTTTAGTTATTCGTTCATTGTTTTCTTTTTTTTTCTTTTCTTTTTCAGTCTTTCTTCATTTCCCTATTTATGGTTCTCCATTGGAGGAAGGAAGCATTAGCTGCATTACAAGACAACCACCCAGCCACAGACACTGCCACAATTGCAAGCATGGCTGTGACAATGACGATGACATCGACAACAGCGACCAAACTTTCCGACCCACCATTCACTTCCTCTTTTCTTCCAACTATTTCTTCCCCTCCCTACTGCCTTTTGTCATTGTGCCTGTCATCGTGACCATCTTTATTATCGTATCAGAGACCGATAGCGCCGACACCACACCCACTGACCCCTCCTACATTAACCCAGTCTCTCATTTCTCTCTTTTTTTTATCCCTTGATTTATTCTTATGCACTATCTCTTTTTTTTTTCTCTCGTTCTCCATCCTTACAAGACGACCAATAGCATTGTTTGTCTGAGTTTCGAAGTAGCCGATATATTTATGGGAGGTTTTTCGATGTTGCTGTCATATTTCTAAGAGTCCTGGGGTCACCTCATTTATACTTTCGTTTAATTTATTATTTTTTTTTTTTTTAACAAAATTTATTTTTGGAATGTAAGTGAAAAAGAGAACAT
>CAHIKZ030000713.1:2370000-2375000 GCA_903632075.3 Acanthosepion pharaonis | reverse complement strand
CTTTAATGTACTCTTTTGTTTTAATAAAATCTTTAGTCGAGCAATGTACAAAAATGTTTTAAAGCAGGTTTATGAAAAAAAAAAGTGTAACACATTCCACAGTCACAGATCTATTGTAGGCTTTTTTATCAGATCATATATACGCATGCAAGCTTTTACACGTGTGTGGAGGGAAAGGTGTACGTACGGCGTAAATGACATTTGATAAACTTTTCAAACATATGTTCAGTGTTATTCGCCAACTTACTTTTTCATTGATTTGTTTTTGTCTGTAAATGCAAATGCCACATTTCAAACTTGCGGCAAACATTAGATACTTAACTGCTTTCAGTCATGCTTTGTTATTTATGTTTTATTTTTTATTTATATAAATATATAAATATATATATATATATATATATATATATATATATATATATATATATATATATATATGAGTTATGTTGTCAAACACATACTCCCACACAAACACACACACACACACACGTGTGTGTACGTGTGTGTGCATGTGTGTAATTTAGATAATGATGATAAATATTTCTTTTAATCAACGGATACGTTAGAAGTATGAAGTTGCAGTAGACTTTAGAAGGAACCGGAAGTTCAGTCCTAAACTAAAAACAAAGGGTAAACATCTACTCATATGACTTAACTTTGTTTTTAATAGTTCTCAGTATAAAAAAAACCTCACAAGAAAAAATGTTTTGGCACCGAGTATTCATCCAGAGAATTTTGATTAAAAAGAGCGGACAACGTCTTTCTGTTTAATTATTTAATTGTATTTTTCAAATTTTCGAGTAAGATATTTGGATCAAAATTATGGATAAATTCTCCGAAGTTCACATATATGTTGTTGTTTGGTTCAAGTTCTTAACACTGTACGCGTCATTTACAAGAACAAATGTAGTGCCTGTGTGGAAGGCAAAATTCTGCTGTCTACATCTTGGTATTCTTTGTAAAGTTGAAAGTATTAAAAAACAAAAAGAAAAAGAAAACAAAATCTTCTTGGTGCAGCCACGCTTCGAAAAACCGTTACACGTGACGTTACCGTAGAGTATTTCAAACTTTCATTGTTTTGAGGTTTAGTCATTGAAATAATGATTCCTGAACGTGAATCGGTTAGGGAACTTTTCAGCCTCACCTTTATATATCTGTTTCCAAGTATTATACAGCGAACAGCAAAAGAAATTATACAGTAATTTGGGTCACCTTTTTTCTGAAGATGTGTGAAGAATATCTATTTTGTTTTTCATTACTGTATAACTACTTTTGCATATATATATATATATATATATATTGTGTGTGTGTGTCTATATTTTATGTGATTTTGTTTCACCTTTTTTTCTTTCTTTTTTCTACTTCTACGTGACTTTTACTAAATAAATCTTTTTCTAACCATCATCCAATTATTTTTCGCTTTTTTCACAAATCTATCCGTTTTTCTTCTCTCTTCACAAAACCCTCCCGTCTCCTTACTTTTAGTCTTTTCATTATTTTTTTTATATTACATTCTATTTTCTTTCACTGTTTTTGAATCATTTAGAAGTAAATGCATAAGTAGAAAGTCAACGGGCGACACAACATTCAAATTGCGTGTACAGATAAGCATTTGGCGATAGGCTCTTATTTTCCATTCAAAACTGTCGTTTCTCGTCAGCCTCTGTGCTAAATTGACATCGCTATTATTAGCCGCCATTCAAATAATCTACTTTATCTACGTCCACCTTTTCTTGTCTAACAAAGCAAAACAACTAAAACAGTAATTATCACTGGCGGTGGGGAGTGTCACTTTCGGCAGAGCTATTTTCTTCGCTCAGTTTGGCATAAGGACGCTGAACGCAGGCACGTGTTGAAGATGAATTTCTAACAAATAAATCTGCGAGACAACCTTGCTAACCACCATTCTATACTAGATTCCCCTAAGCTCAGTTCAACACTGTCTCAAGATCAAGAGTATTGGAAACGTAGCGAGAAGGCTGTCTCACTACAATAATAATAATAATAATAAGAAGAAGAAGAAGAAGAAGAAGAAGAATATATTATATATTATATTATTATTATATAATAGACTTAGAAACTACCGTCTAAATATATACTAAGTTTAGTCTAGACTGGTATAAATTATAAGCGTTTGATATTCAGTAAGGTCTTGATTCACTACAGTAGAAAATTGATAACAAACACAGAAATAAAAATAGAGGAATTCTTAGAGAAGGCACTAAAGGAAAGTGTGAAGAAAGGACTAACCATCAGTTGGAAGAAGAAGAAGAACTGATTGTCTATCTGAAACGTTTATCAATCATTAATCTGTTGGCACTAAATAACCACTTGAGGTAGAGAACTAAATTGTTAGGAGCGTTATAGTAGACGTTCCTAACATCTTTTGATATACCTATCAATTACTTTGTATCGACGTACAAAACTATCAAACGTTTGCCTCTCCCCACCACCATGCAATAGACTCTACTATTTTTATGGTGGAATTGTTTCTGTGTTTGTGATTTGATTTGATTTCCTCATTGACACGAATGGCTTTTTGCTTACATACGAAACGCTAAACTAAATAAATTGCAAAAACAAGAAAGAAAATGATGTAGAATATATGGTTTTAAATAAAACAAAATGCTTTCCACTGCGTTCTTTTACATTTGATATTGTTATTACATCGTCGACTGACCCAAAATAAATTACATACATTAATATGTGTATAGCATTGAAACATAACACTGCAAACAATGAGAGACATTTACTAAGATTAACTTGGCATAAGACGTAACTACCAGGCATCCATTTAGGAGGAACCTCTCTAAACTAATTAATAGGTATCTTAGACAAAATCCCCTACCCATTACGTCAATCCAAGACCGTCCACTAAAAAGGGAGAGTCGATGGAATATCGACTCCAATGCGACGTTGGTTGCAGGACTAGGCAATTTTTGGACTTGGCCCACCCACACGCGCTTCGGTTCCCCATTTTAAAGCGGCCATGTTCTATATCCCACCACAGTGTAATATCTGATCTCTAGGCTATGTTTCGGCCGTACACGGTTTTTAGAATGATGGATAACCAGTTAATATCTGCAAAACTAGATTTTCTTACCAAATTTTAACAACTTTCTGGCATAGCTTCTGGAATTAATTTTATCTTATTTATTTATTTAATCTTTTAAAAATTACAAAAATTCATTTAATGCATGGGAATAGGTATACTGATATTTTATCGTAAATGAAATAAAATCGAATAACTCAGACACATATATATTAATGAAAGAAGTGTGAGTACTTATCCATTCTTCTATTGACACAAAGTCGAAGTTTAAAGTATGATTTGGTAGCCGTATAAAAACTGCTCGAGCTCTCTCGTCACATCCCTTACTGGGGATGCCACAGGCGCCATATAGAGACGCCGACCCCATTCTGAAAGAGATGTAATGCATGGGGGTGAGGACAGTCCTCTGATGATCCAGACAAATTACTTTGAAATTCCTTTCGATTGACCTGGGAAATATAATTGTGTATGTGTGTGTATGTGTGTGTATATTTCTGTGCGTGAGAGAGAAAGAGAGAGAGAGAGAGAGAGAGCGTAATATGTCGAAATACTTTCTTGGTATACTTTACCCGTGTTAATTGTGCTATCTGTGAGAAAACGCGTGTTAAATGCGATGTCTGTGATACCAACACCGACTGCCGGCGAGGTTTCGTTTGATTCACTTCAAATCGAGGCTCTGACCTATTTAAGCATTTTTTTCTTCTGCACCTTTGCCAGCTCAAGTTGATCGGAGCTAAAATGCCAATCATTAATCTCATCTCAAACTGTAACTGAATTACTCCCTCCTTTGACGCTGTCACTGAGTTTCTATTCTGCGTCCGTTGAAGCTTCTGCTATTTTTGTTTTGCTTTTGTTTTTTGCGTTCTTTAACAACACCAATCCTTCGACTGCCTTCTCTAATGCCGCCGAGAATGACAGATATGCTTTATTATATTCCAGTCAAAGGGAAACAGACGAAATGAAAAGTGAGGGGGAAGTACTGTAGTGGAAGATTAGAAAAACAGGGAAATAAAGACAAGGAAGATAGTTTTAATATGAAGAGATCTTAGAAGTATGATTACTTCGAGCGTTGTAATATGTATCTGACAGTCATGCTTGTCTCCCGCAGGGTTAACCAAATTATAACACAAAGGTAACGCTAAATGATTCGATGAATAAATAATAATTATTATTATTATTATTATTTATAGGAATAAATAAAAAAAAACTGAAACTCGGAACTAGAAAAATAAAGATATTTATATTGGTCTAATAATATGTAATTATTAAGTTGTGTTGGATTCTTAAAGATAAATTTTCCTTTTGTATGGGCGATAAATCAGTCTTTAACTCCGACTTAGAAGAAATTAAATTAAAATGAAAGAGTAAAAAAAAAAAAAGAAACATCAGCAAATAAAATACTCGAACCCGGTCATTTAATCAATAATAATAATAATTTGTTTTTCAATACGAACAGATCAAAAACTGAAGCACGACGAATTGGACATATTGGTGAAAGATAAAATAGAAAAAAAAGAAGTGTTAAACGTTAATCCATTTGCTCTTTTCATACAACGATAGAGAATAAGTTATATGAGAAAATAACCAACTATGACCCATAAAAGTTTGAAGTCACAAGGCTTTGGAAGTCGTAATCATACCAGTTTTTATTGGTGCACTTAGTATGGCGATTGACAGAACGCAGACAGGGGTAAAGAAAATTGTCACTGATTGCACAGTGGAACCGTTGCAGAATGAAGCTTCTTAGAAACAGCAAGAATAATCCAGAAAGTGATGAACGCTTAGGGTCAGAGCAAAATTGCATGATACCCAGATCTGCAGGTTGTGGCACGCTATCCATGCTTTAATTGTTGGAAATTTATAACGTATATGAGAAAATACTAAAATAAATAAATACATAAATAAAGGCACCTGGAAAAAAAAACTGACTTGGCTAATCTGCACCGCTGTA
>CAHIKZ030000713.1:2355000-2365000 GCA_903632075.3 Acanthosepion pharaonis | reverse complement strand
TCATTGTTTTTGCTTTGTTCTTTCTTTTCTTTTCCTGTTTTACGTATTTTTTCAGTACGAAATAATCGTAGTGAACTCATAGATTATATCACTTTCACTTTCAATACATCTTCGTCTGGTTTCATTATATGCGTTTTTTTTTTTTTTTAAAGGACATTATCCAGATCAATATTGTGAGCACGAGGATAGCTGTGGGACACCAGTGCGTGGGATGTGTTCATTTCAAATTATATTTATGTTCATATATTACTTTCTTACATATATATATATATATATATATATATATATATATATATATATATAGTTTATGCAAAACTAGGTAATCCCCATGGGGTAAACCCAAGGAGGATGATATCCGGAGAGCTCAATGTAAAATTCTGAGCCGATATGTTTGAATATATTTTGAATGTTTGTTTATATATATATATATATATATATATATATATATATATATATTTGAATGTTTGTTTATATATATATATATATATATATATATATATATATATATATATATATATATCCATTTGAATGTCGGATTAATAAATATGTCGGATTAATAGATGTTTATTCTAATATATATATATATATATATATATATATATATATATATATATGCAGTAGTCCCTCTTTGATATATGTTTCGCCAAGCAAAACTGAAAATGTACTTTTGTTTATTGTTTCACTATATTTTCTTATATGCGTACTCATGTTAATTACAAATTAATTAATTTAAAAATGACTAAACTACTAGTCATTTTCAAGGATTTTTTTTACTACTATAATAACTAATGTGTAAGTACTTAGGCAGTATAATGGGTGCTTAATTTCCAAATGCAGCAACACGAACATATATCGTTAGGAAGGAAAAATACAAACATTCAATGACTTTTTTTTTCCGATCGATTGATTAATTTTCGCCGTTTTTTTATCAGTTTGCAAAAGTTTCAATAAAACTTACAGCTTTTCACAATGGCAAAATCCTTTAAAGTATAGTTACTGAATGTGCTTTCAAGTCGATAAAAAACAATTACTTATTACAGTCAAGAAAATCATAAGAAAGTTTTTTTGAAAATAAATATTTGCCCAAGTTTATCGCCTACACATGATAATAGCGTAAATGGCTGTTCCCCAGAAGTTAGTTGAAAAAATATGGAATGATTCCCTTGTCAAAGAACCTACTTACCAAGTGTGCATAAATCAATCCATACATACAAAGAGAGAAATAAACATTTTGCTGACGGCGAGAGGAACACGAAACGACATAGATAGATAGATAGATAGATAGATAGATAGATAGATAGATAGATAGATAGATAGATAGATAGGGAAAGAGAGAGAGAAGAATACAATCCTAAAACGACTAAGACAGAAATATAAAACGATTAAGAGAGAAAAATATATCGTTCGATACTGACGTACAGTGACAAAGAAATCGTTCTATATACTGAGAGAGAGAGAGAGAGAGAGAGAGAGAGAGAGAGAGAGAGAGAGAGAGAGAGTGGACTGTTAAGTGATATAGTAATATATAGATTAACATAGATACTAGGATATTCTTATTTTGCAGAAATTTATTGATCTAATGCAAAAATATATAAATAATCCCGTTCAAACAAAATGAGTGACTCGGGTTATTAACTAGATAAACTAAGTATAAAAGACGAACTCAAATATATCCAAGCTGGCTACATCTGTCCCATGCCGGAAACCTTATACTTGGCAAGGAAGGAAGGAAGGAAGGAAGGAAGGAAGGAAGGAAGGAAGGAAGGATAGAATAGACAACTGAGCAAGGAGGGGAAATAGATGGCTGTAAACCAGTGACAATAGAGAGAAAATGAAAAGAGGGTGGAGTTAACCGATTAGCCAGTAGACATCCATATGGAGGGATAGACTCACATATACAAAAGAAATGCTTGTCAGTCAGAGCCGAGTGGCTGCGGCTGCTGCTGCTGCTGCTGCAATTGTTGTTGTTGGTGGTGGTGCTGTTTACACGAATGTTAAGATCGCACAGGGGACGTCGGCGAGCGCTAAAGAAATCAATACGTCTTCAATAGACGGATGTATGTAGGAAACTCACGTAATCAGTTGGTAAATCATTGTTGTGAACAGGTTACTTCGACTTGGAACAAGTAAATAAAAAAAAAGTGTTTAGAAAGGATTTGTCTACCTACCAGCCGATGAGTGAAAGAGAGTGGTCGTGTCTTTTTGAGCAAGAACTTGTGTGTGTGCGTGTGTGTGTGTGTGTCTGTGTTTGTGCTCACGTGCGTGTGTATGTGTTCCGTTCCTAGAAGATATGAACATAAATGCGACATATATACAATTATTCAAGAAAAAGCTGGTGTCTAAATGGCGCAATCTACATATTTGTTGCTTCTTTGATTGCATCTATCTATCTATCTATCTATCTATCTATCTATCTATCTATCTATCTATCTGTGTGTGTGTGTGTGTGCGTGTCTGTGTCTGTCTCTGCGTGTGCGTGTATGTGTGTGCGCGAGCGCGTGCATGTGTGCGTGCGCCCAGATTTGCACATAACCTGAAGCATATGTGTTTATAAGCGTATATAACACACACATGCACACATACGTAGCTTATATTTAGGTAGCAAGATTTCGTTTAAACACGTTTTGTTAAACTCAGGTTGTCGAGGTCTGCCTGTTTAATATTTTTTATAGTATTTCCCACGTCTTCTAGTTGTTGTAGATCGGAATCAAAATTGTGTTATAATTCTGCTTCCTCTCTGTACAAAGTTCATGTTTTTGATCGGTATTTTACGCAACTACTTTCAACTGCCTCAGTCATTATCAGGAACAGAATGTTGCCGTTCTGGCAGACATTATACTGTTGGCTCCATCGTTGCATTTTGTTTTTTCTTTGTGGTGGGCGAGGAACGCTACAATTCAAATTCAAATATATGCGTATCTTATAAGTGAAGTCACATGTAGAACTATTTCAGATCGTGACTGTACCGAAAAACATCTGGCCTTTATACGTATTATTATTTTATATCCATAATAATTATTTCAGGTATGCTTTAAAATACTGTTTCCTTGCAGTGAGTGTTCTATAATATTTGGATGTTATCAACCAATATTTGTCTTATGCTAATCTATGTGATGATCGATATGTGTATAAACGCTATAAAGTTTGGATAAGTGACAAGTTAACCCAAGTAAAAGTTTTCGTGCATGTGTGACTAAATGTAAGAATTTAATGGTGTTCTATTGATGCGATGGAGGCACAGAACAGTAATGGATAGTGGCTCGGATTGAGGAATCGGAGAATCGAGTTCGAATTCCAGTCGAATCCATTACATACACTTATGTGCTTATACCCTTGGGAAAGGTATGAATACTCGTCTTCTTCCCCCAAAATATGTCGGATTCTATAATCTTGGATGGCAACTGGTCTACGGCAGGAAAAAGTGGCAACCTACTGCGGGGAAAAAAATCTGCCTCGTCAGTCATGTATTAAAAGATACATGATCGCCTAAGCGTGTATCACGCATCACACATAACTGACTGATGGCCCAAAAGACATGAAAATTCATAAACAGCAGGAGTAGAGGTTTATCCCTTGTTTCCTATTTAGGATTGGGTTTCCAGTACCTTCTAAAATTTTCTCGTTCTATATCACTCCCAGTGCGTCATTATCACTTTGTGTGGGGTGAATTAATTAGAAAAAAAACGACAGTTTTAAAACCAGGAAAAGATTTGAAGTCCTGAGATACTGGTAATAATTATGTTAGCTAAATGGATTATAGCATAGTGGATTAAATCATTGGTCCGTGAATGAGGTGACATAGTAATAGTGAATTCAATCCTTGAGTCGGGCAGTCTGTACTTGGACTCAGTGAAAACAGAACGAGCAGTACTAAAATAAGAACTAGACGAGATATCCCCAAACATTGACAGTGAAACGGGAAGAGTCTTCTCCAGTAGATTAAATAAAGTATTCAGTTCGAAAAACCCTAACGATTACCCAGGTGAAAACAGGAGGATACAACGGCCGAAACATTGTGATAAAACAATTTGGTAATAAATACTGAATATAAAGCATTCATTGTAACCATTAAGTGATTATATCATTGGATTTGACACATGCACACAAAAGCATCCTGACACACAAATACGTATATCATCATCACCAGCAAAACTAGCATCAATTTCCAAAACCGACGATGGTGCCAGAGACTCTGTTATTCTCTGTTTGATTTTGCCACTCAATCCCAGCATCTCGTCTCTTTATCGTCTGCTTGTTTATTTGTCTACTGTCTTTGATATTCGTTGGATGAACAAAACTTCAGATCCACCTAGTATCCTTCCTTCGTGATATGTGTACAACTTGTTTCCATTTATGTTCCCTCATCACTTATATTATATGAGATATCTTGATCTGTACTCTGAACAGATTAACAAAAATAGACAACGATAAGAAATACACACACACACACACATATATATATATATATGAATATATATATATACAAGTATATAATTGGTATATACGGAATGAATTCCAATAACCAACAATTACTATTCTTAAAAGAGTGCTCAATACAAAGTAGAGCAGATATAATTATTATTTATAAAAAATTATAACATAAGTATGTTATAAAATCACTACAAAAAATAGCCATTTTGTTTCAACACACTCAGTGTCTTATCAAGTGATGATGTCGACATCATCATAAGACACTGAGTGTGTTGAAACAAAAATGGCTATTTTTGAAGTGATTTTATAACATACTTATGTTATAATTTTTTATAAATATATATATATATATATATATATATATATATATATATATATATATATATATGGGGTGTGGGTGTGTGGGTGTACGTATGTGTGAAAAGATATTTGACAAATGGGAAAAGTTTCAATAAAATAGTTTCCATTTGTCAAATTTCCTAAATAATTTGCCGGTATTGTATATCCCAGTTTAAACACACACACACACACACACACACACACACACACACACACACACACACACACATATATATATATATATATATATATATATATATATATATATATATGTGTGTGTGTGTGTGTGTGCGTGTACCATCTAATATATATATATATATAGCTAGATTCATTTTTTTCTTCATTTTTTTCTTACATTTTCTTCCTTTTTATACGGTTTTCTTTCCAATCTTCTCCTAATCTCTCCTCTCACTCTTTGTTTACTTTTTCTATATAGCTCATTCTCTCTTTCCTTTCTCTCTCTTTCTCTCATTATATCTCTCTCTCTCTTTTAAACTTGGCTATCTCTCATCTTTTCTTTCACCCACATACGCTTTTTTCTTATCATTCTTCTTTTCCCGCTTTCTATCATTCGCCTTCCGAGTCTAACGTCTCACCCTGAGCCACTGCAATGATTCCACGTCCAGGTTTCCATGACGACCGGCTTGATGACGTTTCAATCGTCTCGTTGGCATGTGAACCTAGCAAATGAAGATATTCGGGTGACATCTCTCTTACTTTTGTTTCAGGTGATAGAAGCTAAACTAAAGCATTTGCAATACAGAACATTACATAAATTAATATCACTGCTGTATATTTATCCTTGTCTACTTAAACAAATAAGTTTTTGTCAATTTTATCTGCATTCTTAATCCCTAAATCTGTCAATATTCCCCTAAACGGATTATTTACACACGCGTAGACATATACACAGATATATATACCTATACACAGACATATATATATATATATATATATATATATATATAATTACATAAATAATCAGGTGAGAAATTGTCGGTTCCAACCAAAGTAATGGTTACGAAAATTTTATCACTTGAATTATCATAAAACTTACTTCTACATTGTTTTGGAAAAATCAACAAGATTTACGCTTGATAAATATGCATAAAAATGCACAAATTGCATAAATAGTTTGTTAGTTTCGTAATATAGTTATTTTTCTCTTTTGGGTATCGGCTCTAGACGATTTCATTTAGTTTCTTTTTCTTCATGCTCCCATCACTGTTCTTATTAATTATCCAGCATTGTCAAAATAGATCTGCCAAGAAAGGTGAAATGTCAGGGTCTGGATGTAAGTTTGCTGTCGATGATCTAGCGATTAAAGCAATTTCTAAACAGTTCCTTCTAAGTAAATTACTTTCATTTTTAATTAGAGCGGCATTTGTAGAGAATTAAATTTAGGATCAGTCTCATTACTGCCAACAACTCGTTTAGGATTGTGTTTCTGGTTTGTTCTAAAGTCATCACTTTCTCTTTCACTCCAAGTAGACCCTGGAATTATTGTCTTGCTTGGGATGAAATGATTAAATCTATCTATCTATCTATCTATCTATCTATCTATCTATCTATCTATCTATCTATCTTAATGGACTCTCCCATCGTTTTCGACGTCTGAGTGTCAACCAGCTCAGTTCCTGTCAACCGACAGCCAGACAGCTGCACATATAATTTCATCATAGTGGTGAAGGCTTTGTGCAGAACCAAGAACACTTTTTGAAGAGCCGAATACACAGACTATATATATATATATTTTAAAAGGGCTGTGGTGAAATAATTTATTACACGGAACCTTAAAGTGGAATGTTTTATTTAAATTATATATATATATATATATATATATATATATATATATATATGTGTGTGTGTGTGTGTAACATACTTCTCCTTGACCTGTTATATATATATATATATATATATATATATATATATATATATATATATATATATAGTGTATCAAAATACTTTTTGCAAACTTTGGGGGTGCGTTCCTCACGCCAAAACAAGGACAATAGTCCATATAAAAATATGTATGCAAATCCTAAATAGACAATTAATGGTTCGGTCGTGTGTGCAATAAGCCATCGGCAAAAGTCCTCGCCTGGTGAGTGATCAGAGGGCTAAAGAGCCTGCAGACGTTAAAATAATAGCGATACAAATGCTGCTCTTAAAGTACCTTCCATGCGGTATTATGAGATGTTCGATATGATAGGGCCACTTGATGCGTGCTGCTACCTGGATCGTCTCCGACAGTTTGTAAAAGATCCAGCAAGCCAACGATAAACAGCAGCAAATGTTTCATGACTCGGTTGTCTTCGGTCTAGAAACGCAATTTGATACAACCGTGCAGCCTCGCGTTCATTATCATTCGCGCGGCCGTATGCAAAAAATCACACCTGCCTGTTCACGATATGAATGTCCTGCCATTGTTAAACGGAACACTTCTCAGTTAACTCACTAGTACACATGTTAAACGTTGAAGACCGACTAGCCACATATGTACACGAATGACAAATATAACCTAGTCTATATGGCAATAGAGCGTCATCTACCGTAAACTTTCTTTAAACTTAATAACTCTAAAAACGAAAGATTTGCCGACATATGTTTATATGGACGTTTGTCATTGTCTTGGTGTAAGGAATCCTTCCCCCTATTTTGTAAAACTATTTTCGATACACCCTTTATATATATTCATTTAGATCCATCTTCTCTCGAAGGTGAGTGTTGTGGTAGGATCCACCTAATTTGTATAGTGGAGTACCGACCATATAAATATGGCTGGTACCGGGAAGAGAGGAAGGAATCAAGAGATTCAACCAGAGACTCTGCCCGACTGCGACTCAGTCAACACATTCTCCAGGAACGGTCTTACCAGAAATATACAAAAGACTATATATTTATTAAAGACATTTTTATGTTTAACGTTGTTATTTTATAAACATAAAAATGTCTTTAATAAATAAATTGTCGGACCTTGTCCATTTCTTAATAAAAGACTATATGTAAATATTGTGTACACTTACTTGTTTCAATACATTTTGTTCTAAGTACATTTTGTGTTGCATTATTATTCCATGCATTAGTCAAGTTTCAACAGTGAGGTACTGCCTGGGTGGACGGGGAGCTACCGTTTTATTTGAACCTACCCGCACAAAAATGCCGTGGAGCGATGGCTGTACAGAACTGATTGTAAATAAAAACTGTATATTAAGTATGACAATAATATTCATATTTTAAAATGTGATAGATTATTATATGAATAACCTTTTCATAAATCAAATACCATTTTTATATGATGGTACAAACACCCTGGTCGGAATATGGGATAACATTCCAACGAGTAATTACCAATAATAGCAGTAGGTGTCTTGAGAAATTAAACACAATTTGCTGATTGTATTATAAGACACGTTTTTACTATTCGATTTTATGACGATAGGTTCAACTTGGATTTTCGAAGAGACACTTTTCAGCGTCTGTTGCTCTATAAATAGCAACATCACAGCAATTACAAAGTCGAAAGAAAGAAGGTGATTAAAGTAGAACGTTGATATTTGATTGGGATAATGAATATAATCGATAGGTCGATTGATTATTTTGTGAATAGATACGTCACGAGTGAAGACTTCGGTTTGGGAAACTTTCTCATTCTGATTGCGTTAAAACAATTTCAGAGGAAGTTGTTTTTAAGTAATTTGGATATAAACTTTCTATTTCTACTCACATTTCTCTTTCTCTTCATCTCTTGCTTTCTCTTTTTATATATATATATATATTTTTCTTATGGAGGAACTATTAAAAGTAATAAAGTATTTGAAGAAAAAATAACTGAAAGTAAATCAAATAAAAGTAGCTGAAGGGAATTAAATAAATATCGAAAGAGAGACAATAACGAAAGCTAAACAAAAGATGAAGGAATGAAATGTAAAGAAGACAGAATAAAAGCAAAAAAGAAAGAAGTAAAGAAAAAAGAGAAACAGTAATAAAGAGGGAGAAAAATGCAATAGAAGAAAGAAAGAAAGAAAGAAAAAAAGAGAAACAGTATTAAAGAGGGAGAAAAATGCAAAAGAAAAAGAAAGACAGAAACAAAGAAAAAAGAGAAACAGTATTAAAGAGGGAGAAAAATGCAAAAGAAAGAAAAAACAAAGAAAAGAGTAAGAAAGAAACAATGGAAACGAGAACGACGACGACGACGAAGAAGAAGAAGAAGAAGAAGAAGAAGAAGAAGAAGAAGAAGAAGAAGAAAGATAGTGTGATGGAGATTTAGAAGAAGATGGATATTTTCTGGATGAGAATGATGTCGTCACGATGCGGGTGAGTGTGGTAATATTTAGGGTAGTGGTGATAACTGTCCCGGTCATGGTGGTGATGGTCATGATGGTCATGATCTTGGTGATGATGGATGTTTGGGATGGTGATGAAGTAAGGAATATAACACATAAAGAGTTGAAAATAGCATAGATGAGGCAGAGGCAGCAGGAACACGAAGAAGTTGTCTGCAATTTAACAAGAGATTTCAAAAAGGAAAAAATAGAAAGAACAGAGATAAAAACGAGTGATAGAAAGAGTCGTTCGTGTCAGCTGCGCCCAAGGGTCCGTGACTGCTCGGTCGCTTCTTCGGTTTGTCGGTTATTCTTGCATTTTTAATTTCATTTTTTATTTATTTATTTATTTATTTATTTATTTATTTTTTAACTAATCCCAATATCCTGGTATACTGTTTTTACGTTTCTGTCCCCTCATTCTTTTGTGGAATTTTCCTTTTTGTTGTAAACGCATGATTCCTTTTTTCCTAAAAGATCTCCAAATTTATAAGAATCCTGACTAACCTATTAATTAGCATGAAAATAGAAGATATGTATAATTATTAATATAAACATTATATTTATTGGATAAACATATGATTAGACATCCTTTTTTTCAGCGGTGAAATAAATATCCTAAAGAAAACGTGTCTCACGACAGAAATCGAATTTGCGTTCTTTTTTAAACTAGGAAACCACTTTCAAACAAACATATTTTACCATTAAACTAGAGAAAGTCATCATAACCCTCCAAGGCATTTAAGAAATGCACGTCCATCTTTGGGATATTTCAACGTCTACATCTTCTTATTCCATTTTCGTAACCGAAATTGGGGTGCAAAATTTATTTAATCAATTAATGGATTTTTTTAATGCAATATTATGTCTTGTTACAAAAACGTTATATTTAGTAGAGACGTATT
>CAHIKZ030000713.1:2347500-2350000 GCA_903632075.3 Acanthosepion pharaonis | reverse complement strand
AATTAAAATTAACTTTTTGTTGGATTCAACAAGTGTAAAATATTCGGTTTATCTGTTAGATAGATAGATAGATAGATAGATAGATAGATAGATAGATAGATAGATTTTAAAATTACGTATTGTAAAAGAAATTATGGACAGAGAAGAAATCAATAAATGGTTTGAAGAAGTAAAGGAAAAGCCAAGCCTTTTTTTCAACTTGAGAAATTCGTGACCCAATCAAGAGAAAGTGTGGCGGGATGGAAGACTGTGGTACTTGTGCTATCTTGTTGATTGCCTGTTTTGTTTGGGTCGGCTTCTTCCACTAACAGGTGTCCCAACACGACATCACGTTGTGCCAATATCAGACGGCTTTTAAAAATAATCGCATTCGCGCCACAAACTTCATTTACATGTACCAGTAACAGAAATACAATTCTTAAGGTCTTTCCTTTCACCCTCTCATTGGAGTCGACGAAAGAAATTTTCAAGAGGGCGGACACAGGAAGAAATCTCTTTTGCTATCATATGCATTCTCAGGTAGTGATGATGTTTAGTTTGACTCTTAGTATTTACTCAGTATCTCCTCTACTCTCCCTGTCTCCTCTCCTCCTCCTTATATATATATATATATATATATATATATATATATATATATATATATATATATATATATATATGTGTGTGTGTGTGTGTGTGTGTGTGTGTGTGTGTGTGTGTCTGTGTGTATGCAGGTATGTAGAAAAATAGGAAAAGACACGTTAGGTAAATAATCCGGAGTTCTTTAGTATTTTTGTTTTTATTTTTAAAAAACAGTGCTCCATACAGAAGTAGAGCTTAAATTATAATTATTTGTTAGAAAAATATGATTCCTTTGCTACATAAGAGTTCTCATGTTTCAAAAACGAGAGCCAAAACCCTCAATATAATTATTAAAATTAATTCAATTTAATGTTAAAAATTATATTGAGGTTTTCAACTTTAAATTTTTAAACATGAGAAATCTTATGTAACAAAGGAATCATATTAAAAAAATTAATTATATATATATATTTTGTATCTACAAAAATAACCTATAAAGAGAAAATATATTAAAATAATTGTCCGATTTAGTGCAGTTCAGATGATATATATATATATATATATATATGAAAAAAATATACGGAAAAAACAAACAAAAATCCTAAAATGCAATTATGCTGTTTTAATGTTAATATAATGTCAAACATGTAAAACAGCATAATTGCATTTTAGGATTTTTGTTTGTTTTTTCCGTATATTTTTCTTCATACTGTCGGATCTATATCCAAATATTTGCTTACATATATATATATATATAAATATATATATATATATATATATATATATATATATATATATATATATATATATATATAAAAAGGTAACAAATTCGTTGGTATATAATACAAGTAGATCCTAGTAATATAACATCATATTAAAACATATATATATATATATATATATATATATATATATGTTCGTCACTGTTTTTAACCTAATGATGACAACAATCATTTATTGTACGCAAAAAATATTTTCTTGTCAATGCACTTAATTCACTGCTCTATATTAATCACATAAATCACGCATTATAGAGTAAAATATCCAAATCAAAATTCAACTAAAACCTCCGTTTCCGGCTGAAAAAGCGTTAATATGGAAATATTCAAAATATTACATATTTCAAAATAATATTAATAATAATATAAGTATGTATGTAAATACGTATATATATATATGTGTATGTGTGTGTGTGTGTGTGTGTGTGATAAAACTATCATTTTTATGTGCAGCTGTGATCTAATTTGACTAAATCTTAACCAACACCACTAGTGACTTTTAAGCAAAAACAAATACAAAATTGAAACACTTACAAATAAACAAAACGTTTTATGAATAAATTATTTTGTATTTAAAAATTCTACTATTTTTACTTCATAGGTTACATTGAAATATCTTTCTTTACTATTTAGTATACCCAATCCTGAAAATGTACGCAAACATTTGGTACAAAAATAACCATCTTGAGTACTGTTTAAAATATAAAGTTGCTCATAAGAAATCGTGTGTTTGTGTGTTTTTTCACTTTTTCTGTTTAATATTGGGTCTTTGGGTTTTTCCTATTTTTCAAATTGTCCACAGTAGACTAGAAAATTCTTTTCCGATTCATTATCCAATCTACACATACACACACACACACACACACACACATATATATATATATATATATATTTCATCATTTTACTCCAAGCAAGGCTATAAAACCACTAAGACGCAAAGGGCTACTGGAAGTGAAAGAGAATGAGAAAACATTAGAAGGAACCGGCAATCCAATCCAAAACAGGAAACAAGGGATAAACCTCTACTCCTGTTCAATAAATGGATTAGGAGTGTGAAACGGACAATAGGCCAACATTTCTACTCTTTTTCTTTGTCTTTAATTAAACAGAATTAATTATATTTACCATTGTGAATGTTCGAGAAATTAGTAGAAAAAAAT
>CAHIKZ030000713.1:2332500-2340000 GCA_903632075.3 Acanthosepion pharaonis | reverse complement strand
TAAAAATGAAAAATATATATTTTGCCTGGAATTTTTAAAAATTAGTCGGGTGACACAATCGTGGCCAGAATATAAGGTTTTTTTTTTTTTTATTGTGATGAAGAAAAGTTGATGGATTTGTACACTAAGTCCAGCGACCAGAAAGAATTTTTTTTTTCATATTACTGTAGATTAAACAGATTAGAAATATCGTACGCGCACGCACACACACAAACAAAAAAAAAAAACACACACACACGTAGATATTAAATGTTATAACATTTAACAGTGGGGCCAGGTTTCTAGGTAAATTCATTGTAAATCCTCGCACCCTACATAAGCCAAAACAAAAAATGCTCATACGAGAGGATTTCTTAATCGATAGTAATATGTGAAAAGAAATCTCGTGCCTATTACACATCTCGGCCGCTAAATTTTATCAGGTTGTGGTTGTCAAATTGAAAACAAGTGAAAAGCTGATTTGGAACTTGACAGGGGATCCATAATTACTGGCAGACTTCGAAGAAAAGTCCCTAAGAGTATTGCAACTATATTGGACTACTTCAAAATCCGGGGTTAAATTGAATCCTTTCTGACACTAAAATTACCCAAATCTGAGAAGATCAGAGAAGAATCTTGCCGTCACTTGCTCCCCAAAAGCGCTGCTTACTGATTTGATAAATCAACAAATACAAAACAACAATAACAAATTGAACCACCGACACCATCACTATAACTACAATAACAATAAATATTCATAGTAACAACAATTTAAAAAAATTATAGTATCGAAAATTACATCCTGAATTAGTAAATCGTTGGGGTTTCATACGGAGTCCTTCATATTGTTTCTTGGTGCAATAATCAGTTTCTTGGCGGCGCACAACTCCTTCCCAAATAACATGTTGTAGCTTGTATTATATGCAGTTAAATGATACCAGCAGAGAATTATCTGACTTATTGAAGGAGTTGGACTCATGCCTTCCCCAAGTGCATTTGTGCAATGTGAACACAAACTACCATAGACGGAATTTGAAATCGGTCCGCCGATTCCAGTTCGCCTGTTGTTAACCGTTCCGCCAAACTCGCAATTACGTTAACTGAGTACTTGCCACTGGCGTCCCGGTTCGAACGCAAGTAACAGACAAAGAATATTTCAAAAACCACACAACTTGACAATTTTCATAATTATATTTAAACATTAGGAAGCTCTAACATCAGCTTGTAAATATCGATAATTCATAATTTTGAAGCTGATAAAACATAGATAATAATAATAATAATAATAATAATAATAATAATAATAATAATAATAATAATACGGAGATAGAACCTGTAACAACTTTATGGGATTTCACAATGCACACAGATAGAATAATCAAAGCTAATCGCCAAGACATCGTTATTAGAGACCGCATACACAAAGTCCCTTCTTATTGATATGGCAGTCCCTGCAGACTGCAATGTATCTTTGAAGACATTCAAAAAAAAATAAAGGAAACTATTAAAATACAAGGACCTTGAAATCGAAATCTCAAAAAAGGGCAGATGAAGAACATCAGCAATTCCATTTGTAGTTCGAGCCCTCGGATTGATTGGAAAAGATTCCAATAGACTCGCTGAAGGGATTCCTGGTAACTACGTCTTAAAGAAATACAAATAATTCTTCTCACGAGTTACAGCTCACACCTCACGAAGGGCTTTATCTATGTAAAATATGTGTAATTTTTTTTTTAATTGCTCACTGGAAATTGTCATAATGCCATTTCTGACCTTAGGTCTCTGATCGGGACCCAGAAAGAAATGAGTGCATACTAGGAATCAAAGAAAATATAATAATAATAATATTAATATTTTTGGACCTTACCATCTACACTAACAGACATATAAAAGCTAATAGACAATACTATTGATTATTTTTACTTTTCCTCGTTGTATATAATTGTTCAGTCAATACAAGGCCTAAGAGCCACTCAAGGTAGTGGGATAATAAATGAGGTTGTTTGAAAATAAAAGGGTTGGAACGAGAAAGTAAGAGGTACATATTAAGAGGATATGTAGGATAGACAAAGGCGGACTCTAGGCTGGCAGGGGTTAAGATCATAGCAATCGGGGAAGCATCCTTTCCGGAGTTTGTTTCAGGAAAGAAGATGTCATTAAATACTAAAAAAAAAAAAAGAATGCCTTCTAAGATATTTCAGTACCATCCGATAAAAATCTATTTGCTAAAGAATGACAAAAATAGCAACAAATATAAACATTTTGCAAAAGAAATTATAAAAAACAGAAGAAAATCATCTAGCACCTTAAAACTACTGTTTATGCCTATAATAATAATTGTCACCTTGGGTACAAGCAAATAAAGATATAGGCAAGAATATTAAAAAAAAAAAATCCCTGGAAGCTTCTGAAATATAGCACCGCGTGGAATCGTTCATCTTCTCAGGAGAATATTATTAATGTAAGGAAAATATAAACACTGTATATGTACAGTGTATCATGTACTGTATCACTTAACAGAATTTGTACAAATAGAATGCATACATTTACTAACTTCCCTTACCCTAAGGCAATGACCCTAGAATGAACTGTACTGAACAGAAAGTAAAAACAATAGATAATAATAATAATAATAATAATACTAATGTTACTACTACTATTAATAATAATACTAGTTAAGAGAAGAGCGTGATTTAAGAAAAGATAAAAAAAGAACAAATCAGTTTGACGAGGTTAAACAATATTTCAATAGAATGTTTTTCTTGTTTATTTTTTCTTTTTTAATTTTTGTTTTTTCTTTTCTTGTTTTTTTATCTCTTCTTAAATCGCCCTCTTCTTTTAACTGGTGAAAAATATTGGAAGAGTTACGTCAATCATTTTGCATAATTATAATAATAATAATAATAATAATAATAATAATAATAATAATATCATACACAGTAATAATAATAATAATGGGCTCTGTGTCTGATTAGAAATGTTTTTGATAGATTCACTGAAGTCCATGTCTTGTTCACACAATCACAGCTTATACCCTAGAGTTCTATCTATCTATCTATCATATATATATATATATATATATATATATATATATATATATATATATATATATATATATATATATATATATATATGGTGGAATCTCATGTCGTATTCGTCGTATGAGGGTCAAGCAGCTCAGTTCCTAGGAAATGTGTAGTGGAAAATGTCATGATGCCATTTCTGACCTTAGGTCTCTGTTTAGGTCACGAAAGGAAATGAATACACAACAGAAATCAAAGGAAATATTAATAATGATGATTTGGATGTCAGTTTGTCCGATGGCCCTTGATGCACAGGACCAATGCTTGTTAAATAGAAATTATCAAGCACACATACTAAAATATTGTGTTATCCCAAAATGCAGATTCTGTGATAAATATCCAGAAACAATTGATAATCTTGTATCAGGTTGGCACCCACTGAATATAAACCCCGACATGACAGAGTGGGCCAATATCTGCACTGGAAATTCTGTAACTTCTACGGGAAGGAAACTGAAAGAAAGTGGTATGAACACCACCCAGACCCGATTACGGAGATAGAACCTGTTACAATTTTATGGGACTACACAATACACACAGATAGAATAATCAAAGCTAATTGCCAAGACATCGTTATAAGAGACCGCATACACAAAGTCCCTTCTTATTGATATGACAGTCTCTGCAGGCTGCAATGTATCTTTGAAGATATTCAAAAAATAAATAAATAAATAAATGAACTATCAAAATACAAGGACCTTGAAATCGAAATCCATTTGTAGCTGGAGCCCTCGGATAGATTGAAGAAGATTCCAGTAGATTCATTGAAGGGATTCCTGGAAGTCCATGCCCTAAAGAAATACAAAAAATTGTTCTCACGAGTTCAGCCCACGCCTTACGAAGGGCTTTATCTATGTAAATTATGTGTGTCTGTGTTTTAATTGGTCAGTCGAAAATGTCATGATACCATTTCTAACCTTAAGTCTCTGGGCGGAACCCGGAAAGAAATGTGCACACACCAGATAATCAAAGGAAATAATAATAATAATAATAATAATAATAATAATAATAATAATAATAATAATTTACTTGTTTATTAATCAAATTCATCCAAGCATCGTTTCAAAGATATTATTACTATTTCTATTACGAAACATTATCATTATTATTGACATTAGATATAGGTAAATTAATTAGTGGTAATGATTATATTACTCCATTTTACAAGTCGTCAAATAGAACGATTGTGTTTGTTACTGATATTAAAAATTTATCAAAGACAAAATGTTGAGTTTATAGCGTAAAAACTGAATATATATACTGATTATAAATTGTACATTTAACAACCATCATATTTTCTCCATTCACAAAACACAGATACCAATAGAAAATGCCATTATTAGAACATAGTAATTGTTTATTTTTTTTATTTCTGTTGTTCTTATATGTACCATATGCATTTAGAGCGGCGTTGTCAATCATGGCTCTCTAGAATTTCCTTTCTTTAGTAGCCCTTAGTAAATTTTGTCACTTTGTTATCTCTATTAAACCATTTGTATGCCCTCCATTTTTTGTTGTTGTTACTTCTACAAAAATATAATGCTCACAATTATTGATGATTGTATAAACTTCGTGGCTTCTCTAGATCTTGTTAGTGACTTTTCATTGCTACCTTTGGTTTTTATGAAAGTTTTGTGTTTGTTGCTGTTGTTAATGTTATTCCCGACCATGCATGGATATATAAATACTACTACTACTACTACTACTACTAATAATAATAATAATAATAATAATGATAATAATAATAATAGTAATAATAATAATAAATAAAATAATGCTTATTGACATAGCTGTAGCATCTGAGAGAAACACTTCCATAAAATTATCGAGAAATTGTCCAAATACAAGGACATGACGATCAAGATGAACAGGTTATGGGGGATGAATACTGAGATTGTACCAATAGTAATCGGAGCACTGTGCCTCGTAAGAAAAGGAATGGACAAGTTTATCAAGAGTTTCCCAAGTAACATCAACATACAAGTTGCCCAGAAGATCGCCCTACTGGGAACATCTCATATACTAAGAAAAGTGCTATCAATTAAATTACAATTCTCTGATAGAGCCTAAGGACTATAGTTTGGACCCGTCTCTAAAGGATACACAAGAGGAAATATAACATATAATAATAATAATAATAATAATAATAATAATAATAAATGATGATGTTTATGATGAAGCGAGACAAAAAGTAAAAATAAAATTAAAATTAAACTAATTTGCTTTCAGTTGATTTCATTGACTCTGGATTTTTTTTTATTTCTGCAAATTATGCCAAATTATAAAGAACTGTATTTGTCAAATAATGGACAAGACGAATTCGAAACGCTTAACAATTACATTTATTTAGACTTGGTTAACTGATATACAAATCTTCAAGACGTGACAGTTCAAAATGCTGAGAATCACACACACATATATAAATACACACACGCATATGAAGAAATATAGTCTTAAGATGTGCTATATTTATAGAATAAAGTGCTCAATATCAGAGATAGAGCGTCTGTAAATATAAAAGTGAACATTGAAGTCAACACTTAGAGGCGACAGTCTGTTTCATGCTAGACGCAATATTGCATCTAGCATGAACCAGACTGTCGCCTCTAAGTGTCGCTTCAATGTTCACTTGCACACACACACACACACACACACACACACACATATATATATATATATATATATATATATGGAGGGTGCAAATATTTATATTTTCTAAACAACTGCTTTCCGAGATTATATTTTGGATACGTCCACAAACATGCACACACACATGCACACACACACATACACGTGTGTGTGTGTGACATTTGAAACTGAAATTCAGTAAAAGACAATTAGGAAAGACAAATAATCTTGTCGATTTCGATTAATTTACTCTAAAAAAAATCTGAGAAAAAAAGGATAATATCCTCTTTTCTTTTTTACCGAATAAGTTTATTTAATTGGGAACTACGCTCGTCCCTTGGAATACTCCCTTCATTTTAAATGTGATTTGCCAAGCCAGGTGAAGGTTAATATAAAATTCAGGTTCTGTTTTGATTTCTCTACGATAATTGAGTCGACCTCATTAAAGCTCTACGCCGAAAAATACATTCGTTGTTGTTGTTGTTGTTGTTGTTGTTGCCGTTGTGTTTGCTTACTTGCTTTTCTTATTTTTATTTTCATTATTTGGGCTTTGTATTCTCTCGGGTATAAATTAACAAAGTTTAGGTATGCATATAGTTTGGTGAAGCAATTTCATATCTCTTTGTGCTTAAGAAAACGCAAAATCTCATTCATATCTGTGTCACTATGAGAGGAAATATGATGACGTATTGGCACATGTGGATCAAGATCGTTTGGTGAATGCCTGCGTAGATATTTATAGGGGGAGCGGTTTGTCTACGTGCTCACTTACCCAGCTGGTGTCTCTGTTAAGCACTGAAACAGGATAGGCACAGGACACTTTCTCAGACTATTTGTCGATGGGAAAGAGCACTAGGAGATGAAAGCTTATACTTTTCTCAAAGGCATATGTGGGAAAGGAACATTGACAACATTAAGCGAAATTTGACTTGTATTCGCCTGTTCTGTTTTAGTACTTCATTCTACCAGCGAAAACAAGAACAGTCAAATGAATTTTTTGAATGAGCGCGTTACATGAGCTGATAAAAAAGGAACACTTTACTATGCTTAGCTTAATAATAATAATGATAATAATAATAGTAATATCTTTTTTTTTTTGTAACAATTCCTTTTAGCACGAGAACGATTAAATATCTCGTCAGCTGCTCCAGGGCTATCAGTGACTGTGAAGTCATTGATAACGAATGAGCAGCTGAAGCGATATTTGCGATCATCACCATCATCCAATCGTCTTGAATGACCATCCACCCGATATATCTCGTCTGACACTCCAGCATAATCATTGTTTTCTCTCTAATTATCGCCACCTAAGAATTATCTTAACTAAACATCTGATTCCCAACCAGAAGAAAAAATCCACAACAAAGAAATTCTTTAAGATATATTCGGTCACTGACTAAATAATTCTGTGGGAACAATCTTATCTGAGAATGTGATCACTTACATCATATTCATTTAAGTTTTCCGTGGACAGGCTTGAAGAGCCACGTTAGGTCTGCAAAATAGATGATTATCAGATTTAACAAGTTTAAAATTCGAATACATCAGTGTTTATTTTGTTAGTTTAAAATGATGTGCGGAAATGGAGAATCGAAAAATGGATTTAATCGACGTTAAAATATAAATTCCAAATAAAATTTTAATGAATAATTTATAATATTCGATGAAATGCGTTAACTTTTCGACAAACTTGTTTATGCATAGAGAGATTTTATTTCATATTTAATATTCAGTTTTATTTCTATAAAATAGAATTTAAAAAAATGATCGAAATATTAATGTTTCAAAACATAATAAACGATTGTATACA
>CAHIKZ030000713.1:2300000-2327500 GCA_903632075.3 Acanthosepion pharaonis | reverse complement strand
AATGGAACAAAAGATAGATGGGTTAAAATTGAGAAAAAAAAAGGACAAAAATATCTATGAGAATAAAAATTTAGATCTATTTACAAACATAAAAAAATATCATCTCTGTGCGAATTGTTCTCGCGGCCATTGTTTTAAGTTCAAACTTCGATGGTTGACAAAATATTGCTTCTGACAAAACACCGCTTAAAATATAAATATATAACTTCTCTATATGTCTGCCTCTGTCTGTCTCTGTCTGTCTCTCTCACACACAGACGCATGCACACACAGATAAAGCAAGAATCATTGTAGCGTTATATTTTTTAATGACATGATCTTACAGAACGTAGGGTACCATAGCCCTCCACAGTTTCTTTTTCATTATTATCTGTAAATTGCCATGAATTCTTAGGACAGACATTGAAATTGCTTTCTCAACGGTTTGGAATACAGAGTAGTGATTTTCCTAGACTGGCTGATATCCATGGCTAGGGACCCGACTAGACAACCCTTATCTGGCGATGGAAAATGGCTTGAGGTCATTATAGGCCGGAATTTCAACTCTAATCAACGATTCCAAGCTATGCGCTGATAACCTAAACACTAACATCTCATAAATGAGTATAGATAATTGAAAAATATAAAAATGTAAATATTAATGGACGCACGAGAGTCCGCGTACACACACACATATACGATATATATATATGCAATACGTTGTATGTTACTTCTGTAATCATGCCTGTAAATTATAGAGCCTCAGCCTCACGATGATTCTACTGCTATTACAGCAGCAACTTTTTTTTTTAACGGGAACGTTGGTTTTCTCTAAACTGGTTGGCATATATATATATATATATATATATATATATATATATATATATATATATATATATATATATATACGTATGTATGTATATTTCTAAAGAATTAATGGAGTTCATTTTTAATCCCACATATTTTATTACTTCTATTAAAAATAACGTTTTATATAATATATATATATATATATATATATATATATATATATATATATATATATATATATATTATTATTATTATTATTATTATTATTATTATTATTCATCCTCGTCTTCTTCTTATTGCTGTTGTTGTTTTTGTTATTACTACTTCAAACGTTCTTATTTGTCGCATTTGAAATAGACGCCCCATTTTATTTTTATTTTTCTCCGACATTTGGGACGAAGGTTTGATCCTTGTCGATGAGCAAATTCTTTAAAAACAAAAAAAAACATGGTCGTCTCTTTCAAATACGAGTATCCACTAATAATAACGTTTTCTGTCTCAAACATTATTATAGTGGAACTCGTATTTGAAATATATCTGTATGTCTATCTATGTGTGTTACATATTCTTACAATGAGGTACACATGTAATTACATCAGTTTACACAATCAAAATCAATGATGGTATATTCTTTAGATTCCCGTAAACCAGGTTAAAAAAATCAACTAAGACTTTAAAAGAAAAAAAAAACGATAGAATATGTCAGGTAAAAATATCTACTTCATGAGCGCATTGATGAATGTGTTTAATAATTTATATTTAACATGTGTTTGTGCGAGAAAAAATAGCGTAACCTCGTGTGTAGGTTGCTTCGAAACAAAGAATAGCATTCAGAACAACAGCAGCAGCAGCAGCACCAAGAAAATCATAAAACCATTATGTAAATAAATAAATAGAATGTATGATAAGTAAAAGTGTATATTTACCTTGTGGTCGCCACTGTGTATGTGCCGCCTCTAGTGCAGGCTTTGTTAAGCCACTGAATGTGTTGTTAAATGAATTGTTGTACGTGTTATGGGAGTAAGCTGCAAGAAAACAAAAGATAAATTTATGTATATAAATATATGTATTCGATACAGAAATGTGTTAAATAAAAAAAATAAAATTAATTAGTAATAGTAACAATAATAAATGCTCAGTTTGTCGGATCTAGGCATTGTAACCAAAGAAAAGACCTGTCGAATCGACGTTGTCGTCTCAGTAGATTGCATGATTGGGCTGGGAGAAAAGTTACATAATTGTCTGCAAACATGACCAAAATGTCGTATATTGAGGGAATGATTTTTTTTTTCGTCATTACTAGAGAGATTAGAACGGAGCCGAAAAGCAGAAAGGGAATATTGTAATTCTAAGCAATAAATGAATTCATCTAAACACTAATAAAGTTGAAAATACAGAGAAGTAATGAAGACTTTGAATTCATTGTGGTCCGCTGACAGATAACAGAAACTGACAAAACACACACACAAACGCGGTCACACACACACACACACACACACACACACACACACACACACACACACACACACACTACAGTTCAAAAGTTTGAGATGACCCCTGGTAATTTTTTAAATTAGCCCCAAAAGTAGTTGTTCTCTAGAGAAATTATTATGCATAGTTAAAAATTGAGAGACATAATATTTATTATGAAAAGATGAAAAGAAATTTTATGATAAAATTTTTTCTTATATATATATATATATATATATATATATATATATATATAACTTTATGACAGCTTAATTAAATTTATTATTTCATGTTTATTTCCGATTAGCATTCTGGTCTTTTCATCACAATTTTAATACACACACATATGCATACATACATACATACATACATACATACATATATATATATATATATATATATATATATATATATATATATATATATATATATATAGGTGTCTATGTGCGGGGAGGGGTTCGGTGGGGTGTATAGATTTAAAAACATTGTATTTCAACCGAAAAGGTCTGAACGCTGGAGAATTTGTCTACGCTTTTCGCCAGGATGTACAACAATTTATTCGAAAACTGGAAAAATACAATAGAAATTAAACAGATTTAATTTGATAAATCTTGTTTCAATAAAGACTGACTGCCGACACACACACACACGCACACACGCACACATATAAGTTTTGTTTAAAATTTGCTATATTTATCATATGGGAAAAGAATTCACAATATCGGTGATAGAGCGTATTGTAGATATAAACATTGCATGATGATTGCTTAAGGCATGGAATTACCATGCTTCATGCTGATCTACTGTCCCCATAACGTTTACACACACACACACACACACACACACACACACACACACACACACACACACACACACACACATATATATATATGATTATACACACACACAAACACATGTGTATATATATATATATATATATATATATATATATAAATGATTATATACACACACAGACACATATATATACATATATATATATATATATATTTTTTGTGTTTGATGGTGTGAAGAAATATAGTTTTAAGGTGTGCTATATTTATGGGTTTAAAGTACTCAGTATCACAGCGTATGGAAATATAAAATTGAACATTGAAGTTAAAACTCAGAGGCGACAGCATGAAACAGACTGTTGCCTCTCAGCGTTGACTTATATATATATATATATATATATATATATATATATATATATATATATATAATATATGACAGAAAGAAGAGAGAGAGAGAGAGAGAGAGAGAAGACGCGTTGGATCCGTGTTTATGTTCGCGCAACTTATATAAACATTAAAGTGCATGTACTGGAAGTGACACACAAAATTACTACTTGAGTGGGAATCGAATTAACATTTTATGCGATATTCCCAACATTTGCCCTTTAAAAATTTTTTTTAAAAAGTACATGGGAACTTGAGTACACGCATTTAATATATTTGGGGCGTACGATATGTATAAACTAGAAAAATAAAATATGGTAACCAAAACTATATAGAAAAATATGGATGAAGATTTGCGTGTCGATGCGCTTTCCTTTATCTGGATGCGAACATATAGGCACACATTCAAAAGTATATGAATAATCTTATTTATCAATAAGTATTAATCTTATTTATCAATAAGTAATTAACGGAACTTAATTTTTAGTTAAGCAGTTGGTCACATTGTGCAAGGAAGTTTATTCCGTTGGGAAAATTAAAATTGGTGTGAGAATTTACCTTAGTAACTATTGAAAGACGCATGTTTATCTCATGTATGCAAAGAGACATTCATGTAGGCGCACCAATATTAATATACATATAGACACAACACACACACACACACACACACACACACACATATATATATATATATATATATATATAATGAATATAAATTATAGCTCTATTATTATACGTCGAACACTATTTTATAAGCACCAGTACTCAATGTACAGTATATATATATATATATATATATATATATATATATATATATATATATATATATATATATATATATATAATCATGTTCAATACGTCCTTCGTCACAAATTCTGATATTTATTCATTTGTTGCAATTTTGTAAAGTTGTCGGGTGGGAACACACTCTCATATATATATATATATATATATATATATATATATATATATATATAGATATATATATATATATATATATATATATATATATATATAGATAGATAGATATGTGTGTGTGTGTGTTTGTTTTTATATATATATATATATATATATATATATATATATATATAACAGTTACTGGCCAGAGCTAAATTAGATCAGGAAACAATATTTAAAAGCGCTCAATACACATATGCAGAGCTTTTAAATTAAAAACATTACTCGATCAGCCTATCACGCTACCTTTTTTTACCTATATCGCCTACCAAGGTAGCATGATTGGCTATTCTCGTAATTTCATATATATTTATTGAAAAATAGAAAATATAGAGTTGAACATATTGTCCTATGAACCCTCTGAATATTGTGAGACCGCCATATAACAAACTGGGATTCCACATGAAACTTTAAATCGCGAAATGGTAGCAAAGATTGACTGTTGTTTTTTAATATATTTCTTATATTGTCTCTTGTTTATCTATTTTATTCATTTATTCATTTTATTTATTTATTTTATATTTTACATTTTTTTAAATCTTGGCACTGTTTTTATATCGCCCTTATTTATTTTACCCCGACAGATTAAATAAAGTTTTCATTGTGAATCTGCCTGAAAGATACCTCTATTGACAGGCATCTGATGCTGCCGGAAGGCACAACGCCCGAATCGTTGAGATAATAACAAAAAGAGAACTCTATGCAAAAAATAAGGTATTTCTCGTTCATGTTGACCATTACGTCCACGATAGAGGCCTTCAGCATGTAATCTTTGGTATTATGAAGTCGATGGTTTGTTGCCTTCTTACCGACGATCCAAGCAATGTTGTCCGAGCGATTCAAGTCAGAAGAGTTAACAGGATAAATTTATGCAGACATAATCGTGTAAGTTCTTAAGCAATCACTAATAAGTAATGTAATCCTGTTTGTGCGATATGAGTTCTGCTGGAATAAGTATGATTATATATTTGGTCCAGTATTTGTCGCTTGATGTAAACAGAGGTATTGGTGCTGGAAGAAGTGAGGCGCGTCACATGGCCCTCTTTTTTTAACGATCTCAAAGGTCATCTCTGGGTCCGCGTAGTACCATCAATTTTTCCTCCTGGTCACTTTCAAGAAGTTCGGTATCTTTGAGTTATTCTGGGTGGATTCTAGTGCTTCGAACATTGCGCTGCTTTGCTTTTAATTTCTTGCATTAGCTTGAAAGTTGCCATGTTAATGCTAGTGATACATTTGAAGGATGAAAATGTCACGTATTATAAAATTAGGCCGTGTTCCATTTGTGGGTCGCTTAAGATGGATTCTTAACTACTTATAGAGACTTTATATATACATATATATGTGTATAACCCCATCACACACATACACACACACACAGATATATATATATATATATTTATGTGTTTGCGTGCAATGTATGTGTGTTTACATATGTTTATATGTAAATTACTTTATCTGTAAACATTAAGTAAAATTATATATGTATATTTGAATGAGTTTCAAATAGACGATGTAGTTTGAATAAAAAGAGTGGTTGGATTTTTTTTTAAGGGTTGCTAATAATTTTCAGGAATTAAAATGCTTTTTCCTAAAATGCCGACGGCTTAAATTCAGGGGCGGGAGTACATTTCAAGAATAAAATAGATGGTTGGACTAATATGTTGCGGGTTTCTCCCTAAATAAATCATTGTCGCCAATCTATTTTGAAACACGTACACACACACACACACACATATATATATATATATATATATATATATATATATATATATTATATATATATAATACAAATAAAACAACAGACCACTTTAAGGTTCCATGTAATAAATTATTTCACTACAGCCCTTTTAAAAGGACTACATTGAGCTCTCTGGTTTTATCCTCCTTAGGTTTACCCATACGGATTACCTAGTTTTTTCATTATATATATATATATATATATATATATATATATATATATATATATATATATATATATATATATATATAAATAACAAAAATTGTGTGAATGAGTGTCAAGAGAGAAAAAGTTTATTACTGAGGCATTTATTTCCGACAATGTTAACGCGTTATTTGCTTGAAATCTATTATTAATACATTTTCCACATATTTGTCTCTTACGTTTGTGCGCGTACGGGTGGGTGTGTATTTTAATTCGCCAGTTATTAAGCCAATGCTGCAAGAATTTGTTAAAATTATATAAATTTTCCATAATATGTTTCAGTAATACCATCTTGTTCTGTCTCTGATATCTGATTGCAAAGAAAACATGACAGAGATGGTAAAAACATGTTCCAGTTTCTTTTTTTGTTTTCTTTGATATGGCCTTATTTCAAGTGTTGGTTAATATTTTTTGCATTTTTTGTCTGCCTGCTCTACGGGAGTTCTTAAAAGTAAGTCATAGCAAAAAAAAAAAGTCTATTTTGCCCGCCATTAAAAAAAAAATAAATAAATAATGCCACTTTTAAAATCTTAATATTTAATGTTACACATATTTTGCTCCTCTTGTTCACTTCTAGTGAGATATACACATTGAAGAGTTCATTCGCACCAGCATCTACACGCTCTCTTTCACTTTCTCGACAGCCGTTCAAGAAGCTATTTAAAAGCTTAGAAAATTAAATGCATTATTTAATGAATAAAATTAATGCCCGCTTGGAATTTTAGGGCAGTAGACGCGTTCATTCATTCAGATTTCTTTCTTTCTATTATTCAGTTAATATTTCGTAATATGAAAAAAACGTATATTCGTGTTTTGAATTTATATTTTATTTGTCGTTGGAGCTTTTTCTTCCGCTGTATTTGTGTGAAGACACAAATGGGTTCACACGTGTTAACGAATGCGTTTCCTTCGGAGTGTACGGCTCTATTGTATAGAGATCGTCCAATGCGCATATGACTTAGGAATAAATAGTTACTTCATAAAATAATCACCTATTGAAAAAGAAACTGCAAACAATAATGCTATGAAAATGAAATAATAGTAAGTAAATGAAGATTTGTTTGTAAAATATATATTTTTTTAAAAAATATGTTTTAAATAACGCTTAAATAGAGAGTTGCTAAATATATTTATAAATAATTTCCTTAAAAACAAAACATTTTAAAATTATTTAAAAAAAAATTAAGATCATAATAAACGTTTGTAAAACATCATTGAAACTCGAGATAGGGGATTTTTTCAAGAACGCTAATGAAAACGTGCTTAATTCATGAATTAACTTTATTTCTTGAATTTTACGACCTGGAAGAGCTGCATGATGTTAACCGTAGAAAACGGATTTTGTTTTGATTGCGAGAAAATACAGAAAAAAATATATCAGAGACACCCTCTGGTTTTAGTTAGAAACAGAAAGTGTACATAATAAGAAAAAAGAAAGAAAGAAAGAAAGAAAGAAAGAAAGAAAGAGAAAGAGAGAGAAGGTAGAGGAGACAATAATGCTCTCATGTGTTCAACTTCTTCATTGAAATGGAAAACTTTATCAATTTTAATCTTTTACTTTATACCCTCTTACTTCTTTAAATAATAACTTACGCTTATACTTATGTTTGTTATTGTAATATTTTGTTAAAGTTGCTAAGCTCAGTGATTTAACGATACAACAGATGAATTTCTACAGGCATTTTGTAGTCATAAAATACGCAAGGATCTTATACAATCATTAAATTAAAATTTATCATTGATCATAAAATTCAAAAAGGAAAAGGATGCAATTTTCACAAGTACTGCTAGATTAGTTTATTTCTCTCAGTCAAGAAGCGCCTATGCATTGTTATGCTTGCCTATATGTTCTTGTAGAAAAGAATTTTTTCCTCTAATTTACGTGAATAAACATGTTTAATTAGAAACATTTATCAGTCTGTTACTATCCGTAGGAGTTGATCTGTGTTGCTATTTATATAAACGAGATAGTGTGCGCGTGTGGTTGGTCGCAAATGAAGACAACATCTTGCTTTTTTTGTTGTTTGTTTGTTGTTTTTTTTTCTCTCTCTTCTTTTCCTTCTTCTTTACAATGATCTTCTTTCAAGAAAGAAGATGGCGTCTCTATTTAATGCGTGTTTGCCGCCATGACAAACATGGCCGACAGCATTGCCCGTCGCGAACCCTGATTGAGCGCTTCAAAAGATGATAATTTTCGTTTATATGACAATTTTTCAGCGCATTTGCTTATTCATAAGACTATTGATCGTTTTAGAAGACGAACGAGTGTAAAAGCGAAGATGCTCCAGGGAGAGAAAGAAAAGGGGAAACATATGCATACATATAAATACACACACAGGCACACGCCCTAACACACATGTTTGTGTGAAAAGCGAAATCTATCTATCTATCTATCTATATATATCTATATATATATATATATATATATATATATATAGATAGATAGATAGATAGATAGATAGATAGATAAATAGATAGAATAAATAAATAAGAAAATATTAAACAATAATAAGTGGTAAGAAAAAGACTTAGATAAAGAATTAAAAAAATAAATGATTTGAAGTATGGAATGCATAAGATAAAATGTAAAACATGTAAAGAAACAAATGAATGAAACATAAAGCAAAGATATGATGCAGCTGGAATAAGGGTTGAAGCAACGAAGAAGATCGAAATCTGAAAGTGTCTAAAGCTCGCATTCTTGCGATTTGATGAGTGACAATTAGCTGGTAATGGTTTTGTCGAAGCGACAAGAACTGTTGAAATAATGCAAAGCAAAGCAATCGCCACCTGTTCAATCTTGACTTATACGCCTTGGAAATGGAAATACTACTCAGCCGGTGTCGGATGGAAGACTACGCTCATATCTCAACAGGCTTATCGGCATTGGTATCAATAACAAGGGACAGTTTAAAATGTATTGCATTATCTTTATTTTTATAAGTGTGTTTGCTGAAGCAAATTCGCTAATGTTATTTTCACTCGTTCCGCCATTTTGCGCACTTAACTCGAGCCAGGAGACTTTTATATTTCTTCTTTTTTGTGGTAAAATTTCATTGAACAAAAGATATATATTTTAAATACGTGATATTTTATCTATTATATTGTATCCTATGAGAGGTAGAATGTTGACGAAAAAATAAAACACTATTGAGAATCGAAAAAGTATTACATGTAATGGCGTTCAAATTTCTTAGTTGAAGCATTGCTGATTATTAATATTTCTTTCAAAACATTTCTGTAACATTTTACCTCATCTATCAAGTCGCCATTCAATGATTTGATTTTTTTTTTTGTTTTTTTTTTTGTTTGTTTTTACAGTTTTGTGGGTTATTTAAAGCCGAATGGATTTTTTTGTGGGTCAGGGGATTGTAAAAATAATTGTTTTTTGTTTGTTTTTTTTTTTTTTTTTTTTTTTGTTGTTTTTTTTTTTTGTATTTTTGCATTCCACTGTTGAACCCATAGCTGAGAGAAGAAGAGATGGATCCATAAGTTTCCTATGGGTATTTGCGTAAGTGAATATAACAAACTCGAGTGTAATTCGAACACTTCGAGATCTCTCCGATTTCTCACTGCTAGTCATTACACCACCCGCACATCTCGTGATTCCACGATCGCTAACTAATAATCGTCAATCGAAAATAGGGAATAATTTCCCAGGTATTTTCTTAATTTCCAATTCGCATTCTTTAAGATGAATAAATAGTAACCAAAAATCATCATTATTATTATTATTATTATTATGTAATATATTGGTTTTGTAGCGAAATAAATAAATCTTGATCCCCAGTAATAAAAAATATAATTAGTTATTCTCAAGAAAGTAATTTTGGTCTTAATTGCACAACGGATTGCAAAACAAAACCTACAGGCTCTGTCTTAGCAAAATGATGCATTTTATGCATTACAAAAAATGTGTATCAAATTATGTGCGAATTTACAGTTTACTTTTTACATTTTTCAATGAAATATTCTCACATTTCAATCACTTCTTACTAGCTTTACGCGATCTGTTATATATACTTTATTACAAAAATCTACGCAGATTAGAAGAAACGGCGTGTAATCAGAAAATAGAAAATATTCTGTCAAAATTTAAACTCGCATTCCACACAAGTACAGCCTTTTTTCAATGGACGTCGTTTAAATCATTTCTGCCACAGGAGATTTGATGGCCTAGAGACATACAAATCAGTCGTATTATTGCCCATTTCCTTGTTTCTGAATTCTTGTTTCCATCTTTATTTTCCTTCTTCGTAATGATAGGAACATCTTTTAATTATTTTTCAATAAGGGTCGAAGAGTTTATTGGCTTACATTGTTCCTGTAAAAATCAAGTATAACTGGATAGAATGAAGTTATTTAAAAAAATAAAATATGTCTATTATTCACTATTAAGACAGCTATGATTCATTGTCAGTGTAGATGAAAAAACTATCGTTGTCCGAATTTTTTAGCAGCTTTATTGTCAGTACTAATATTCGACGTGTTAATTCGGAAAAAAAAAGTATGCAAAGGAAAACGATTTAAAATTAAAACGAAAATCGTTTCTATTCTGACGATTGCCACACAGTAAATCTTCTTGTTTCGAAGACTTTCATTCAGTTTTTCATTTTTACACACATTCCTTAACACTGGTATTTAATTCGCCAAGATGATCAACGAATCGATTGACTATACAAGGTCAAAGATAAAAGGATAAACGTAAAAATCAAACCACTGAGAGCAATATTCGTCTCCATCGGCAGTCATCCCTCCCCCATTCTCTCTATTTCTACCCCACACACACACACACACACACACACACACACACACACACACACACACACATATATATATATATATATATATATATATATATATATATATATAGATAGATAGATAGATAGATAGATAGATAGATAGATAGATAGATGAACCTGTAGTTTAATAATGGAATAAACATTTTAGACATGTATTATTTATTTATTCGTAATCTCAATTATTGTCAATGCCCTGAATTCCGTAGTGAATATGAGCCACATAGAACAAATGTCATTCAGTGAAAATTACAGATCAGAATACACATACAACATAAATATACACAAATGCACACACGCTCAAATACATGCGTGTGTGTGTATAAGAACATAAATAAATACAAACGGAAAATACATGCACATATGCATACACAGATTTTTGACTATCTGTATTTACAAATTTGTATTATGTATTCAAATTAATATATATACGTATATAAATCTCTCTCTCTCTCTCTCTCTCTATATATATATATATATATATATATATATATATATATATATATATATGCATGTATAAAATGTATATCTATAAATAAAATAAAATCAACTCAGGTGCTTATTAGAAGGATAAAGTGATAATCTAAAAGTGAGTTATATTTTAATTTTGTTTCGTTATGTTTATTGCTATACAAAAAGTGTAGCCTCATTTATAAATTAATGTTTATAGTTTATTTAATTAAATTTATAGTTATCAATTAAGTTTCACTTGTATCAGGATGGTTACTGCAATTTTTTCTGACTCTTTTCAATCAAATTTTATTAGCTTATCAGTGTATTAGTGGGTGAAATTACTGTTGAACAGCATAAAATAACAACATATATATATATATATATATATATATATATATATGTCTGCTAGAATAAATTACAAACATTGTGTCTGCTAATTTTTAGCAAAATCCATTACCGAAATTTTTTTTATTGTGCTTTTAAATGAAAATGATTGACAATGCAATGTGCTGAGCGTTCATTAGAACGTGAAATAAGTATCCATTATGGAATTTTTTCCTGTATGTTATAATGATATGGTATAAAGTATAGCAATGCACAGCTTTGTATAAATACTTAGCAACATATAATTTTGTAGTTCTTGCACCCGTGAAGATGATCTTGGAAAAAGATCAAAAGTACTTGGGAAATGAAAAAAAAGAAATTTAAATAGTTATAGCACATTTCACTTTAAAATCAATACATGGAAAATTATTCGTGAGTATGAATGGATTTTGTCAAAAATTAGCATATATAATGTCTGTAATTTATTCAATCGGACATGCCAACAGGAGAATTGGCTGTATATACACACACGCGTGCGCACACACACACACACACACATATATATATATATATATATATATATATATATATATATATACACAGAGAAAGAGAGGGGCAGAAATATCTTCCATGTGATGGTAAGAGAGTAGCTACATTGAAGACACCACTGCCATGAGTGGCTGATCATTATGTAGGAGGTATTTCTGTCGCAAGCTCTCTTCTCGCTCACGCTATCACACTTTATATATATATATATATATATATATATATATATATATATATATATATATATATATATATATTTCCTTTCTCTCTCTGGAGTATTTTCGCTTTTACTTCTCATTCGTTTTATAAACTGATCAATATACTTATCAATAAGAAAATGCGCTGAAAAATCTTGCCCATATTATTATTATTATTATTATTATTATTATTATTATTATTATTATTATTATCTTTAACATTATTATTATTATTATTATTATTATTATTTGTGAACTACCATAACATCTTGGAAAAGTTAGTGGAATGGTTTGGTTTGAGTTTTGAATTAATCATTCTCATAGACTACCAAGCCTAAAGACCCAAGTCTACACTGTTGTTTAAACCATACTTGGGGGGAAAAGAAGACCTGAATTCATGACTTTTCCAAGCCCATTCATGCGAAAGTGAACGCAACAGACTAGGCCGAAATTTGAACTCAGCTCGCCTATTCATCTTATAACAGTTAGTGTACCTATATATCATATACGCGTATATATGGACATATACATGTACTCAGTCACACACTCATACGCACGCACATATACAGATACACACATATATATATATATATATATATATGTATCTATAAAAGAATGTGAGATGAATACAAACACATACGTGTATCTTTTTATCAATATGTTTTGCACAACTATTAACCAGATATTCACACCTACCGCATGTCGAATGATTTCTTCTTCATCAATCATTTCTATACTGGTATAACAATGCCAGCTTCTCATTCACTTTATTATTGAATGCATGCGCATCTGTAATGCCAACATCTACAGGCATAAAAACAGCCGTCAGCGCGGCGGGAAACACACGCGTGAGCTATCAGTAACGTTTATAAGTCTCAACCCAGACTTACCTGACACGAGGGCAATCCAGTATGTACAGCGGAGAAACTTTATGACAAAATATATATATATATATATATATATATATATATATATATATATATATATATATATATATATAGAGAGAGAGAGAGAGAGAGAGAGATAGATAGATAGATAGATAGATAGATATAGATACTGATTTTTTTACAACTACCAACCTGAATATTCAAGAAATCTTGTTAGAAAACATACTGCCGGAAGACCCATATTTTTCTAACGAGATTTCTCGAATATTCAGACCGGTAGATGTAAATAAATAAATAAATAAATAAATAAAAACAGATCATCTTCTCAAATATGAGTATCCATTTAAAAAATAGCGTTTATTGACATATATATATATATATATGTTTATGTGTGTATGTATGTATGTAAGCGGAAATACGAGAGTGCACGAACACACACGCACATAAACAAGATATATATATATATTTACATATTTAAATAGGCCTGAATATATATTCACACAAATGCACGATATTCATATGACATTATAAAATATGAATATAAGTTAAACTGAACATAAATAAAATGGTTCCATGTCACATAAAATCTCATATATATATATAGTCTTAAGATGTGCTATATTTATGGGATAAAGTGCTCAATATCAGAGATAGAGCGCGTGGAAATGAAACTATCACAGCAAAAGTGGATGCTATCTTAAAGTATCCTATTCCAACTAACAAAAAACAACTGAGATTTCTTGGTATGGCGGGATTCTACAGAAAATGAAATGGACATAGAAGTCAAATCTTAGTGGCGACAGTCTGTTACATACTAGAGGCAATCTTGGCCTGACGATTGCGTCTAGCATGAAACAGACTGTCGCCTGTAAGTGTTGACTTCTGTCTCATATATATATATATATATATATATATATATATATATATATATATATATATATATATGAACACGCAAATATTGTTGAGTGCGTACCGTTATATTATATACATTTTCTATCTGTCAATCTATCTCTATCTATATATATGACTAATACAAATCTGTAATTTTATATTACATTATATATATATATATATATATATATATATATATTCCCCAAACCCATAAGTTATATAAAACAAAAAGTCATATATCCCTTTTCTTTGAAACATACATATTTATCCTTATTTTCAAAAGAATGCAAACTCAAAATCAACACAACTGTATGTTTTTACCAATTTATTTTCTGACAAATATGCCCTGACCTGAATATATTAGACTTTCTTTCTTTTTTCCTATCTATTTGTTTACATACATACATACATACATAAATATATATATATATATATATATATATATATATATATATATATATATGAATGTATGTATATATATATATATACAGAGAGAGTGAGCAAGAATATCATGTTTTCTTATGTGAAGTTATTTCTAAATAGCCTTATTAAAATATTATCCTGCCGAGTTCGTGCTGATTAATCAAAAGCATTACAGAAACTGCGACACGCACAATTACAAACGTAACTATTTTTTCTCATACGTAGCAATATAAACAATTATCCATTAGTTCACTTATTGATTTCAGCCACATCCTCGACGTATTTCTCAATCTCCTTTTGCATTTGTTCTCCTATTAAACTTTTGCATTGTATGTAAACCGACGTCAAACGCGAGAAATTTCCAACTGTGACTACAATCAGATTGTTTGGATAAAACAAATCCCCATCCACAGATATTCCATTTGATCACTGAAGATGGCTGACAACTCTAAAGCTGAAATTCTCTTTTCGTTTGCATTTTTAAAATGAAACCTTTCCACTGTGATTATTTTCATTACACACCTTGCCACAGCAGCTTATTGTTGTTTTTTATCTTGGATGGATATAATCTTCCCCAATTAAACATAAATCGGAAATTGGGAGACATAAATGCTCCTTAAACCTTTCGATACATGGAAGTTTCGATAATTAAGAATACAAATCTCCATTTATCATTTTTTGTATAATTTTCTACGTCACTTCCTAGTTAGCATTTTTAGCCGTGTCCTTCAAAGTTTTAACGAAGTGTTCTTAATCGACATGACGTTTTTGTCCCCAATTTAGTGGTGCTTATTCCAATGATTGAATCGTTTATTGAATTTGGATGCTGTCACCATCAGTAACAATAAAATGTAACCTAAAAATAATATAATGATACTGCTGTGCTTTATGCCGAAGTGTTGACTAGAAAAAAAGATGCAAGTTTCTATTAATTTTACTTACTAAGTCAACGGCACAGATAAAGATGGCGTCGATTTTATATAATGTTAGCTAAGTATTGGCAACATTGCAGTTTGAAGAGTGACCGAGTTATATTTTGAATGCAACATAATTTCTAATCATGAAGATTCTCCAAACCAATTATTTTTTTAAATTTTCTTTGACGTCACCTGTCTCAGGTAGTGAAACGAAGCCGTAATTGTAGAATTGTTGTATGGAAGACTCTCTTGAAAAGACTAATCATCAATTTTTAGAAGACAGAATGTATGGTTGTCCGCAAGCGACAAAATCCAGTATGTGAACTACAAATTAGAGATGTCAAAATCATGCAAGTACTGAAGTTTAAATATCGGGAGAGTTTTTTTTTTTGAACAGATGATGGAAAACGTGACACCGAAATCCGAACGTGCACTGTAACAGCAAAAGATGCATACCAAAAACTAAGCAAATTATTAAAAAGCAGGAAAATTTCGGTTGAAGCAAGTAAAAGAGTGCTGAACTGCTATCTAATATCACTCCTTCTATATGGTAGTGAAATCTAGACATTCTCCTCACAGATGAAGAGAAAACTGGAAGCAATCGAAATGTGGTTCTACAGAAGGATATTGAGCATTCCAAGAACGGAGCTCGTAGCAAAGAGGAAGTCTTAAGGAGATTGGAAACAAAAGGGACACTTATACTTAGAATGAGAAAGAGACAGATGAAATTTCTGAGATGGATAATGAGAAAGGAAGACGTGTCAAACTTGACACTCACAGGGCTAATCGCAGAAAACAGGAACAAATAGAATCAGCAGTGCATCTACCTGACGAGATTATACGAATGTATAGCAGAACAAGAAGGAGGTATTGTTAAAAGACAGTCATAACTAAAGGCTGCATAGAATAGAAGGTTGTTAAGAGCCATGACTGCCCAATCCTGACGTAATCTGCAGTAGCTTGCGAGACCAGCTAGTTAACTACTGTACAAGTGAAACATATGTTTGTAAACATCAACATTGATATACACAAAATTATATATATGCACACACACGCACTTACACACATACACATAGATAGATAAATAGGATCCAATGTGATACAGTGTTCTACAAAACAGATCTACGTATTATCCCAATGGGTTATGTATTCACACTGATATTTGTAAATATCAAACGATACTCACGTTGTCCTTGTGGACTAGGCTGTCGTGTCCATGGTGTGTTTCCATAAGCAGGATCTGGAAAAAATATTCAAAGAATCAAAATTTGTTAAACATTTATACAATGCTGGGTATGCCTCATCTTTAAAAGGAAAAAATGGAGTATCTAGAGAGATTTAAAATAAACACATGAAATAAAAAGTACATAACGTAAAATGTTGCAATGGTTAACAAGCTCGTCTTGCAAGCAGTTATTATTGCAAGGAATCAAACGGGACTGTCTTCACTTCTGTCATTGGCGATGCTCATCTTCGTAAATATCTACCTATCTTATCGAAATAGCTCGTCAGTATCAGAGACTTGTTCTCTAAAGAAGTGATCTTGATCCTCACTGCGCTCACCATGTCTCATCAAAGCTGAATAATAATGGTAATGCTGTCGGTTGAAATTTATAAACTCTTGACCTTAAAACATATTTTAGGAAATAAGTCAAGTAGCTGTTATCGCTCTTTTCAGTATTAATGAGCGTTTCCTTCCGAACATTTTGTTTGAAGTAGTGCGGAATGTCGACATCTTGATTATGTCATTATTTTCTCTTCGTGTTACATATGCTGACCATTTTAGTTGTTACTGCTATTGAAAGTCCCCGAGTGATGTGGTTGCTCTTTTCTAGTACAGTACTTTGTGATTTTGTAATGACAATCCAAAATGTTGTGAAGAAGGATGAAATATACTTGCTCAAAGAGATTTTCAACCATGGACCCGAAAAAATGGTTGCATACAGCTAACAGTTTTTCTCTTTCTGAACGGGTTTGATACCAAAACAGATATCCATATGGAAGTCTCGAAGTAGACTATTTAATTTATTTATGATTTGAGTTTTCAGTTTGTTTTTAACTAGATAAAAATAAAAGCAAAAAAAAAAATATACGTATATCTTGCAACCCTAGGTCCTACATATATACCAAGTAAAAGCTCTGATCATTCCAGAGATGTCATTTCACCGTGGATGTGCTGGTTTATGATAGTACCAGGTTCAATCGTCACGTATGGTCTTCTGCCAAACTAAACTTTTTCTCTTTTTATATTTCATGTCCTTTCAGAAAGTCGGTGATTATGGTTCTTCGCAACTTTTGTAATTCTAAGTAAGTTTTATTTACTGTCCTTGATCAGCTATCTATTCACAGAAACTTGTTAAACAGATTACTGGCTGGTTTGCTCTGATTCTCATGCTCTCATTGTAGCCAATGAGTATTAATTTCGCCACACCTTCATTCCCCATTATATATCCTATAAATTCCAGCTTTCTTATATTGTAAGTATAAGTTTCCTTGCAGTTCCTATTTTCTTTAAAACTTCCACTCACATACCCATAATATTCTCAGCATTCGTCAGTAGAACAACATCTCTGTTGCTTCAAGACTCTTCTTCATCTGTGAGAAGATTGCCAAAAATTTACTTCAATATACGACAGTAGATAGTTTATCGTAATTCAGTATTCTTCTTAATTTCTAACGATGTTTGTATCTCTTAATAATTTGTTTAGTTTCTGGAAGCCAACTTTTAATTTTACTATACGTCATCGGATTTTTGTAACACACTTTTCATTGTTTGTTATTACACTATCCAATTAATTAAATTGTTTGCATCTGCTTGATTTTGACGTCCCGATTATGTAACACACACATTGATCATTCTCTTTTTCTGTCATCTATACATTATGTCTTTTTATAGTTAATAGTTATTGTTCATGCTTCCAGACGAAGCTAGCTTAATGAATAATAGATACATTGGATATCCCACCATAAAATAAGCATGTTCGCCTCGCATACAATTTCTGTTGTAATGAGTTCAATTCGCACTAAGTTCTATATTTTTCGTTTTTTCTTGCCATATCACGTTGAAATACTGGTTCTATTATAATCAACGAATTTAAGCAACGTCGAGCTTGGTCAGTACATAGATGGGTGACCGTTTGGGAATACCAGATGCTGTAAGCTTAGAAAATGTGCGAGTGGTGTGATGGATAACGGCTTAGAATTAGAAATTGGAGAGCCGAATTCCAATTCCAGTTGGGTTCGTTATATTCACTTACACGCAAATACTCTTAGGAAATGTATTAAATCCACTTCTTCTCTCCCCAGCTATGGGTTAATTAGTAGGACACGTATCAGTAAGTCATTATTTTCTTCAAAAAATTCTTACAATCTAAAAATATTTTCTGGCTTTAAATAACCTGTAAAAGATTAAGAAGCCGTAGAAAACAAAATCAATCAATCGCTTTTTGTTAATCACAAAAAAGTAAATAGCTAATGTATTCTTATTGAATCCATTGCCATCGTGGTCGTGGGCCAAGCTAAGATGATTTTTGTAAACATCAACTGTATATAACAGAGATGGTTAAGTTGTGTAATATAGTGTAACATATACAAGTACGGGTACGATTAAATTATTTCTTTTATTACCGCTGGCACCGTGTTTATTTGCTATGGTATGCTTATTAGTTTTCAAATAATTTTCCTCGCGGTACGATTATTTTACAGCAACCAAAAATTCCGTTTATTATTTTATGAGTTGGAAAGTTCCCATCGGTACGACTATCCCAGACTTCACTTGTATTTAGTACTAAAGAGTATATGATAGAAATTAAAGCTGTATTTGCTTAAAAATCAACTAAACATATTCTCTATCTGTAAGAATAAAGAAATTTTTAATAATATCGAGTTACATTTTCAACTACTTGTAGATTGGTTACTGCGTTAGTCTCACATAAATTTTTCCCTTAAAAGAGCAATTTTTTCAGTCATTCAGCATGAAGCTTATATCAATTCACACCTCAACAGATGCTCTACTAGTATGTCCTTATACCAGAGGATGTTTTTTTGTTGTTTTTTTTTTTTTGTTGTTGTTTGTATATTAGTGATTGTGTTAGTCTCGCATGAATTCACAGAAATTGCTCGTTGAAAACACAAATCGTCTTTGGAGTGATTCAGTGTGAAGGTGTGATCTACTGCTGTGGCATTATACCAGATGAAGCCAATTTTGAAAAATAAATAAAATATCCTTTGTAGATTAGCGATTACGTTACTATCACATGCTATAATTTTGTGGAGAGTTCAATTCCGAGGAGTCTCATTTAATTCGATTTGTGCCAGACTAAAAGAAATTTCATACACATATAAATCTGTAGTTGTTCTATTAATAAATTACGAAAAAAAAAAGTTTAAACTTTAATATTAGGAAATTGTTTTTGTTATCACACGAGGAGAATAAGAATAATTTTGGCTTCAAATCGAAACGTAACATCCTAAATGTAGACTAAACTGTGTCATTTTGTGTACCAAATACTAGTGCCGGTAAGATTAAACTATTATTCTTCAATATCCTTTCCCTGGCACGGAGCTTATTTGGTGCAATGCGTTTATTATTTTTCAAATAATTTTCTCCGCAGCACGATTGCTTTGTTCTAGGAATAAAAAGTTCACACTTATTTTAGAAATTTAAAAATTCCGACTGACACGATTTTTCCAGACGGTGTCTGTATTTGGGATAAAATAATTTCTTACTTTAAGACAAAACGAGTTAGAAAAATGCGAAGAAGGGATAAATGGCATGAAACGAGTAATTTACCAGGAGTGGGGGCAATGAAGACATTATTACACTAGAAAGGTTTAACTTCCAACTTTATTCAAACACAAACAAACGCACGCGTTTATATTTATATACATCGATCTCTACAGCAAAAATGTCTATCTATAACGTGAATGGTGAATAATCGATATCGCTCTAGACTCTTGTTATATCAAATATTAAGTAGGATGGTACCGAAATTATTGTTAAGTATGTGGTTGAGAAGAAGGCGATTTTATTTATTTTTTTTTTTTTTTAGTGAGGTAAGATTTATTTGGGGTGTTTGTCGAAATATTTATATATATGCACGGCTGCCTATTCGTTGCAGGAAGATGGCCAGCAAACAAGTCACAGTGGAGGCGATGATTTCCACTATCCTCTAAAAGCCTGCTGGTATACAGTGAAATTAATATCAATCAGCCTAGATCATTTATGAAAATAAAAATGCAGATTTATTTTGGGCTGTCGAAACATTTATTTGTAATCACCCGTTCATTTATTGAAAAAATCCTGTCACAGATATTGTAAGCAAAAAAAAACAAAAAAAAAAACAAAACAAAAAAAAAACAAAAAAAAACAGTTCAACGTCTTTATTTTACATCACTTGTCTATGAAATGAAATCCAAACACAACTGTAAATATGCTTTTCTTTAATTTCTATTCATATTCGTCTTCGCATTAAATCGTCAATAAAAAGGCAACAATTGATTGATTACTTTTTTTATAAAGGCCAATCTTGGCACAAGGCCTTTCTATTGAAGAACGGTTTTTCTCACTTTCTCTCTCTCTCTCTTTCTATCTCTCTCTCTATTTGTACGTGTGTTTTTTTCCTTTTATCTTTCTTTCAGATGCTATTTTTTTACATTTTTTTTTTTAAATCTAGTAAACGCTTAAAGCGAGGCTGTTGTCACGTGAAGTAAATACGCTTATATTGTGGAGTTGCAAAAAATGCCTAGACCCGGTCAACAACTGCTTAAGAAAAAAGAAGAAAAACTGTTGCTAGGTCATTTGGTTAGATTTCGGGAAATGAGTTAGGAAAAAAATTTTCATTACCCCAGTGAATAGATAAAATATTAGAGAAAGAGAGAGAGAGAGAGAGAGAGAAAGAGATAGATAGATAGATAGATAGATAGATAGATATTTGTGACAAGTATTTATATACAAGAGTAAAAATGTTATTGGTTTTTCAAAGTTTTAAGTTTCGGGTTACTCATGAATATGTATCAGGTTAACAGAAAAGTCAAACATGTTCATTGACATGAAAACCAATAATATATATATATTTATAAATTATTTATTATGATCTATGTTTCAATTTTAGATGATAAGTGATGGAATAACAGTGATATCAATGAATCATATATATATATATATATATATATATATATATATATTATAAATTAACTGATTTAAAACATGTTTTCTTCGCTACACAGTAATAACCATGTTTCAAAAACTGAAGCTAAAAACGTCAAATTTAATTAAATTAAAAGCATTAGTTCTGTTTCATCTTCAAGCGAATTTTGGAATAACTTATTTTTAAATTTACTGAGTTTTAAACGCACATATAAATTCATAATTTCCTGTTTCCAAGGATACAGAGGAATCCAATCATTTAGACAGGGGCGGTAGCGTGTTCATTTTTATTAACTCTTGTTGTATTGATTATGAGTTACGTTCAAAAAAGAGATTAAGTTTAGGGAGGGTAGGGGTGTATTTTTCAGCGAATTCTGACATCCGTTAAATGCATGTCGTCTGTTTTTTTTTTTAATTATTATTATTAACGACAAAATGTTTTTCCGTGCGTTTTTTTTTTTTTCGGCATTTGTTTCGTACTTGTATACTTAAAGATTTTTTTAAAAGGCATGTTTGGGTTAGAATACATTATATTTGATATATTTATTTTATTCTAAAACATTTTTACTCTTAATTACTAATAGACTATATTTCTTTTTAAATTACGTAAATGCAATAGAATTACTTAAATTATTTAAAATTATTTTTTCATATCAAATATAAGTATGTATATTACCAGCTTCCATTTTTTTTTAATATTATTTCAGGAAAATTCTTGAAAATGACGGCAAAGAAAAGCTATTTCAATTCTTTGATTCATTAAATTTTTATTTTTTATAAAATTAGTAATATATAGTTTCTCATGTATGCACAAAGGACATGGGTCATTTAATGACCTACATATTCTAGCTTTTCTTATTAATACATATTCTAGCTTTTCTTATTAATTTCCATTTTTATACTCTGTAAATTTACATTGAGCACTACTTTGTAAAAAAAAAAAAATATCAATTAGAACACCGGATAATATATCTTACTGTTCTTTTCTTTCTTTCTTTTCTTTCTTTCTTTATATATATATATATATATATATATATATATATATATATATATATATATATATAATGAATATACATATTACTTTACATTGATTGCACAACTCTGGTTTAATGCCACACACACACACACACACACACACACACACACACACACACACACACACACATATATATATATATATATATATATAGGTAGCAACATTTTATACATATTTCATTAATACCTACAGAAAGTCTATGTTTATTTATGCATTACTTCGTTTATACTTAGATGTTTCGTTGAAACTACATACAGGAATATATTTTTACTTTCTTAGCTAACTGTTATTACCTACAAGAAAGCATATGTTTGGGTCCAATGACTATAGGTCCTAATAATACTTGCCTACCGTAGCTCACTAGTTAACATGGCTGCTTTACAGAAACATGCACTGGTGTGGATTTCTCTAGAATAAACTAAGATTAAAGTTCTAACACCCAATATCCTGCAAATATGGTGGTGTGGCAAATCAAGTAATTTAGTATGCAGTGGTATAATGTACACGCACGCACACACTCTCGTACGTACACACACACATATATATACGTATATATAAGCGTGCATGTATATCTTTCTTGTAACAGGTCTGACCATAATTTCGACTTAAACTTCAATTTAAGAAAGAAAGTAATTTATTAAAACGGACATATATTGAAAGTACTTTAATTTCCGAATCTCCCAGGAGTATGCAACATTTTTCCTTTCCTATATCACATAGAGACACCGAACGCCAAAATAAGGAGTGAATATAAATCTTACTTATTATAAAACGCAGATTTTGTGTGTGTGTGTGTGTGTGTGTGTGTCTGTACGTTTATATATTGGATCGGATTTCCTACATTTTTCAACCGATTTCAACAAAACTTCACAGGACTACGTAAAATTACCTTGCGGTGGTTCTGACAGCGTCAAAAATTGGGAAAATACAATTGTTTTTGCACGAAATCAATTTGAAAACACGATCAAGAAGCATTAATGAAAGAGGGACAACTCATATCGAGTTATACTTATTAATATCGAGTTATCGAGTTATACTTATTATAAAACCCAAGTTGGTTGTGTGTGTGTGTGTGTGTGTGTGTGTGTGTGTGTGTGTGTGTGTGTGTGTGTGTGTGTGTGTGTTCGTTTATATATGGGATCGGATTTCCTACATTTTTCCTACATTTTTCAACCGATTTCAACAAAACTTCACTTTTTTTGGCAGGTAGTGTTTCTTATTGTCTTGCACACATTTTTCTTTATTTTTACATTCAGAATGCTTTGTTTGAGTTTGGGTTTGACCAATTCGTAAAAAAAAAAAAGCAAAACAAAAAAATAAAACTAATTAAGACATGCGTGTCCGTCAACCTTAAACAATAATCTTTGTCAATTTTATTTTTCAGTCTTTATGATGGTCGATACTTGATCTATCTCTTACTGTTATATCCCCGGGCAACGCCGGGCTCTACTGCTAGTTTAAAATAAAACATCCTTGTAATTTTAACGTTCTTCAATGTAAAAATATAACCTGCATTTTGTTGTTTCCTGAACTTATACGTATATGATTTCATCGATAAAAGTATTATTATTCTGAAGAAGTCCTTTCGAAGAACGAAACGCGTAACGTATGAAATGTTTACAACATTTTGTCCTTCAATTACCTACTATGAGTCTGACATGTAGATTTGTATATTTTAAATTCCATCTATGTCTATATATACATGTGTGTGTGTGTTTGCAGTAAGAATTAATTTTGCATGTTTGATTGTTTACACTGTAACATAAACAGCCATACATGCACACGCACACTCACACACATCTAGCTTTCCAACAGTATTTACGTAGACACAAAGACATTTTATATTATCCATAATAATACGCACAACATCTAACACAGTCAAATATATTCAGGAATGAACACATTTTGCATACACATATACACACACATGCAGAGATTCGTTTGTATTAAGCCATATTTACAAACACATACAAACAATATCACGCAGATTATTTTTTTTTTATTTCGTTCAAACATACAAAAGAAAAGAGGCGTACCATTTACTATTGAGGGTGCCGGTCTTGTAAATGATTTTAAACTTTCTGTTGTCGTGGAAGATGTCTTCATTGAAGGTGCGATCGCTGATGAGAAACAACGAAAAAAAAAATCAGGCCAATGATTGATGAAGGGAAATCAATGAACATGTAATTGTTTTCTTTTTTTTCTTTGATTCATCGAAAATTCTATCACCTTTCAGTGTTTGCATCAAACACTACAACTAATTTAGAAATGAATGAAAATAAAGCAAAACAAACATTTAAATGGAAACAAAAACGAAAATAAATGAAAAACAAATTGTTCTAAAAATTTACAAGATGAAATCTTATGCATATGCGTCATAAAAATAAAATCTCCTTGGAAAGAATCATATATATATATATATATATATATATATATATATATATATATATATATATATATATATATATATGGGGGTCCGTATGTCTGCGGATGTATTGTTTAAACTTTACTATATTTTAGAGGAAGAGTGTTCCATATCGGAAATAGGGTGATAATACATATAGACAGCGTGGACATAGGTATCAACACTGTTTGGTAACTGTTTCATGCCTGAAAGCGATCTTTTGAATAAATCGTATTCTGAAGGTCGGATTGATGCCTGTAGTTGGCACTCATCACGAAGTCTTTATTCCTAAGTTCACACCATATCTATCTATCTATCTATCTATCTATCTATCTATCTATCTATCTATCTATCTATCTATCTTCTACTCTTTTCTCCCTCTCTCAATATATATATATATATATATATATATATATATATATATATATATGTACTAAGCTCCTATGGAGGGTTCTTGATTTGGCCTTCATCACAAAAAAACAGGAAGGATTAAGTGCGGCAGGCAACGATAAACTATAGAAGAACTCACAATTTAAGTATTGCCTTAATATTTAAGCTTACATTTTAAAGTTCAACGACAATTCTTCTGCCGCCACTTAATTTAAAGACAATTTGATGTACCCTGGTCCTTGCTTTACGTACAAACATTTGCTTTTATTTCATGGGTGACTCTCGCTAGATTTCGTAATTAATTTCGAAAAATCGATGAAAATAATCGCAGTAATGAAAACTTGGGAATCGCAGTAATGAAAACTTGGGAATCTAAAATTTCTGGATTGCGTGTTCGGATCCGACCTAGAATGTTTTTAACTTGCTCACAGAGTTGCCTAATACCAAAATGGTATATGTTTGGCTACCCACTCTAGGTCTAAAATCGAAATGGTGTGACAAAGATATTCGCATTTTATATATATATATATATATATATATATATATATATATATATATATATATATGTGTGTGTGTGTGTGTGTGTGTGCATTGTTGTGTTCATATGTATGTTTAAACTTATATTAAATGTTTTTTCATGACTTCCTTCGCATGCACGATACAATATGCAAAACTTAAATATTAATTGAAGTCTTCATTCAAATTAGTTTTTAAAATATTTATTCAGTTCTTCACCTTTCAAACTGAAGATACCAGTTATTACAGTAAACCGTTTATCCACGGTTTCATTTCCGCAGAGAAGAGAATTCATACCTTTCTCAAGCACGTAAGTGAATGTAATGGGTTCGATTAGAATTCGAACTCGGCTCTCCGATTCCTCAGTCCGAGCCGCTATCCATTACTTCACCTTACCTTCACCTATAATGGGATTATCACAACTAATAATAACTGGATTTAAATGAAGCTAACTTTTTAAAATTATGATGCAGATAAAGAATTCTATAGAAAAGAATACAGAGAAGACGTTCAATTTGTGATACAGAACTCAAGTACAGAACTCTAATGTGTTAGATAAAGAAGATAAAAAGGAGAGAAAGGAGGGTGAAACATGAAGCGCAAGGAGTATAAGAAGAGCGGCAATAGAAGAGATCATAGTTACTCAAAGATGGGGAAAACAGCGAAAAAGAAAATAACAAAATAAAAAGAATGATTGTAGAAAAAGTAAAGAAAGCGAACATTATGGAAAACGGAAAGTTGAAGAGGTACAATTCTCGGAAAGCAAAAGAAAAAAAAAAAGATTGATATATTTATTTGTATTCAAACTTTTCCAGCCTCCAGCAACCGGTCGTTTTCAGTGAATATAAATTTGCATGAACTCTCCTCAATATGCCAGCACTCTCCTCAATATTGCTAATGCTTCCGATTTTATATTTTACTCGGATTTACAATTCTCTTAAATGTTTAGCAAGGCTCTTCAATGTGCACAATTATCTTCTTCATGTTACATTATTTTTAAATTATATCACAGCGTTAAGATAATGTCCAAGCTTTTCATTTCTTTCACTTTAATTTAGTACTCTGCTGGATGCAGTGGCTTCCACTGAGAAAATATTCCCTTTTTCAAAATGGCTATATTTCTATTTCCGAATATTAAAACGATGAATTTTATATTCAGGATTATTGTTATTTAGAATGTTCCCACCAATAGTGAACGGTTCCATAAATTGGGGAATAAGTGACAGCAAGTCTGTA
>CAHIKZ030000713.1:2290000-2297500 GCA_903632075.3 Acanthosepion pharaonis | reverse complement strand
AATACAATTCACCTAGTTGTTCCACTTTTCCTTCGAACTTCCTCGCTGTGTCCAGTAAGGAAATTGTCCAGCATTCACTGCCAGAGAAGGGATTAGCAATTTAGCACATTTTTTTTTTATTCTAACGTTATTTTCCTGTGTCTTACTACTTAGTTTCTAGAAGGCATTTTAAATCGTTGTAGATAAAACACACCTAAAAATGTTTTAAAAAAATGCCCGAAGAAATTTAATTTTGTCTGACGTATTTTTTTTTTATTTATTTCTCGAGATGCATGTTGCATCTTGTCATTAGAATCTATTTTGTACATTTTTGTATTTTCGCCTATCTTTAAATCTCTTTACTTACAGGTCTGAATTACTTCAAGAGAGAGGGGGGGAGTGGGAGTTATAATTCATCCATTTATTGATTTCCGTTGTAGAAACTATTAGAGGTTTACCTGTCGTAATTAAAAATATGAAGAGATCGAGCTGATGAAGAAATCCTGTTATTGACACCTGACATGCGCGTTCTTGTGTTTGTTTTCTGAGCACTGTTTTCGTATGATATTAAAATTACTCAATTCTTGCCCGTTCTCTTGTTCCTTTGCTGATACCATTAATACGAGACGTTTATATCCAACTCTGATTCTGTTTTAAAGAAATATTAAGAGGAAGGGAAGAAAAGCGATTTTCAGACTCCATACAATACTTATTCATTTTTTTTTTTTAGAAAAGCCCGAAGAATGTATCAGCCTAAACGTTGTGATAAAAACAAAGATAGCGATAAAATATATGGAACAATGCAAATACTTTACCTCAGAAGTAACATAAACAAAATCGAAATGAAATTGTTTTAACGCCTGCAGAACTCGAATAAAAAAAATACAATTTAAACGAACTGAGATAAATGATTGTTATTAAATGATCGAAATTAAGCAGTCTTTTTCTTAGTCATTAATCGATTATGGAGAAATTCAGAAATTCAGAAATTCAGAATTTTCAAGCATAAATCGTCGACAAACCTTTCTTATACTGCTTTCGGAGATGTTGATATCTGCTCTGCGCAATCTAGTACGACACAAAATTAAATAAATAGATACAAAATACTATACTACGCCAGAGGAAACCTTGTTGTAATAGCAGACTGGTAAATTTATAAAGAGAGTCTTCTAGTTACAACACATACGAGTTAACGACGCTCCACAACTTACGACTGTTGGGAAATAACTAAATATATGTGTAATAAGAATATTGTATTGGTGGAATAATTGCACCATAATGAAAGCTCTGTAACTTAGTAATTATATTAAAAAAGTCGTGGATATATCACTGCTTATTTCTTGCTATGGATGTTTTTTTTCTTTATGCAATATTATGCTATTTTTACATCTATTATCATAATTACAATAGATTAAAGTGTCACACGGCATTTTTTTATTAATTTTTTATCATTATTTTTAATGTTTTAAAACCAACAGAAACAAGGAAATGGATATTCTAAGACAGTGATTTTAAATGACATTAAAACTAGCGTTGGCCGTTGATGGCCGACAGCTTTTCCCGCTTTAATATGTATGAATTGATATTTCTAAGGAAAGATAGTGGAGAAGTTCTGAGTAACCCTTCTCTTAGAGAAACTGCTACGCCATGATAAAGATAGCAGTCTACTCTGCTATCTATAGCTTTTGCATAATGCGAACGATCAGAAATTGAACTGGAATCTGACATTCAAATGTCAGCATCGATAAGCTTTATGATATGTGAAGTTGTATACGTAATCATGTCAGGTGGTATACGTTATTGTATGTGAGTTTTTATCATATATAAAATTGTATACGTTATCATATATGAGGTAGTATCATATGTGAGGTTGTATAATATGCAGGGCTGTATATGTTATCATATGTGAGGTTGTATCATATGTGAGGTTGCATATGTTATAACATGTAAGGCTGTATCATATGTGATGTTGTATACGTTATCATATATGAAGTTGTATCCTATGTGAGGTTGTATCATATATGAGGTTGTATCATATATGAGGTTGCATTATATGTGAGGTTGTATCATATGTGAGGCTGTATCATATGTGAGGTTGTAGTGAGGTTGTATATGTTATCATATGTGGGGATGTATCATATGTGAGACTCATTATCTTGAGTTAGATTATATCATATATGGGTTTGTATCATATGTGCGGCTGAATACGTTATCATGAGTTAGGTCGTATCATATGTGACGTTGAATATGTTATACAAAATTTCTTCAAAGTTGTATATTTTGAAGGACTGTAACAGCTACTGACTTGAAAAAATACTCTCAGATCTACTCTTAAATAAAAGCTAAGTTTATGCATAATATTTTTCAAACTTGAAAAAAGTTATTTTTCTCTAATATGTGGTATGTTTATACAGAATGAGTATTATGAAGAAGGTCGTTCAGGTCGTCATTCAACTTAATTCACTCTTGAAAATATATTTACTGTAAAGAAAAAGGTTCTTGAAAAGCATTACCTTTCAATGCAACAACTGCCTGAAGAATTATTCTTTAACTGAAAAAAAAAACTTCTGTAAAACTGCTTCTATTAGCGTGTATCAGAAGTGTTTTCGTTTTTTATAGACCATTTCTCCAGACTTATTTAATATACCCATCCATAACAACACTCTTATTTATTATTATTATTATTATTATTATTATTATTATTATTATTATTATTATTATTATTATTCAGCTGTAATTTTAAAACATGTTATAATGGTTGATACAAGCATTGAGATTTTGGCAATTTTAGGATATTATTTTAAATCGGATTTCGAAGACGCCGTAGAATTCGACATTTAACAAGAGATGAAACTGTACCTAATCATACTACTGAAAACTGTTCATTTTATTTTATTTATTTACTTATTTTGGTAAGATCACCTAATACAAGGCTGAATAAAAACTAAAAAGAGAGGGGGGTTACTGAATAAGGTGTATGAAATAAATGTAAGTGTAGAAAGTAGGAAGTGAGGATCATGTTGATATGGATGATAGCTAATGATTGACCTTTGGTGTGAAGAGGTTAAGATTGTAGCGTTCGGTGAAGCACCTACCAACGTGGGGGGGTCTGTTCCAAAAACAGCGGTTCTTCTGACCTTTTACCATCATTTTATCTCCTTATTCTGCTATTCATTGACTTAAACACGTTCAGTAAGTTACTGTTTCTCTGTTACTGGCATTTTTCGCAATCACTCTGCGCCATATTTCTGTGTTCCATTTCCTGCCACACTACCAAAGTAAATCATTTCTGTGCCTTCTTCATTTTGACGCCCCCCACCCACCCAATATGTAGCTCACACCTTGAACTGCCGCTTTTGCAGACAACCACAAATTCTGTCTTTCTACAGTTACTGTTACTTAAGAGAAAAAGGTCTTTCAAGATGATTATTTTTAAGAGAATTCTAAATCTACAGCTTTATTAGCCAGGTTGAACTTGTCAAATAGATTTTATTGAGTAGTATTCAATATTATATGAATCTGGACGTATCTTTGTAAAGAAATATTTAGCAAGCTAGTCATGCAAACTATTAATGCTGCAATGAATTCGATGTTCCTCTGGTGGCCAGCACTTGTTGCATTGTGTTCTATTAAGCTAGCATTCGTAATTATTCCTGTAGAGCAGTGGTTAGCAAGCTGGTCGCATGTTCTCTTACCACTATCCATGACACCATTATTATTATTTGTCACATCATTTTCAGTTTTATTCAGCCGTAAATTTGCTAAAAAAAAATGTACCAGAGATGAATGCTCATTGGATCAGATCTAGCACCTCCTCGTCCCTTCGTGGAACCTCTTGCTGATTCATCATGTTTTCAGGGAGTCGTATTCACGATGCTTGGTCAATTGCGGGTGAAACTCCATAATTTGGAGGTTTTGAATTCAGAGTTGTTCTTCTCTTTTAGACCCAAGGTTGTAGAAACCAGTCTGTCTTTCTTCTATTTACCAACAGCTTTTGGAGAAAAGATGGGTTCATACCTTTTCTAAGGGGCATTTATATGCAAATGAATTCAACGAATTTGACTGGAATTCGAACTCCGCTTCCTCGATCAGAACCGCTATTCATTACTCCACTGCACCTCCGTAATTTTGTTATAGATGCTAAATGGACGCATGCAGATATCTTAACTCGTAATGCTGGATAAGTGTTCTAAGCTAAACTACATAACTAAATAAATGCAATTCGCCATGGAATATCATTTTACTCACTCGAAAGTCAATGCCACTGTTAGGTTAGCATAAACAAATATATGACAATGTGTTAACGAAAAGCAAATATGCATATAAGTTAAAAATGCTCGGCTCGAAATTTCTATTGACATGACATTTGACTTCTTTACAGCCATTATATTAAATGTCTTACGCTGGCCTCCTTGAAAAACAGCGTTTTATATATTTTATTTTATTTATCTCTTTGATTTATTTGTTTTATAAATTTCCGTTTTAATTTCAAAACAGTTCCATGTCCTGTAGCAACGTCAAAACAAACAAAACCGGTCAGTACCAAATACGACGAGAAAATACGCAGTGAAATAATAACGGCATGAAATTGATAAAATAAAAGCGGCTGAGAGAGCTTAATAGACATTATTAATATCAGCTGTTTACGTAGAATCAATTACTTGCTATTTTCAACCGTAGTCTATCACTGGTCGATGATGGGAGAAAAAAGAATGACTTTTGGGTTAAACGATTCTGAGGTAAATATTTTACTATATGATTGTCTGCTTAAGGCAAAATTGACATATATATCTTCAATAGCACGCACGTACGCACATACACACACACACATGCACATATACATATGTAAAGATGTAAAGTATGTCTGTAAAAGGACAATATGAATAAAGAAAAAGTTATAAAGTTATTTTTTGTCTTTATTCATATATATATATATATATATATATGTATGTATATATATATATATATATATACATACATATATATATATATATATGTGTGTGTGTGTGTGTAATATGTATGTATTAAATCTACCTACAAATGAATATCTGCATACAAATGCTTCTGTATGGATGTCGTACGCATTTCAGTATTGATTTAATCACACTCACACACATACATACATACATACATACATACATACACACACACACATATATATATATATATATATATATATATATATATATATATATATATATATATATATATATATATATATGCATGTATTATGAAATGGATTTTTCGACTATTATTTTAATATATTTCCTGTTTATACATTATTTTTATAGATATAATTTGAGTAAATGCTATTTTTTTTTTTATTAAACAGTATTAATTACATTTGCCGGTCTGATTGTTCGAGTAATTTCGTAGAAAATATGTGCTTCTTCGATAGGAAACGAACCTGTAATCCCAATGCATTAATTAATTTATTTAGTAATATATATATATATATATATATATATATATATATATATATATATATATATATATATATATATATATATATATATTTTGCTCTGTCTTGGACATAGATCTCTACGTGAATTTTATCGGAATGAGAGAGAATATGTTGGCATATGCGAATGTAAATTGATGTATCTCGATTGTAAGCCTTGGAAGCCATGCTGCGTCACTGAAAGCAATCAATCTACTCGCGTCAGCCAATCAGTGACTTGAGCCGTGAGTCTGATCGACATCAACTAAATCCCTAAGACTCATATAAAATGTGACGAGAGACGTCAGCGTTCTAGTCATGTCGGACTAAATCTAAATGGTTCAATCCCGCGAATGAGGCGCTCGACTCAAATAGCCTGGAAAGGTCTTTCGGATGGTCACAGCCTTTCGTCTACAATGGAAGCCGATGGGAAATTAGAGCTGATCACCGTCGTGTCTGCTTGCCCTTCTTTTCTCCCTGAAGTGTGGAGATGAGCTTGAAAGGCGTTGAATTCAGCAAGGCGTCCGCGAGTTCATCTGTTGGATGGAACGGCTCAAAAGAAAAATAAATTAGTGTTTATAGCATCGCCCAACATTTTCATCAGCGCTCGACGGTACAATAGGATTATTTGATGTAAAGGACGTTGTAAGTAAAGGATTGAATGGCGGTCGAATAAAATGACATCGATACAGAGTGAAAGAGAAGAAAAGGCGAGGGCAGATAAAAAGGTTATCAGCTTTGTTTCTTTGAGAATGGAGCAAAATTTTGGAATGGAGATTATATTTTCATTTCCACACACACACATATATATATTAAAGATATTTTTATGTTTAACGTTCTTTTTTATAGATACAAGTATTTAAGTAAATGCTCTGTTTATAATAAACGGTATTAAATAACATTTACCGGCCTGAATATCCGAGAAATTTTCATGGAAAAAACTATGGCAACATGCGAAAGTGTTTGTAGGACTTATTTCCTCCTTTAAGACCTCCTCAGACTAAATTAGCGTTTTCGGCGGTGCGACTACACACACGTACGATGGAAGAGGGACCCTGAAAACTTTAAATTTAAATTTTCTTTTATGCATATGTGTAGCCATATTTTCCCTAAAATTGTTCCTTTTATATAAAAATTTATATATAGTTTTCCCATATATATATATATATATATATAGTCAAGCCTAGAGAGCCAGACAAGCCTACCAAGGTTTTTACCTAAGCGGATCGTCAGGGAAAGCTGTAATACAGTAATAAACTGTATACTTATAGGCCATAAACAAAAGACCAAGACCACGTGACCAAACATAAAAAACAACAACTACAACAAGTGGGAAGGGAGGGGGTGATTTTGAGACAAACACGGGCAAAAACGATTAAACAATTATATAATCAGGGGAGCCGGGGCCTAATCCAGTAAACAAGATCTTCTATTTCTGCATTTGTTTAGAATCTCTGGTTTTGAATTTAATAAATCTTTAGGTTCCTTATATAAAGCTACGGCTATTTTTTCCTCTATATATAGCTTACAGAATTTTTGACCTGCTTTATATTTAGAACATCTTTTTAATATTTCCCATTTGGTCTTGATCTTTTGCTTATCGCCTATAAGTATACAGTTTTCATTACCTATTTAGCTAGTTTTCCCTGACAATTCGCTTAGGTGAAACCTTGGTAGGTTTGTCTGGCTCTCTAGGTTTGACTCGGTCTGATCTACTCATTGTATTGAGCACTTTTTTAGTCGATTACTCGTATCGGTCTTTTATTTTTCTTTGGGTTTTGGACCTGTATGCTGTACGATTATTTTTGTCTAACGTACATGTTCCTTGCTCTTTCTTTTTTTAAAACCTTTTTTTCCTTCGAAATTGATTTGATCATTAGCAAATCAAGAACCCGAAGGTTTTCGAGACGAGTGTAGTTACCTATATATATATATATATATATATATATATATATATATATATATATATATATATATATATATACCGGCTGTAACTAAAAAATAAATTGAATTTTGTTTTTCCATGTTTTCAGTTAAAACATTTAGCCATCTTTACACTATGTGTCGTAAGAATCACGGAA
>CAHIKZ030000713.1:2265000-2280000 GCA_903632075.3 Acanthosepion pharaonis | reverse complement strand
GCAAGTTTCTAGGATTCACTCTTTAAAATCGAGAAGGCATATTAGAATGAATATCAGAAAACTTTATTTCCTTTTTATTAAAAAAAAAACGTTGTAAATTTTAACACACCTTACAGAATTGTTGCATTTGCTAATACTGTTAACGGGAAATAAATTATTTTTCCAACCCAAATTTATTTTAAGAGACATGTTAACAAGTACAATGAGAGTTTAAAATGTTTTCCATATTCTTGCAATCCATGTTATTTCTTACTAATCTATCTATCTATCTATCTATCTATATATATATATATATATATATATATATATATATATATATATATATATATATATATATATATGAGAAGTAGTATGGATAACATGGATATATATATGTGCATATATACACACACACACATATATATATATATATATATATATATATATATATATATATATATATATATATGTGTGTGTGTGTACGTGTATGTATTTTAGAACACTCTTACTAACATAGTCTTTCCCTGTCTCTCACACACACACACACATATATATATATATATATATATATATATATATAAACTACCACATAAATTATTTGAATCAAACTTAGTGTAAAGATAACGAAAAATGAGAAAAACGGTTGTCAATTGCTGAAACCCCCTGACGAGTGGATTGAACAATTTCAAAAAAGGTTCGTCTACGAAACTACAATGTTGAGGTGCTGAATATAACATGAATCATCTAAGTGACAAATTTTATTTTTATTATTCTTATCTATCTATCTATCTATCTATCTATCTATCTATCTATCTATATATATATATATATATATATATATATATATATATAACAGTGTCAAGTGGTACTCTTATTACTCTACGCTCATATTCTTTTGTCTCGAATTAACGGATAAGGTAAGATAGCTTTCCAAACCTTTGTCCAACGGGTGGATTTCTTTTTTTTTTAAAGAAAATGTTTATAAACTTATAATTTTGTTTATTAGAGAAACAATAATACATTTATATGTATATATATGTATATGTACACATGTTTAGATTTTAGTTCTGCCGATCAAGTGAAATAGAAGTGAATATTTAGACTTAGTTTCGAATCTAATTACAACACTTGATATAAACTTGGTTAAACGAATTATAGAAACTGCTTGGTACGTTTCTTTGTGATTCTATTGGCTGAAAAATGTCAGTAAAACGTTTTGGTAGACCAAAATGTAGATAAACATTCCAAAAACAAAACAAAACTTTTTCAGAGAAGCATAACATTTGTTAGACCAATAAAAGCTGATATTATTACATTGTATTTAAAAGAAAAAGAAATAATTCATAACAAAAAATAGGGTTAACAAAAATATATATTACCGCAAACTGGTAATCCTTAAATATAATGATAATTAAAAACAGTTAAAAGCATGAGTACAGCAGTGAAATAATTATACAATACCAAACTAAAAAAAAACTAAATACATTAACAGCTTATTTCTTTTAAGCCCACCTGTCAATCCTTCTGCTTGCAAAGAGATTGTTGATAAGAATGAGGACAACCTAAACTGATAAAAAAATTTAGGTGTTTTTAATCTTTATTATATTTCGATGTTATATATATTTTGGGTTACGCTACTTTTTTCTTATGAAGTGCATTTTAATATGACTGGTTTTATTTCTTTAAGAAATTAAAAATATCATGATGACTTTCACTTAAACTCATTTGCTTCAACACGCCTGTATCTTTGCCTTCCTCTTCGTTTTACCCCTCTCTCTCTCCTTTTTATTCCCCTCGTCTGTTTTCTTTATTTCTTTCTCCTTTTTCTTTCTTTCTTTCTATCTTTCTTTCTTTCTTTTTTTCTTTCTTCTCTTCAGTGTCGTTTACTGTTATTGTAAGTCTTCTGTGCGCATACATTTGATTTCGTATCTGATAATCATGTAACAAGCGTCTACTGTTCTGTAGTAAGGTAATTTCGTATTGACTATACTTTCTACATATTTATTAATCCTAAATAATAATAATAATAATAATAATAATAATCAGAAGATATTCGGTATACACCACGTGTATTTTTATATTTCGTGTCTGGAACCTATTGCTTTAGTGACAACAGGTAGCAGTGTTTTGACGGAGTGTTCGAGCATATTCACGGAGTTGCGAAGTGGAAAGTCTGATTTCATGCAGAGAACAATAATAATAACTGGAGAATATATTTAGATAGTTAAGTTTTTAATAGTAAAGACTTGAAATATCACGTTTAAATAAGTCGTAATTTGCGATAATAATAATAATAATAATAATAATAATAATAATAATAATAATAATAATAATCAAGTGCAGCGGTAGAAAATAACAGTTACAAGATTTTATGTCATCTCTCGGTCCAGACAGATTAGGTCACTGCAACACTTTATTGCGATTGATAAGGAAAATTGCATTTGTCAAATTATTGATTTTAATGTTCTATTCGATACAAGAATGAACATCGAAGAAACTGCAAAGATTGAAAATATCAAAATATGTCTAGGGAGTTAAATAATCGATTAGAATCGTAGAAAACTGGCATTCTTTATTCTCCGAAGATACTCCCAAAAGTTCTTGAGTTGTGGGGAATATTGTTGACGCCATACCTCAAGAACACCAATACATAATAATAATTCCAAAGTATTTTTCAAAATGACTAAAAGTGTTTGGCATAATCGAAAGCATTTATTGCAACAGCAGTTTTAAGAAAACCAGCAAGAATTGAAAGACCGTGTTGGAATATTGATGAGATTTATTGAGATTTGATCTACACTTAAGGCACGAGATACTGTAGGTGTTAATAAAAATAATGAGGAGATTAGTACAATAACTAATACTTATTTTTATTTAATATTATGACCCGTCAGAATGTAAGCGATCATGACTCTCCACAGATTCCTTTTCTTTATTCACTGTGAACTGCCATGCATTCTTGGGAGACATAGCGGTGTGATTTTCACAATTTAAAATTCAGTGTTTTGTTTTTTCTTCACTTATTCTGGTTGCTATTCAAGGCTATAGAGGCCATTCTACCCTGCTATTGATCTGTAGCTGGAGGAAGAAGAGACTGAGGTATGACCTTCGCAAGGGTAATAGTGTGAAAGTGAGCGCAATAGACTAGCCCAAAATTTTAACAGGGCTCATCAATTTGCAATTTTCGTACAGATATCAGTTACATTATCCGCACGTCCCCAAAGTAGTAGGAATTACTGATACTACTAATAATTATAATGATTGTAATATCAAGAGGACTGTAATAAAATAAAATTATCTGCACACACACATACACACACAAACACACATATATATATATATTTACACACGTATATATATACATATATATATATTATTTACATTCATATATATATATATATATATATATATATATATATATATATATATACATACATATTTGCATACGCTCTATCTCTGATATTGAGCAATTTATCCCATAAATATAGCACACCTTAAGACTATATTTCTTCATATATATATATATATATATATATATATATATATATATATATATATTGTTTATGTCTGGGTAGCATCTCTGTTTTATGCAAGTTTCGTTAAAAACGACTGACGAGGTGCTGTGGTTATGATTTTATATAACATATTATATATCCAAGTGTTTTAGTCATTATTAAGGCTGAGTTGTATTTTACTTTCAATTGAATATGTGGATAGTTTTATGTATGTATCACGCTAGATCCAAATTACAGAGACCCAATATTATTTATGAATTCCCATGTTCCTATGTTCCTGACCAATCCAAATTCGTAAATAATTATATTGATATACTACAACATGCTTAACAAGAAGCTGACGTTACACCTCTTTGACCATACTTTAATTAGGCTTCATTTAAATACAAATGTAGATCTACCAAACTTTATCCGTAACGTAATCATTGATAATGAAAATATGATAGTCTCATTCGCACGTAAAAATGGAAGCATTATTACTTAAAAAAAAAAAAAAGAAGAAAAAGCCAACACTCAATAACACCAACTATGAATATGGCTTCAATGTGCTGGCCGTGTTTGGAAAATAAAAATTCGTTAACTCTATATGCATACATAAAACAATCCATATATTCAGTTAAAAGTAAAATAAAATTCATCCTTGATAATGACTAAAAGTATAGCCAAAAGCACTTGAATATATAAAACATTCGGGCAGTTTTTATATCATTTATGTCCTGAAAAGAAAAAATAATAACACAAAAAATTACATGAAACTCAACCGCAGCACCGTTTAAGTCGTTTTTAACGAAACTTGCATATACATACATACATACATACATACATATATATATATATATATATATATATATATATATTAAAATATATCAAGTAATCGGTAAATTATGAAAGAACAACCCTACCAATAGCAAGATGACAAAGAAGAAAACATGCAAAAAGAAAAATAAGCAAAGACAGACCCCCACCTAAATAAAAACCTATAAAGTTCAATGCGTCTAAAAATCAAACTAAGACAGAGCCCTAACAATATGAAAAACCAGTTCTTTTTGTTTGTGCCTATAATATATATATATATATATATATATATATATATATATATATATATATATATATATATTAAAAGAAAAACAGACCACTTTAAGGTAGCATTATAATAATTTATTTCGCCAGAGCCCTTTAAAGGGCGCCAGATAGTTTTAAAAAAATAAATAGAGCGTTTACTATTATACGTTTATCCGCTAAAAAATAACGTTTTTAAACTATTTATTTCGCGAAAACTTATTAGAAAAATATATATGCATGTGTGTGCGTGCGTGTTTATGTGCGCATGCGCGTGTTTATGACCTGCATAAGCTCTTAGGATTATTCGTTTCAGGTATGTATATGGCTAATCCCATTGCAAGAATGAATGAAACCACTAAGGGAAAAATAGATTAGGCAAAGAAAAGAAAATGTTTAAAAGTTGACAAAATATTTAACATTTTATTATATATATATATATATATATATATATATATATATATATATATAAAGAGAGGGAGAGATAGAGCGAAAGAGAGAGAGTGAAATGAGTGAAAGGAAGAGAGAAAAGTTGTGAACAAGTGAGGGATCTGTCATTAGATAAAAATGTTTCACTTTTCTTTTTCTATTCTTTTCTAGTTTCACCGAGCCTATTATTCGTCGCCCTTTTGCAAGTCAGCCTCATCAGTCAATCCTATATTTGGGGCAATGACGTCATATGGTACAAAGTTCCATACCGAACCCTCTGCTCCCTGGAAGTTTCTTAGGGCGGACTGCGCCTGCAGAAGCATCTAAGTGCTTCCGTCAGAACTCTGTAACACTGTTTTCAGACATTTTTTTTCTTCTTTTTTTAAAAAATAACAACTCCACAATTTAATATTCTTTTTTTCCTCATTTGTTTTTTTATTTTTTTTCCGTTTTTAGTTATTTTTCTTGTCTTTTTTTCTTTCTCTTTCTCTCGCTCTCTCTAACTTTATTCCACTATATTTTTCATTCTTTCTTTCCCTTCCCCCACTGTCCCCAATTTCTTACCCTTTCTCTCAAGAGGTCTTATGTCTGTTTCAGTTTTTTCTAAATTTTATATCATACACAGGCAAAAACAAATAAAATAAAATTACAAGAAAACCCTAAACATGTGTTCAATTTATCCAAGATTAACCATACAGGAAATATAGTTAGATTACAGAAAATGATCTCGTATACAAATCAATATGTACACAGGATAAAAGATAAAGAGTCAACAATTCACAGACCCCATATTAATGCTCTCTATTGCCTCCTTGAGTATTAACACAGAGGCCTGTACACTGTCTTATGAGTACAGCAATAGGAATAGGTAGACCAACTATATACGAGTCAAGCATCGTCCCAACATGTTCCCAAAATGTTCAATGGGGAAAGGTCCGGCAATCATGTCAACCAGAATATTTATCTAACATCTTGCGGCGTATCTAGATCAACACGGGCTTCCTGTGAACGGAAAATAGGCCGCTGGGCCAGCACATTGTCTCTGTTTCAAGAATGGTAGCAAAACACGACGAACACCATTTATGGAACTCTTCAAAATTCCCTCGACAAACACGAAATTTTACCCACAGCTGGAGATACGGATTCATACTTTACCAATATTTATGCGTAAAAATTAATGCAGCTGTTTCGTCCGGAATAGAACTCACTTTGTCTTTCCCACTACTGTATGAGTTCCTTCGATCGCAAAATCGAGTAGGAATAGTGAGTTCTGCAGAAATATCGTGATTTTGTGCAGAATTGATAAGTACTGTAAGCATACATACATCACGAAACAGCTAATGTAACTTGTTGGGTTCTTACTAAAACAATGATATCCCATTTTTTTTTAAATTTCATATTCTTGGTTGTCTTTAAGTCGGGGAGTTATAAATGTGAAAGCATTATGGCTTTGAAGTTCAAATTAAAACAAATAAAAAAGCAGAGTACGAACACTAACAACAACGAACAATATCAACAACGCCAATAAGATTGAGCCTTTCGCATGACCTGTAAGATCGTCGGGATGCTTTGTCAAGTTATCCCCCCCCCACTTCCCGAGGGAACAGAATCAATTTAGTTTTATCCATCCACATAAAACGTAGCACTTTCTGTTGGGTTACATAGTGCTAGTAGAAAGTAATGGTCTATTGTCATACCGCTAAGATAAGACATCTTTACAAGGCATAAGAACACCAACTGTCTTGACGTTTACCCAGAGCTGAAAGCGATTAAGACTCCTACCGTTTCCAACGGTATTTTGCAAAGTGAAATTAAACTGTTGCAGACGTAATTTGAACTCTGTTAATCGATTCCATTTCCATGTCTTTAACTGGTAGACAACACTAACTTTGTTATACTATTGTTCACTCAATGCAAGGTCCAAGAGCCACTCAAGGTAAAACTTTACTGAATGAGGTTGTTGTAGGTCCGTAAAAGGAAGAAGTAAGAAATGCATATTATTGGGATATGTAGGATAGATAACGGTTGACCCTAAACTTTAAGATGATAAGATTTTGGTAATCTGAGAAGCATCCTCGTTTGAGATATTCTCTGAGTAGAATTTCCTTCTTACAAATGGAATAAAAATGGAATGGAGATGAGTCGAGAATTTGTGCGTGATATGGCGGCTCTTAGCTGTGAAGGTTTGAAGTGATGAAACTAAAGAGAGTAGTTCGTCTAAATATTTGCCATGGAAATAGCGAGGAAGTTGCGAGAGGCTAGCTGCGTTTGGTCTCTGAAAAAGGAGTTGGAAGGTGAGAAGTAATTCATCACTCACAGGGCCGTGTAGACGCTTTTGAACTCTGTCACGTCTGGACCGTAATAAGATTAACAACGATATTAATTGCAAACCAAGAAATGAAAATATTTATAGCAGGTGAATACAGTCTTTCCATAATGAAATCGAAGGCGAATTATGTGATAACTCAATATCAGTCAAAACAGTGACCATGATCAGTAAAGAATTCAGGGAGTTGTGGATCATAGCTCTGAGAAAGAAACGAGATGAATCAAATCCTACTATTTTTAAAATCTGAGAGAATAATCAAATCTATATTAGACGTCCGAAGAAACTTTGTTGCCATTACATCTACAATAAATAAACAGCAGAAACTTTAGCGAGAATACTTATAACTTATATAATAACATTATTCTGCCAGTAAGATATTTATTCACTAGTGAAAACTCATAATCTCTTTTTTTTTCTTTCCAATGCATTTCTGCGATAAATTTATTTGCTATAGTCACCTATAGTAAAAACATTAGTAACGCATTTTAAAAACATGTATTCTATTAGTCTTAATCTGTCAGTAGCGCATGCAGTCATTCCTCACATCTGATAATCTATTTCTTCGTTATTTACAATCCATCCAGTTAAGAATTACATTCAACCTCTTTTTACCAGAAAAAAAATCACTTTTTTGTGTAACACATGACGACAACTTTGCATACGATAAAATCAGAATGCAATAAGAAGAAAAAGTTAAAGTTTTAACACAACATACCCGGGTTCTAATCCAGTTGATCATACAATGCATACGTACTTATCATTTTACTAATATTTAATTTTTAGTTTAGTTTAGTCTAGTTTACCGCAGATTTACGTCGACTGTAAACCGACGATAGTTAGTAGGCAAGCCGGCATCAGAGGATAAACGCTCTGTGAATTCTCGAATCTTTTTAATCTAAACCACAAACCCTCGCCTCGTTTTTTGTCTAATCTTGAGTTAAGCCTGGTTTAACTAGCTAACCGGTAAGCTACGAGAACTTGACTTTGAAGTGCATCAAATCTGAACATTAGACTGACGGTAGATTAAGTAAGATTTGACAAAAAATAAAATATAAAATAAGAAATATATTAATAAAAATAATTCAAAATTAAATAATTAAGTTGAAATTAAATACTAAATAATATTAATGGTTGACGATTTTTCATTTGATAAAATGTATTTCTGTCTGAATTTTTTGGATGGTAGGTTATTCATTAAATACATTCAAACTAGTGTCGTCATTTTTAATGTTATCATCACAACATTACGGTTGTTATGCTCTCCGGCTTTCTTTAAAGAATGTGTCACTCCGGGTAACCTTCAGGGTGTTTCCCACTGGACCCTTTATTTAAGCAAGGGTTATTTAGACAGTTAGAAATTCCCAGAAGGCTACGCGTATCGACAGACAGACGAAGCAGGTCAGAAAGAAAAACGACCGAAATAATGTGATGATATCAACGACGTAGAGGACATTAATCTGAATGTAAATATTGATAAGGTGAAGTAAAACCTATATATGGTCATTTTATTTTATTTTATTTCCCACTCCAATGCTCTATGTCACGATATATGCAATGATTAGGGTGAATGAAAGCTTTGATCAATATCTGTAATTACTTCTGATCGTAATCTCTCAGGATACATAAGAAACAGATAATGAAATAATAATGATTAATATACCTAACGCATTAATACATTTAACATTTTAAAAATTCAAAGTATCGTCAAAGATCGCATTAATTGACTTTACGCTAATTCTGAAAAAGAGATTTCAGTGCTAGAAATAAAGCGTGAAAAATAGCAGAGGTAAGATGTTAAAATGAATCTTTGTGGTAGTTTTTGAGATCGTAACGTTGGAAATATAGATTCATAAAAGAATGGATATATTCTGTAAATAAAGTTATTTTTAAAAGTATTTTTAAGTCTAATTGTAAGAACGCTTGATTCCATTGTTGAAATTGAATTAAAAAGAATAAAAACTTTTAATTCCAACGGATAATTTGTTGTTAAAACAGATACATTTCGAAAAGCTTCTTTTTTTGTTTTGTTAATTTGAATTTATAACATATAAAATTTAGCTTAGTCACTGTTTCATTTATTTCCCAAGAATGATCAAGGATTCCAAAATATCTTTTAACAATAAATTATCCGTTGGAATTACAAGTTTTTTTTTATTCGTCTTAAGTCTATTTTGTTTTTTAATCGCTTGATAAATAAAATGCGGTCAACGAAGTATTATGACTTGCAATGTAAGTCTATAGTTTACGCTGGATAAAGGATCAGATATAAAAACGAAAGCGCCACCTGCAGAGAAAAAGCTGCATGAGAACATATTCGATTCTTTTCTTTTTCAGCTTTTTCCTCCTTGGTGTTTGGTACTTCCAATTTGTTTCAATCATCCACAATCCTAGACTTTCATCGTTGAGAAAGAAAATAAAGAACACGACAGTAATAATAATAATAATAATAATAATAATAATAATAATAATAATAATAATAAAGAGTACAGAAGACTACATGACAAAATAACCCCCAGAATAGATACAGAACTATGCAGGAAGACTTGCCCTGAGTTCGTAGCATTTCATTGGTGATTGTGAGCATTCACCACCGTCAGTAGTTGAGAATGAGCAAGTGCAGTTCAAGTGGATAAGGACCATCTTTACTGACAAGTACTGATAGTACCCTAATATCAAAAGCAGCCATAAATGGGTCCAGAGGGACGTTGCAGCACCTTCTGATAAGAACATCGTGAAGGTGGTGTAGACGAAAATATAGGTACACCAATACCTGTCAGGGCAAACCAACGAAATGTACCTGACAGTTTTCCTTTTTGTCGTTGGGCGCACTCGGGACTGTTCGCAAATATCTTTCTGGCTCGCAAGGTACCTTGGAGATACTTGACATCGTTGGAAGTGCGCAGGTGGCAACTCTACTTGAAACAGCTCATGTGCTGGAAAAGTTATATGCCTCTAAGCTGCTGATAGAAGCTAAGATATGCTTTTCGTCACTCGGTTTAAATATCTAAGTGTCGGAGAGGATGTAATAATAACAATAATAATAATAATAATGATACGAATAATAATTGTGAAGAAAGCTGACTAAAAAGAAATATAAAAAAATGACACGACAAACTAGGCACAAATATACACTAAAATTCTGAAAACGATTTGCGTTCGTCCATATAAATAATACACGTGCGAGTAACGTAATGATTATTGATGCCGAGTTCAAATTATGAATGAGGCTGCTTCACTCACTTTGCATTAATACCTGTTGAAAAGGCATGAATCCGTCTTTCCCTAGCACATCAAGTCTAACAGAAGAAAAGAATCTGAATTCACAACCAACCTGAAAAAAAGCTTCGTTATTACGGTTGCAGTACAAATGGTGCCTCTACCGGACTAGGATTATGATTGTAATGTGAACAAATGGCATCAGTACAAAACATAAGCTCTCATAGAAAGTAAAAAGAATAGCAAATTCTAGGGGAAATTTAGAAAATAATTAGGACCTTTCTCGAGAGCTAAGAAATGTGTGAAGGATGAAGATTATGATCATGCCATTATAATTAGTGTCCTTGAAACAGTGAAAATAAATGCATAAATATCGATGGGCAATGAATGAAAAATTCAAGAAACACCTTGTTGAGAGGACGGCGTTGCTTGAGACTATCAAGATACTGAGAAAGGTGCTGAATATTTCAGCAGAATTACCGTCACTCAGTCTCCAGTGAAAAACCATTAAACAAAGTAAATACACGGAATATAAGAACTAGGATAGTACCCGTCAGAAATACCGTAATTATTTACGTATGTATCAGAACTGTCTAGGATCAGAAAAGTTCTGTCCTGTATCCGGATTCCCTGCAGCTCTACCTAAGATCGGTGTAGTATCTGTGCATTCTGTGAACAACGTTACACACACACACACACACACACACACACACACACACACACACACAGTACAGATATTAGATGCTTCTCTGTTAATTTCTACATAACATAATTTGAAATAGTAAGAGAAAGAAAGAGGCGGAAATAAACTGTGAAGGAGAACATGTAAGGAATAAGTGAGAAAGCTAAAGAAAATGAAAAGAAAAGCAGATCAAGGGAGAGGGAAGGAGACTAAAGGAAGACATGGACACATACGTTGGCTGTCTTGAGGCTTAATACTCATTTATCCCTTTCATCTTATGAAAGTGGGTGAAGCATAATTTCCTTTTTTTCTTTTCCTTTGGAGCATCACACACACATTATGTAGAAAGATAAGTAGGTACTATTACTATGGTAACAGCAAAAACAACAGCAACAAACAACAACAACAACAACAATAATAATAATAATAATTTGCAAAATTCATAATGAATATTTGACAAATAAAGAAATATTTGAAAAAGAAGCAAAAAACGGAGGAAAATACAACGCCATGGTAAATCCACATTTTTGTTGGTTATCTAACAACGTATAAACTTTTGTTGGGTTATATAATTTCCAATACATACATATGTGGGGGTATGGGAGCGTAGAAATCATCATTGCATAATGACTATTTTCATGTCACAATCGATCTTCAGATCACGAGTCACTGAGTTTAAACAAAATACTGAAACTCATTTTCCTGTTCAATCATCAGAGCTAATGTTTACAACGCCACCTATAAATACGTGATGATTAAAAAAGACTAAATAAAATCTTCTTCATTTTCTTTTATGTGCCGTGACCCTTCAGGACATAGGTGATCATGGCCCTCCACATCCCCCCCTCTCCCTTGTAGTTCTTAATAGGTTTTGTCTTTTTGTTATTTTTCCCAAACCCTTTTCTACTATCCATTAACTCAAACTCGTCAAGTACGTTACGCGCTGTTTTCTTCTGTACCGCTTTCCCTCAGTCTGTCCTGTGAGGACCAGTTTTTCCAAGCTCTACTTCCTCATTACGTGCCTCAGAAATGTTAACTGTCTCTTCCTGTAGAACAACTTTTCTGTTGCTTCAAGGCTCTTCTTCATCTTTGAAGAGATTGTCTTTCATTCTCTGCCATACAGACAGATATCACGTAACAGTTCTATACTCTTTCTGTGTTTCGAACGAAAATTTCTCTTGATGCTCTGCTTAGATTTTGGAATACGTCTTTGGCCATCCCAATACGTCTTCGGATCTCAGTGTCGTACTTTTCCACCTCCCAGATATTTAAATTTTAGTACCTGTTTAATTTTAATAGTTCCATTTTATAATTTGCCTTTTGGGCTCATCCTTTTGCTGATAGCTATGCATTATGTCTTCTTGTAGTTTATACCTAGTCCTTTCTTCTCGCTTTCTTTCACTATCTTCGGTAGGAGCGTTTGTAGTTTCTTTATTGCGTCTGCTATCAACAAAGTGTAATCTGCATATCTTATGTTGTTTAAATTGTGGCCACCAGTAATTAATCCTGGTAGGACTTCTAATTCTATCAGAATTGCCTGGCTGTATAGGTTGAATAAATCCGGCGAGAAAACACATCCTTGTCTTACGACCCTTTCTATAATTGTATATCTGATGAATTCATTTCTGTCCGTATGCAAGCGATTTGTTGCCAGTATAGGTTCTTGATTATTTTTCTTGATAATATCCTTCGCGAATGTGTCAAGGTTGTTGTCAGATCTTTGTGGCGTTCTTTATTTAACACCTTTGCGCAATCTTTCAAACACAAGTACACGTTCTTCTGCATTTGTATTGCTCTTCCGGATAACATTATGAGCATAAACATCACGTCCCTTGTTCCAGTGTCTTTAACGAACCCGCACTGTTCTTGTCCTATCTTCGGTCTGATTCTGCTACCCGCTCTATTCATCAGAATTAAGATGATGAGTTTTGTTATGTGGCTCATTAGGCTGATTAGTCCGATGGAGTTCACATTCAGTTGCACCCGGTTTCTTAGGCAGTGCTGTAAAAATAGATCTGCTTACGTCTTCCTGTATGTCACCACTGTTGTAGATTTCATTTATTATTTCTGTGATCTATGTCAAAATCGTCTAATATTGCCAGCATCTCTATTACAATTCCGTCTAGCACTGACTCTTTGTTTCTGTTCAATTTGATCAGTACAGCTGTGTATTGCCGGTTGTTCTCTTTCATCCTGGAAGATTTCTCCAATATATTCGTTCCACCTGTGAAGTAATTTTTCTTTCTCTAATATCAGCGTTCTGTCATTGGATTTTATGCGGACTGTTGATGAGCATGCCTTTTGTCCTCTTAGTTCTCTTATTTTAATGCACATCTCCTTTATCCGTGATACTCATTCTTTCTATTTCTGAACGTTTTTCGTTGAGCCATTCATCTTTAACCTGTCTGTAATTGTTTATTATTTCTTTGTATAGTTTTCTACATTCCGTTCCTTGACTTGGCACTGTTTTCTGTCTCTTTTTCATCATGTCGAAACTCTCATTTGTCACATAGCCAAAATCTAGTAAACTTTATTTCAAATATCCTAACTTAGAACCACAGAAAGACATATTTACAATTGAAATTAACAATTTAATGGATATAACTAAATTGAAACAAAACTATTACCAACGGCTTGGTATTTATTTTCTAGTCTCAATAGAATCCAAAATGTCTACGCGTCCTTGTGGCTGACAAATTATATTCCACCCTACAATCCCTTCATTACAGGCAAAACTTCGCGAACCTCTTGCAGCTCTATAGCTATTTCCATTGAAAGTGTTCAGACGAACTACACTCCTTCTAACCTTCAGGACCAAAACCTGCTATCTAGATGCTGTAAGCTTGGATGTACGAATGGTGTAATGGATAATAACTTGGAATTGTTAATCGCAGAGTCGAATTCCAATTCTAGTTGTGTTTGTTATATTCACTTAAGCGCAAATACCATTGGGAAAGTTATGAATCCAAAACTTCTCCCAACTATGGGTTAATTAGTATCCTTGATGAGATGTAGGTACCACTCAAGCAACCTCTTCTTACGATCCGCTGCTCTGTAGAACCGAGTCCCAAAACGTTGTTTCTTCGATAATTACAATCTTAAACTGTTCAAGTCTAGGGTTAACCGTTGTCTCCCCGCCAGATATCTACATAAATTATACCTCTTTCTCTGTAGCCATCTGCCTGGCGTGACTCCCGTGAGTTGTAAAGGATGCACATCATTGTAAAAAAGAAAAGTAGTGGAAAGGGTTGTAAAAACTGCCACGTTTCATTTTTACAAAATGAAATAGCCTAAATGAATTCTAAAAGATTTATCTTCCAGCTAACAACTACAGGAATTCGATCTGATGATATTTAAACAAATTAACTTCAATAACCAATCCATATTTATTGGTGTGATTTTACACCAAGTGACACAAAAAATTAATACGCTTACTTTCATTCTGATTAGTTTATGACCTCACATATGGAAACAGATGATGATTTACTGGATTTTTAAAATATTTTTTTAAAAAATTCTGTTTCGCCTTGAAACACTTGAATCGAATTAGCTTTTTATATGTTTTCAATTGCAAGGTCACGGTATCCCGAAAAGTTACGCCCCGACCACCAATAACCTCCTCCATTCTGCATCGCATCTCCGCAACAACGTTCCCACACACGCCCCATTTCTTTTGGCAAGGTCAGGTTGTTTACTGAGCATTGTCTTCTTTTCTCGGAGTGTTTACAATCGGTAATACTTGTTCGACGATGCGAGCACTCACCAGGTGAATAACATCTGCTCTCTGACTC
>CAHIKZ030000713.1:2260000-2262500 GCA_903632075.3 Acanthosepion pharaonis | reverse complement strand
GAAATCTAAAAAAAATTATCTTCAATATAATGTCAATTTTTTTAACTACTAGAATTCATCCAATATAAAGCAGGTAAGCCATTCAAAGAAAAGGGTTAAATAATGATAAAATATATTAAAATAAGACTGTGTAAAATAATATAAACGTGCTGATTAAAAATCATGAGATCATCCTCATCCTCATCAGTTCCATGACCGGATGTAGTCGTAAGGTCGTTGAGCAGCTGAGCGTCTGACCAACTCTCTCCACATATCTCCGTTGGTATTCATTCATGCGTAACATGTTTTGAGCAAAATAGAACCAGCGGAGCCTATTCCGTTTCAGCAGACAGTTAAATGCGCTGATTAAAAATTAGAAACATAGCTAAATCTTTCTCGTCACGAAATGTAATCGACACAAATTCTTAAAATAAATTCGGAGGCACGGAAATTACATGCTGTGATAAAATACCAAAGTTACTGCATCAACATTTGCATAATATTATCGAATTCTTCGGATAATACTTCTTCCCGGTCTTCTGCATCAGAATAGAGTTTTATCCCTTGTTTCCTGTTTAGAACTGGGTTTCCGGTTCCTTCTAAAGTCTTTTCCTTCCATCTACCCAAACCACATATCCCCTAGCATCTTAGTGGTTTTATCACCTTGCTAGGGGTGAATTGATTAAAAAATGTCTTTGAAATTCACTTATCTTTCCTATATTTTGTGAGTGAATACTTTAGATTTTTTTGCGGACGTACGATAAATGTCCCCTTATTTTATAAATATCAATGAAAATATAGCGCGCTTTGGAGTTTCTTTAATGCCATGTGTAATCTGGGAATAAAGTGCGACACGTAACAGAAATTATTTAGTAAATTTCAAAATGTGCATTATCTGTTCGAAAAGAGGAAAGTGTCCAGAACTAGAAAATTAATAAATTTGAAAAATGTTCTGAAGCGCTGAAAACAAGGGAATTTGCAGAAAATTTTCTGGGCAATCAGTTTATCGGTTTTATTGCTCCACTAGAAAAGAAAAACTCTTGGTGGAAGGGCGAAGAAATCTACCAGCACACCAATCCCTATTTTAACTCAAGATAATTACCAAGAAACTGAGTTGATAAGTCCTTTTGCATTCGATAGATTCTCCAGACCTCTTTTCTGATCATTATCATTTGTTTCCCTGCACAGAATATATGTCTGCTCAGCCGTGCCATCTTGTTCAAAAATGCTTTATCGATTGCGTCGAACTTGAAACGGAATTGTTTTATGGGAGAATAAAAAAGATTATCTAAATTATGTCGTAATAACATTGGGTATGCAGAAACCGTCAGCCAAGTGAATGTCAAAAATGTTTGAATATAGACGAGAAATGATACCGTGTAGATATCTCAGAGTTGATTGTTCAGCGATCTAGTGATAATTCTTTGGAACAATTTGTCATTGCTGATGGAATATTGATACCCCTTTACCTCCCGGGCAACGCAGAACAGTCTATAAGGTGGCGATACACAGTTTTTTTCTTCTACGGCCGATGAAATTCAAGACATAGACATTAGTAAAAATGTGTTTGGGGGACAAGGAAGGTACTTTAATAACTGTGTATTTTTCAGCATAACCAAATAGTTTATGCAGAATTCTACTTTAACTTGCTGCACTGATTAAAGAGGATATTGAAAGAAAAATAGCGATGTAATTTACGGAAAGATGTTCTCTTTTAAGACAACGCACCTGCTTACGAAACATTTCTGTATATACATTTCAAACTCGCACATGTGTTGAAAGCAATTTCTTATATTGTTTGGTTTCAATGTTTGTCAGTCCATTTGGTGACAGCCCAAACAGTCTGAAGAATCTTTCTAGACAGGATAGAAAATGATGGAACCGTCTAAATTCTTGCATTAATATCTTTTGGGTGAAAATATCAGATTAGCGGCTACAGTTAGTTAAAACTCATAGAATAAGTAGAATGGCATGAAAACAGATACAGTCTAAGATAGATAGATAGATAGATAGATAGATAGATAGATAGATAGATAGATAGATAGATAGATAATGTACACTGAGTTAACGAAACATTAATTAGACTGCTGGGATTTTTGTAAGAGCATATACCTGCTTCTGTTTAAGTATTTTCCAATTTATCTCTATCTATCTATCTATCTATCTATCTATCTATCTATCTATCTATCTATCTATCTATCTCCCCCTCTCTCTCTCTGTCTCTCTCTCTCTATATATATATATATATATATATATATGTATATCTTTTTCTGATATATATATATATATGTATATATATATATATATATATATATATATATATATATATATATATATATATATATATAAACTATTCTGATCTTACAGTCACCCAGTCACCTAATCTGTTACATTTCCCTCTATATTTACATGTATCTGTAGAATGTTATGTTTATCTAAACATCCATGGATGCGACTCTAATCTATCTATCTATCTATCTATCTATCTATCTATCTATCTATCTATTTTTTCATTTACACC
>CAHIKZ030000713.1:2247500-2252500 GCA_903632075.3 Acanthosepion pharaonis | reverse complement strand
GTATGTGTTTGTCTCCGTGACATCATATAAACTATTATCGACATGCTTAATTTAACTTTATAAGAATTTCGTTGTGCAAATAACTATTTACCCAGGATGCAAATGTAAAAGTAAGGCTTGCTTATGTCTGAACTTGTTGCATATTTTCAACCCTTGAAAAAAAAGTCTGTTATGGAGCCCATGTAAAAAAAATGCCATGATTCTTTTTTACCATGCACTCTTGAAACAGTATTGCTTACGACTCAAGTGTATGCTTAATTTGTTGTATATTTATAAATGTTTGTAAATATTTGTCGGTATGTGTGTCGTTGATGGACCAGACGCACAAAAAGACGCATATGTTAGCAAAAGTTTCTGTATTTATCGAGGAAGGGTTGTCAATATTAGAGTTAAAGCGTTTATAGTTATAAAACGTGTAGGATTCAGCCCAGTATGGTGAACGTCATTTTAAGGCTACAATGCAATCTTCATTCGATACAAACACACGCACACATGTATACGTACTTATGTAGGTATATATGAGTAGAAGTATTTGCCTCTGTGTTTGTTTCATATACATTTCGTTGATTTTACCACCTGTCAACCGTTTTCGAGTTATAAAATGTCGAATTTTGAATGTGCGCCCAGTGAAGGTCGAACTCATTATTCATTGAAGTTGGTGGTTGAATATAATATCAATCAGCTAAATGACAATATTATATTTATATTTGTAATAATCCAATATATATGGGATAGCGATATATACATTTTTATATATCAAGAATAATTTTGGAGGAAAGATGTATGATAAAGTGGAAAAGTTTCGTGTAACTCGACGTCCTAAAGGACGAAACGTATCATACAAAAACTTTTCCACTTTGTCATACATCTTTCCTCCAAAATTATATATATATATATATATATATATATATATATATATATATATATATATATATGTATATGTATATGTATATATATAAATATATATATATATATATATATATATATATATATATATATATATATATATATATCTATCACTATGTGTGTGTCTATATATCTATTTATCTATCTATCTGTCTATCTTAAATAGATAGATAGATAGATAGATAGATAGATAGATATGAGTGTTTCTTACCAAGGTATCGCTGGTCTATACTGATTAAGATTATTTCAGGCACGAAGTTAATGAGATATAATTTAATTTATTTTATTAGTTCCTATAAAATCAGATCGATCTTGGGCGATCGATCCGATTTTATATGTCTTAACATTTATATACATGCATACATACATATATATATATATATATATATATATATATATATATATATATATATATATATATAAATGTAATTCATTTATACATACGTGCATATATGTATGTCTGTGTATGTGTAACGATTCAGAACTCTTCATTTTAAAAAGTGTATTTTTTTTTAACCGACTTTTATTTACTCATGCTAAAAATTAATCGGATTTATCTGCAGCAAATTCAAGTATAATCGTATCTTTTCGAGGAAATTTATGTTGCCTCTAATATTTTTAGCCTGCAGAGAAATGTTTCTTTCATCTTTCTTTTAATGATGCATATTGGTAGAAATATTGATTGTTATTAATTATTGAAATATTTATTGAATAAATAAAAACATTAAAATTTAATAATTTACTCGACAATCCCTCATAACAGAAAGTAAGAAACAGTGAATATTCATGCAAATTGCCCGAATATGTTTCTTGATTATTTTTCATTTCCAAACATCATTTTATGATACTTTTACGTGATTTGCAATCAATAATGTTTACCTTTTTAATCTCGTCTTTCGTTGATTAAAGTTCGATCAGCATGTTTTGTGTTAGTCTAATGTCAGCTTAGTTAAAAATGAATTTTAAAAACCTACTTTATGTGTAAACTGTTGCATATTTCCATTCACCGCTGATGTTAAAACCCTAGACAAAAGTAGGATTTTAAAATGAGCAGATTTAACCAAAATCAATATTGGGGTAAAACAATATTCCTACACATTTCTACTCCCATTTTATTCTGTACGTAACAAAAAAAAAAAAAAATGATACCATTTTTATAACGAAGTAGGGGTTTCCCTTCCTATGATGTAATCATTAACGTTACTAAAGTTATCAATATTATATAATAATTATTTTAATTGTATTATTATCAGTACCATTAATAATAATCATTATTGTTGTTGATATATTTACTTACTTAACATATAACATATATTCAAACGTTGGGTTTAGACCAGCGAATAACTGAAGATTTGATTTCATAGTACATTTATAATAATGTTATTTATTAAATTTATATTAATTTGGCAGAAGGCCAATAATTTTCGAGTACCTATAAAGGTCGAACACGTTACTCATTAGTAATGTTCAACTGTTATTCTATGCCAATGCGTCCGTTTATTGCAATGCTTCACTGGCTAGAAATCTTCAAAACAATCAAGGTATGTTAAATAATATCAACTCCATGTCCGTCAGAAAGGCGAGAAGACAACACTCACCGAAAAACATTTAACTAATAAACCCTTTGAAAATATTGTAAAATAAATTTGGCCTGCAAATTCTTTCTTGCGGCCTCCTTATTAAAGGCCGCCAAAATACAAGAAAATTTGTCAAAGAGCCTGATCAAAATTATTATAATATTACTGATGTATTTCTACATTATTATTCGTAAGAAGTTTCAGATACCATAGTCTGTTTTTTATATATATATTGTGTTATTGATTTTCAAAAATGCATTCACTGTAAAATACCAACTAAACATAAACTCAAATCAGTTGAAATATTGTCAGCTGTCAGAAAGATTCAGATAAACATTTTAGATTTATTGTTTATTTTTGTCGCTGAGATTTATTTAAATTTATATTTTTAAATATGTAAGGTTTTCTTACCTTTTTCTCTCAGGTCTTTTGTCCAAATATCTATTTGATATTGAAAACAATGAAAGTATGTAAGTATAATGTATATGAGAATTTGAATTAAATTACATCGGAAACGAATACTCACACAACAGACACATACAATGACGAATATATCAGAAAAATTCAATAGCATATATATATATATATATATATATATATATATATATATATATATATATATATATGTATGTATGTATTTATGCATACAAACCTCTCATCTACGGACCGCCCCCCCCGTCAACGGACTTCGATTGCGACGAATAAAAACTCCAGGCAAAATTTTTAAAAAATCTACAGAAAAAAAAACAAAAAACTTCCAAATCATCAGTGATGTATTTCAAAGTATGCGGGCTTAGCGGAACGAGTCGTATTAGTTCTAAAAGTAGCCGCTTGGCGGCGGTGGCGGTCCTTTCAATTGTAAACAAAGACAGGTGTACAGTATATAAAGTACGATACATTAGCGCGTGCGTGAGTAAGTAACTCTGAGAAATCTATTATTTTTGTTATTTTTATTCATACATCTATATTAAGTATATATTTATTTATGCCATATATACCTATTTATAGTATTTACATTATGATCGTAACTACTGGAAGTTACTATAGTGGTTTTATAACTAAAATATAATCCCTTCCCATCTACAGACAATCAGCTTTAACAGACCACCCATGCCCCTATTAGTCCGCTGATGAGAGGTTTGTCTGTATATATAAATGTGTGTGTGTGTGTGCATTGAATTGGTGTTTAATATTAATATATACAGCATTTCATTTTAGTACATTTATACATTATGAAAAATATGCAGAGTTTTAAATGGACACATGGCGGACTGGTAAAAGTTTGTAAGCCATTTGTGGATTAAAGTAACTTGTTTGTCAATAAGTGAATACTGCTTACTCGTACATGCATGCAAATATAAATTTCTACAAGCATATATATACATATCTATCGCATATTTAGGCAACAATTATTCATTTAAATAGGTTTAATTAAATTCAACTGACTAGGTCAGTCTATTTCATTTTAGTGCATTTTTCCAGTTTTTGAATAACATGCGTATTGGGATCGAATTTCTCGAGAAATTATCTGTAGTTCATCTCGTCCTGGGTATGACGATAAACTACGTCCAAACAACAAGGGCTCTGATCTGGAGATTTTGAGGAGCGTGGAACCATCTGTTCATTGCTAGTGTTCCCAGGTCTACTCTGATCCGTGGTGGTAGCACCTGTTAGGGTCCCAGCTATGGGTAAATAGCAAACCTCCAAATACCAGAAATAATTTGTAAAATAATTAGTACCAGCAATAAATATTTGAAGAAAAATTATTAACAGCTATACATTTTTGAAAAGAAATAATTACCAGTAATAAAAATTATGTCAGCATTAAATAATCCATTGAGGTTGATATGCCTTAAACAAAACAAACAAAGCGAAGTTCATATCTGTTCTGTTTATTTGTTCAAATAATTTCGACCGTATCGGTCATAATCAAAAACCGTATGCCTTCAGTCGGGTAGGGAAGATTCTGTTGGCTGCATCCAGCTATTAAATAGCTGAAAGTTTGGAATGAAAATGACGTTAGGCATAGCAGATAATGGCAGTCAGACCGCACCAAAAGCAGTTATTATTAAATTTTTTTCTTTCTTTTTTAATAAAATGTACTTGAAAAAAACAAAACAAAAAACAGAACAAATATGAACTTAAATGCACAGACCTTGTCGGTTAAATTTAATTAAACTTGTCTCTCTCCCCCCTCTCTCTCGATATATATATATATATATATATATATATATATATATATATATATATATATATATATAAGACATATATATGTATATATATGACGTCCTACAATATTTTGTACAACATTTGAACTTACAGTATAAATAGATCTCATAGAAAACTCTTCCAGGCACCAAATTAATCAGTATTATAGATGTAGATATGAATATAAACATACATACATATTTATTCTTTTATTTATTTTCTATATTAAGGCTACTAAATGAAATTTATGTAATTTTATTAATTAAATATATACAATTTATTATAAATTAATTGAAGTTTTCTGTCGCT
>CAHIKZ030000713.1:2235000-2242500 GCA_903632075.3 Acanthosepion pharaonis | reverse complement strand
CAACAATATTAGATATAATATCTACTTTATAGACATCATCATCTTCACAAACTCCACCACCACCCCTCTCTATTGTCCCTACTATTTTCCTATCAATTATTATTATTATTATCATTATTATTATTATTTGAATTTTTCTACCAATAGTATCTGGGGCTTTTGAGAGAGATCAGATGATAGCAACTCTTTAATTCTTCAGCACCTTCCTCAGTATTCGAAGTGAATTTAGTCATGCTACTGTTCAGATGGTTCCAATTATCCCCCTTATCTTCATTTCTCTTTGCATAGTTCCTCGGAACCATTCCAACCTATCCAGTAATGATGAGTGCAATCATCACCTTCATCTCCCAGTTTTATTATTTTTAGTTCTCTAACAATGTACGGATTTTTTTTTCTTCTAATTTTTCACTCTAAGATTCATTGTGTAGTCTGCTGGAGCATCGACATCACCTTAGTGACAAGTCAGCCTTTCTTTGTTTACGATGACTAGACTTATCCGTTTCATGCTCCGTTTGAAGTTTAAAATTCTCTGGTCTTCTATTATTATTATTATTATTATTATTATTATTATTATTATTATTATTGTTGTTGTTGTTGGTTTTTATTTTCTGTTTGGTACAATCATTTAATAAGACTTTCACTTGAGAATTAATGTAAGTCTTCGAAAGTAGATGAAACAATTTTTCTATGTAAATATAAGTCATTAACACAGTCTTTCATATTTCAAATAAAGGTGGGTCATTATTATTATTATTATTATTATTATTATTATTATTATTAATAGTAGTAGTAGTAGTAGTAGTAGTAGTAATATTGTTGTTGTTAATATTGTGCATGTTCACCCCATCTGCTTGGCCGTTATCTTTGGATACTGAGCGGCAGCAGTTCTCCAAAAATCTCCAACGATTTTTTACTCATCGATTACCCGACGTGGTCTTTATATTATTTCTTTTTTGTTTATTATTTGTTTTTTGATATAATCATTTAGCAGACTTTTACCTGAGACCTTAAGTAAACGAAACCTTTTTTTAGGAAGTCACTGAAAGAGTTTTCTTTTTCTTTTCTTTTTTTAATATGTAACGAGAATTCATTAACACAATATTTTGTAATTCATATTAAAACAGATTATTATTATTATTGTTGTTGTTGTTGTTGTTGTTTTTTTTTATTATTATTTGTATTGTTGCTGTTGTTGTTTAATGCATGCTTTTAATATATTTTTGATAGTTATTCTCAGTCACTGGTTGATATTAAATCTCCAGCACTTTACTTAGTATCTTCCGACACAATAAAAAGGGTACTTTATGAGAGTTATTTGGGACGTTTTATTTAGATGGATAGTGTTTTGCGGATGATATCTGCAGTTCCACACAAAGTAATCTTACTATTATTATTCTTATTGTTGTTGTGTTTTGACTCCACTTTCTGTAGTACTAGTTACCCACAAGTCTCAACTAGTGGCTTCAAGAGACAACAAGTTTTTTTTTTCTACCAGAAGATGCAAACAGATGAGGTTTCATGCAACCAGAAAGAAAAATGTAATTGTGGTCACTTCATAGATAGGGAAATGTACGCAAGATGTGAAAAGTAACTTATTATTATTATTATTATTATTATTATTAAAGACATGAAATGAAAGATGTTGTTAGATCTGCCATTTATTAATCATATTAGGAAATAATATTCAGTCACTTTTAGATTACTGCTTATATTATTGAAATAACGTCATTAGAATCCCAATTACAGCCATGATTATCATTATAATAATTATGATTATTTGTATTCATAATATTGTAAATAGAACTCAATTTTTTATTCTTTCTTCTTTTTTTTTTAACTTCTAAGGCTGATTTAATTTTGTCATATGTCTACCATGCATCTATTAGGTCTGGTTAAGTTGTAAATAAACTCACTGTGCTTGGTATCAAGTCAGCAAAATATTTCCAGTTTTAGAATTCACTTTACGTGAATATCAGTGTAAATATCAATTTTTCTTACAAGTAAGGCTTTTTAATACAAAAGACGTGAATAGAAAGCTAAATATGAAGTCTTTCTTTCCGTTGCCATGAAAAAAGTGAATAAAGGTAACATTTTGTGGACCGCGTCACAAATTGATCAAGTTGATTTCATTTTAAAATCGCTGATAGCTGTGCGGGTCATTTTAATTATTTTATTATGAGAAATTTTTCTTGCAATTTTATTTTTAAAAAATGACAAAAGTAAAATAAATAGAAGAAAAATGATTAGCGTGCTACTTTTTTTTTGTACGATATTTTTTTTCATTATTGATTAAAAAAAACCCTACTATTTCGAATGGAACAGGACTGCGTTGCCGTGGAGTATTAGTTAGCAAGTGTAGATTAGTAGCTCATTTATACTGTTTAAGTTTATGCGCCTTGTGCCAAACAAAGCAATGGTTGGCAAACATCTATCGAGTGAGGCTCTTTTTCATTGTATCATGGTAGATGTGTATTTTTCTGACGCCATTATGTTAACTTTTGGGGAGTTCTTAAGCAAGAGAAAAAAATTTTACTATTACGTTTCTCGTTAACCGAAAATGATTTTGAGGTATTTTCCCGTGTCCGATAAGAATTGGAAAATTTGAAACATATTAAGAAACAAAATAAAATTTGAGTCAAGTTGTTTAGGAGATAATTTTTGGGATTTTAAGGACAACACTTACGTGAGAGAAACGAAAAGAAACAAACAATCGAAGAAACAATAATAATAATTATAACAATAATAATAATAATAATAACAAAAATAATAATAATAATAATAATAACAAAAATAATAATAATAATAATAATAAAAATAATAATAATAATAATAATAATAATAATAATAATAATAAAAGGAGAAGAAGGAAGAAACCATAATAGTAAACACAAAAATCACTTGTCAAATTCAATTGCACATTAAAGGCAATATATTGTTTATTGCGAAATTAATATAATATCAAAAATAGATTTGCCTAAATTTGGTAAAATATTAAAATTACATTACTACTACTAGTATTAGTACTACTACTACTATTAATAATAATAATAATAATAAGAAGAAAATTAAGAAGATGAAGAAGAAGAAGAAGAAGAAGATTAAGAAGGAGAAGAAGAAGAAAGGGAAAATAAATTAATAACAAAGCAATTAAAAATATAAAATCGATTACAATAACAGCATAAATCTAACAAAACGACATTAATAATAATAATAAATATGTCAGTCATGTCAATGATTATCAGAAAACAGTCTTCAAATGTCTCAAATAAACATTAGATGAATAGTAAATCAGGATTTAGTTGGGGACATCCAAACGACAGCATTACTGAAAATAGCAAGAATATTACGGGGAGTGCTGAAGTATTGAGGGGGCATGTTGTCACTTGGTCACTCAGCTATCAGTTATTATTGGTGTGCTCACAATAAGTGAATAATAATAATAACAATGTTGAAATAATGAGGAGGAGGGCGAGTAAGAGGAGGAGGAGAAGAAGAGAGTGCTGGAGTATTAAAGAAATTACGAGAGCCACCAGATACGCCTAGTCATGTGAAAAATGAACGCTTAACAATATAATAATAAATATCCTTAGAAAAAAAAATCTATCAACGGATGTTGCCGTTACATCATTCTACGGAAAAAAAAATCAGGACCTTCCCTGAAAACTGAAAAAAATATATGGTGACGAATGTACACGTCATAGTTGGGGAGCTTGTAAAAGTTCCTAAAAGATTTTCAGAATGGTTAGAAGAACTAAAATTGGCAACAACACTGAAATCAATCAGAATACCGAGGAAGGTGCTGGTGAGGTAAGGAGACATACTGTTACCTGATCTACAGCGAGAGATACCCGATTCCACTAAAAACTAAACGAGTTCAATAATTTCTGTCAGGATTCTAACAATCAACTAAAAAGATTACAAAATAATAATTACTAATTACAAATAATAATAAAAATAAATGATATAAAAGGAGTAAGAACTATGGATGATGAAGGTGGTGGTGATGATGATGATGAGGGTGGTGGTGATGATGATGATGATGATGATGATGATGATGATGATGATGATGATGTCAAAAGTAGATATTATATCAGCTTATTGTATAATACCCACGTTTTCAAATTTGTATATCCAGACAGGTACTAAACTTTCAATCCACAGCACATCTGACGCAACACTGTCCCCTCTCGAAATTTTAGCCATAAGTGCGTTTGTAATTTGCATATTCTACGATAGCTATATGCTATTAACAAAAACAAAAATCATATGTACCCGAGTTTGATTGAAAAATGACTACGGAAGAAAATAAATTAAAGTCACACAATTACAATTGAAGAATTTTAACGAATTTCAGATATTTTGCATACAACTTTGTCTTCTCTACCAAAGTTATAACCACAAAACTGTCACTTGTCATTAAAACACAAGTTATTGAGATTTGCTAAGTTTAGCTTTGAACTATTCGGTACAAAATTTGGTAGAAATAAATGTTTAGTAGCGATAGTTTTCTCAGTGATAGTGGACTTATCTGCCTTGTCGAAAGACATCTGAAATACTGGGTTTTACTTGGGTAAAACTAAGGCTTGTAAAGAATAGATCATTACCTAAGCCAACAAACAGTTTGTCAAGTTAAACATTAACTTAACTTATACAATGTAGTTGAGATATATTGTAATAATTTCTGATATAGAATCGTCGTAAAACTATACATAATGATTTTGATATTGTATTTTATCATGAGTAAAATAAAGAGATATTTTGTAATCCTGGAAAAATACTTATTTTATCTAAAATTTATAAATATATTTAATTACAATTTTCAAATGAAAGGTGTAATCAAACGCAACCTTGATTTAATCTTGTTTAGTTTAAATTCTAAAATTTAGATAAATTTGAGAATATTATAATATAATTTTCTCAATATTCCAGTATTTTCTGATTTGAAACCCTTTCTTTATTCCTTTAAATATCTGGCATTACTTTTTGTCATTTTTTTAAACTGATATACAATAATGAACAAATATAATTAGAATATTTAAGCTTTCAGAAGACCCGAAAGTTGACGTTACAATTTCATTAAGTCATTTTTCGAAATTTTTATAAAGGAAAAAAATCTATAAAACGGGCGGAAAAAATGTATAAAAACGTGTCTGGCGGAGGTGGGGTTGGTGTGAAGAAAATAAGAATAAGACTGAAAAATGTCTACGGATGACATTGGGAAAAGGACGGGTGTGGAGTGTAAATGGCAGCAAACGAAGATGGGAGAGGAAGTGAGCAAATAACAATAATAATAATAATGATAATAATAATAATGAATAGCTTCGTAAGAAGAAGCGAAGAGTAAATAAAAACGAGATCAAGAAAGATAAAAAAAAAAAAAATGAAATCGGAGATGAGGGGAAAAGGGAGATGCAAATATTAAAAAAAATACCGAAGAAAACCATCTTAAAAGGAACGAAGAGAATATAAAATAAAATCTGTAAGGATACTAAAAAACAAAGCTGCGAGAAAAGACAAGATATGTCGATGAAAAAAGAAGCAAAAAAGATTAATAAAATGTAATATTACAAGGAGAAATAAGAAGAAAACAAATTCGAAATAATAATAATAATAATAATAATAATAATAATAATAATTTATGGAAAAAGTTCGAAATAATGATGATGATGATGGTGATAATAATAATATTAATAATAATAATAATAATAATAATTCATGGGAAAAATTCGAAAAATGATAATAATAATAATAATAATAATAATAATAATGATAATAATAATAATTTATGGGAAAATATACGAAATAATAATAATTTGATGGACAATGCCAAAATTAATAAGATTAATACTGATGTAAAATATAAAATCGCAATTAAATATTACAAGTAAATATTTAACTTGATCAAAGTTAAAACAGTAATAATAATAATAATAATAATAATAATAGCAACAATATAAAAAAGAAGAAAAATTACGAAATGTAAGGTTAAGAATAAACTGGGGAATACATGTCTGTATGTGCGTATGTATTCTTCACAGAGAATAAAAAAGAAATAAAAATTAAATAAAGGATCAATATAATATAATCCCCCCAAAAAATCAAAAAGACAAAATGATAAAAGCATCATTTTGTTTCATTGTTTGGGGTGGGGTAAAAAAAAAAAATAGTCCTTTTCAGCTTTAGCGTCTGAAGTACAGAAAGTTTGCCTGGAAACTAAATGTTGCAAAATCGAAAGTGAAAGTAAAAATTATCCGCTGCCCTAATTCAATGCAATTCATTGTTGCGTGGCCCTTTTTTTCTTTCTTTTTTTTTTTTTTTTAAATAAAACTTAGGCGTATAGAAAGGCACGTTTGAGCAGTGGTGTGTCCGACAAGTAAAAAGAATCATCTTTTACAAACAAATAAAAACAATAACAAGAAGAAGAAAAAAAAAAAAAAAACGAATATTTCAAATTTAAATAATAGACAGGAAATGCAAATACAAATCCAGTATTTTAAGGGACCTTCTTTCTTTATTTCACTTAAATGTATTTATTAAGTAACAAGCTGACACGGGTAAATAATTTAGACTGAGACCGATTGAGACCAAATTTATTTTGACCTGAAATATTCACTGTATAATATCTGAGATATGTGGTTAATCGTCATAACTTAAATGAGTGCATTGATAAGGAATGAGATTATTTTGAAAAAAAATATTTCTTGATATTGCATATTTTATTATTAGGCCTCGAACCTATTAATTTACTTCGTATACACACACGCACACACCCATATATACATATATAGAATAAATCCTAACGAGCCAGGCAAACCTACTTAGGTTTCACCTAAACGGATCTTCAGGGTAGCCAGTCTACCCTGAAGATCCGTTTAGGTGAAACCTAGGTAGGTTCACCTGGCTCGTTAGGACTTATTCTAATTTACAGCTCTACTTATCGTATTGAGCCCTCTACGTTTTCGTTGTCTTTATACTCGCTTAGGTTTTATTTTTTTTTGGGGGGGAGGGACTAAAGACTTGAGACACTTGACGATTTTTTTACGCTCTGTTCTGATGTTTTAGTTCTTTCTTGTTTTATTTCCAATTTTTTTCCTTGGGTACCAATTTGCCCTCAGGTGTCTACAAGTTGAGTCATCCGAGGTTTTTCAAGCAGTAATGCTATATATATATATATATATATATATATATATATATATATATATATATATATATATATATATGTGTGTGTGTGTGTGCTTGTGAGTATAGGTATACAATACTGTTGGCTACTGTTTAGTAGATGTCTGCCGTTTGATTTTACTTTTTTCTTAGTTTGTATGTTGTAGAGAAAGAGAGAGATAGCCATTGAGATGAGGTAGAGAGTTTGGACATCGGGATCAACAATGCATGGTGTCCTGTCAGTCACACGCTTCAATTTGATTTTCAAACAAACACTCTTCTCCTCCAAATATGCCAAATTTTAACTGTATATGTATGTAGGTGTGTGTATTATATTTAATC
>CAHIKZ030000713.1:2227500-2230000 GCA_903632075.3 Acanthosepion pharaonis | reverse complement strand
AAATATACATATATATATATATATATATATATATATATATATATATATATATATATATATATATATATATATATATATATATATATATTTTTTCACATGTATACTTATTTTCATATATTTTTTATAAATCGGTTCGCATTATAACTTTTGTTTCGGCAATATAATCCACGTACAGTCGTATTTATTTATTTATTTAGAGTAAAGAGGTGATTTCTTTATTCATGTAGTATTCACCCACTCACAAGCACGCACACATAAACGCATACACACAAATTGGCGCGCAGCACAGGTTGACATACACCGTAACAAAAATGAAAAGTACGAGTGTTTCCCTCCCACTCTCTCACCTGCCCCAAGAAATTTTCTGATTGAACGGCCCGAAAAGGCAACCATATAGCCAACTGAGTCAAGCTGATCAATACGTAAACATTTGCTTCAATAGGACGCGCGCAGAATGGAGGGTTGCTTTTTTATTCCTATTTTTTATTATAAAAATTAATAGAAGCTTACAAGATTCTCCATGAGAGGCTGAAAGTGGGACGATACACTTTTCTGCACGCACACGCACATGCGTTCGAGCGGCACGCCCGTGCGCACACACACATAGACACACACACACACACACACACACACACACACACACACACACACACACACACACACACACGTACGTCATGCACACACATGTCTACACATCACGATTATTCTCAGTTAGTCAGATACAGAAATACATTTATAGACATATGCATTTGAATGTACACATGCATGCCTCGTAGTACACATCTCTACACATATGCTTTCAAATATTTGGATACGTACACATATTGATTGCCTATACAAAAGAAATCCTTTTCTTTTATATATATATATATATATATATATATATATATATATATATATATATATATATATATTGTTATTATTATCATTATTATTATTATTACTATAAACGTTATTTTAATAATAATAATTTATTTAGTTGCTATTCCTATTATTATTTTATTAAATTATTAATAAATTAAAAAAAGACATTGATTTTTAAAAGTGATAAAAGAATAATATATTGATTTATTTTTTACTGCTTACCAACTTTTTGCATGTTATTTTCAGTCAGAAAACATATTTAGATTGTAAGAATTATTGTGAGATAACAATTATTTACACATATCAGTGGTACTAATTAACCCATAGATGGGGGACAGGGGGATTCCTATGTTTCCAAAGGATATTTGCGCGTCAGTGAATATAAATAACTTGACTGGATTTGAAACTCGACTTTCCGATTTCCTCTTCCGAGCAGACCACATTTCCAAGCTGACACCACCTTGCAATTACAAGCGGTCACCCACCTCTGTATATATATATATATATATATATATATATATATATATATATATATATATACAATTTTGTATAATTTTATATATCAGCAAATAGCATTTAGAGAAATCATATGAAAAATTGGAAAAAAAAATTCTGTCGCTTTTCATCCGTTAGGATTTCATCGGACTGGGCTTTATTGATGTTGACACGTCTACACATGTCTCTCCATCGCATTAGTACCTACCTATCCCACACTAAGACAACAGAAAATTTACCAAGAATGGTGATATATTGTAAGAGACTGGACGCAAATTTACAGGGACAACGATGATGGAGAGAGAAAAAATTAAAAAGAAAAGAATACAGATGAATTTGGCTCGATTGCAAAAAATATTCTTTCAAAAAAGAAAAAAAAAATTCTTTCAAAAAGTTTCAAACGATCAGCGTCTTTCGTTTCGTGCGCATGTGTCAACATCAACAAAGCCCAATCCAATGAAATCCTAACGAAGGAACATATATATAGTATGACAAACACGTTTGTCATACTATATATATATATATATATATATATATATATATATATATATATATATATATATATATATATATATGTAAACTGAAATTTACACCAATATTGCCCTGTTGACCAACACACATGGCCTGAAGATTGCATTCAAGAATTAATTTATCTTGAGTACCATTTTCTGGAACACCTGATAGAGGATTCTGATTTTCTGTTCAACAAGGCAGTCATGAATGAAAAATAATAAAATAATTCTACAGTGGAAAAAGCGTTGTGGTGGTGGTGGTGGGTGGTCTACGTCCAATAAAAATATATATACATAGAAAACACCTAGAAAAAAGAAAAAAAATGGATAAATTATTTTTCCTTTATATCATGTGTTAAATTAGATTAATTTTATTATTATAATACTTCTTATTATTGTTGCTGTTGTTGTCATTATTACTACTACTTTTTTTTATTCGCATCTGTTCGAAATTAATATAGCGATTCTGTGTACGAGATTATTAATACCAATTTATACAGCCTCAGTATTGTATATTATAATTGCAAAAATTATGTCTGTTTGTGTATATATGTATGTGTGTCTGGGTATATAAAATATGTTTTAAAATAATTTTTGATCGGTAAATCTGATTATTGAACCATTATTAC